>CM052703.1:17674218-17841718 GCA_028551405.1 Uromys caudimaculatus | reverse complement strand
ACAAATAAAATGTGAAAATTGCTGTACCTATAAAACATGGCTTTTATCTAATAATTATATAATAGCACCATTAATAATCACTGTACCGGGCAGGGTTAATAAGGAGCAAGACTAAAACACTCTCCCATGCTCAGGGGCACACGCACAGTCAGAGCCTGCCAAGGGCCCTGCACTGTCTCAGAAGGAGGTTAGGATAATTTTAGACTTTGCACAGTTAAAATGTATCATAAAATCTCAAACTAAACCACAAATAAAACAGAAATAGAGGGTATTAACCCCAAATCAATAGGCAAAAATAAAAGATTAAAAAAACAAACCAAACCAAGAACCTTTCTTATCTTCAATTTTTAAAAGTCCTTTAATAAATTAAACAATTTTTTTTCATGACAAAATCTTACTATGTAGCTCAGGGTGGTCTCACACTCAGGCCAATCCTCCTGCCTCAGCTTCCTGGGTGCTGAGCTTCCAGGCATGCAAGCACCACATCATCTATCGATAGTGAGTCAAAAAACGGAAAACAGCTTAAACAAAACAAACAAACAAACAAAAAAAAAAAACTGTGGAAATGAACAAATACTAGAAACAAGCCCGGGAACCTAACCGGCTTGACGTTCCCACTGTACAGAGGCAGACTAACTTCATTAGAGACAGTCAGGTGTGTCCAAGTCAGAAGTGCCTGCCACAGAAAAACACACAATCCCCCACATAAAGACTATAAAAAGTGCAAAGAAAAGTGTGAAAAAGGTGTACTTTGTGTGGTGGTTTTCTCTCACCACAGAGGCAGAGCAAAGCGACTGCTAAGAGCGCCACTCTGAGGCAGAGGTTCAGAGGTTTCGCTGCCTGGCCTCTTGCTCCTGGGCTTACAGGAAGGGAGGCCATCATGGTGGGAGCAGAAAGTAGAGCCAAATCACTCACTTATGGCTAAGACACGAAGAAGAGAGAGGAAGGAGACTGGGCCCCCACCAACCGCGTTGGGGACATGGCCCCTGTGACTGGATGGCCTTCCAAAGGTTATATCTCTCACACCTCTCAAAGTTCCCACTCCCTCCTAACAGTAACAAAGGCCTTAACGCTGGGGCCTTAAGGGGCTTTTGACAACCACAGTAGGTAACCTGGTGTAGCTAACCGAAGAAAAACTCACCAGCTCTATACCATTAGGCCGAATGTGTAATTAGGGTGAATGATGGATCCACTCCCCAAGAAAACATGAAACTGTAAAGTTGCACCTAATAAATTCACCCCGGCATATATAATGCAAAAATTTGACAAACTCAGAGAAGAAAATGGACTGCGCAGTAGGACATTGCAAAATAAGCGTTTTGGTTATTAATAAGCAAAGCAGGAAAGGGTTTACTAAAGATTATGATTCAAACAACACATTAACGGGCTTGATTTGATGGCTGTATAGAGAAGAGTGGTCGAATCTTTTACCTATGACTATGACCCTGAGCGGATCGATGGACCTCAGTTTCCCCATCTGCACAGTGGGGACAGCTCTGCACAGTGTTTAAATCCAGTCTGAGGCCTCACTGGCGCTAAGACTCACTGTTATTTCATGCAGCTTTAGAAAAGGAAGCACTGCCAATTCAGTGCAAGCTGCCAACTGGAAATCACGTCAGTTTGGCGATATTAAAATGTACCAAAAATTGTGACTTGGAGCCGATGGGCATGCATGCTGTTCCTTGTGTGGGCCGCTGTGATGGTTAAATGAGAAGAAGCTCTCCACTCTGTCTGCTTTTGCCTTCAAAAGTGCTTTACAGGCAGGTGAGGACAAAGCCGAGGGGCTCATGCTGGAACTCAGAAGGGCGCATGGTTGCTATTGGAGGTTTCAAATCCTCCTGTAGTTAGAAAGCAGTAACCCTACCTGCTTCCCGGGTCAGCAGGTCTTCAGAGGAGAAAGGATTTGTGAAGAAAACCCAAGAGAGGAAGGCTGAGTCAGAGGCCTCCAGAGCCCACACTGGAGGGCTACCACGGGCCACTAAGTAGGCCCCAGCTAGCCCATCACTTTTTTTTTTTTTTTTTTTTTTTTTTTTTTTTTTTTTTTTTTTTTTTTTTGGTTTTTTTGAGACAGGGTTTCTCTGTGTAGCCCTGGCTGTCCTGGAACTCACTCTGTAGACCAGGCTGGCCTCAAACTCAGAAATCCACCTGCCTCTGCCTCCCAAGTGCTGGGATTAACTAGCCCATCACTTAAATAACGGGGAGGAGAGACTCTTCAAGGCAAGTGACGGGAAACGAGAACATACGCTGACTTTCTGAATGGATGAAAAATTCAGGTTACTAAAAGTAGCCTTGCCGTTTGCGGCAGAGGCAATTTTAGTGTCTTAATTATATTACTATTTTTGAGTGGCTTTTTATAAAAAAAAAAAAAAAACCTCTTCGTTTCTTTGCAAAGATCAGGGTTTTTTGTTGTTGTTGTTGTTGTCAACATGCCTCTTAAAAATAAATTTAAAAAACAAATAAACGACAAATAAGTGTCAATAGCTTTGACCCTGAGAGGCCGATGTTGTCCTCTCATTGTCCTTGAGCTGCCTGTCCTCTGCCCAACCAGTGGGCCTCTGTGGGTCTCTGGATGATCTCGGACTTCCAGGGGTGCCTGTTTGTCTCACGAGTGACACTGGCTACTTGGGACCTTCCCAGTTGGGGTGTGTTTGTCCCTTTGAGGACAATGAGTTGTTACAAACCCTGAATTCCTTCTGCCACCAGCCAATGGTAGCACCGGGAGTCTAACAGTGGGATACAGAGTGACTTCATCTGAAATCACTAACGGACAAAGTGGTGTTGAGAAGGTGGTCCCACAAGTAGGCCCAGCAACCTTAGTGTAACCCCAGAATCCGAGTAAAGGTAGGAGAGAAACAACTCCTGAAAACCGACCTCTGACCTCCATGGTGAAGTGTGGTGGTGACCCCCCCACACTATAATAATAAATAGTTTAATTTAAAAATTATTTTTAAAACTACACATGTTCCATGACAAGAAGCTGACACTGGTCTTGAGAAATGCATTTGTTGGAGGGACCCATTTCATTGTCACGCAATTGTAAGAACAACACTGTTAAAATTCTCCGAGGTAATGGCCGTCACCTCTCTGAAAAATGGCACCAGCCACTTGACCTTTTACCCACTGTATTTGGTTCCTGTGGCTGCTGAGACAAATCACCCCAACCCTACTGGCTTAAAGCAGAACAAATTGATTATCTTACCATCGTGTGTGTATTAGACAGCTGATGTTGGTCTCACTGGGCCAAAATGAAGTGCTGGCCAGCTTGCTGCCTTCCAGGGATGCTCCAAATGCTCCTCCCTTTCCTGTTCTTCAGTAACACCTTCATCAGCGTCCCCTGGCTCTAGGCCCTTCCCTCCACCTTCAGTGCCAGGAAGGGAGGGTGAACCTTTCCTACCTGGGAGTACTCTCCCCTCCTCTTCTACCTCCTCATCTCCAGTTTTGAAAGCCCTGTAATTGTGTGGGAGTAGCCTCCCCATCTAAAGGTCATTAGCATGGTCACATCTGCAAAGTGCCTTCTGCCATGGGAAAAAACATTCCTGGTCTCTGGGGACTAGCACACAGCCGTCTTTGGGTGAGTGTTCTCCCTTTCTCTCTTTCTCTCTCTTTCTCTCTCTCTCTCTCTCTCTCTCTCTCTCTCTCTCTCTCTCTGGCTGGGGACAAGGAGGACACAGAGGCCTGGGTCTCATGAGCTGGTTAGCAGTCTGTCCCCTGCCTGCTCTTGTTTGTGGCTGCCCAGGGCTGCAGAGCAGACGGCCTGCATGCAGCAATGAGATGTTTCTGGAAAGCCTGCCACACATTGCTGAGAGCTCTTCTTAGGGAAGTTTAAGAATGGGATAGAAAGGCCTGGCTCGGGCTTCAACAGGATATTATAGTATTCAGCGTCAGGGGCCGAGCATGCAGTACCACAGTTGAAGATTCAGCATCGGCGGTCATTCTTCCGTGACACTGATGACAATAAGTTTCAGGGTTAAAGGTGACCCATTTAAGAAATACATTTTTTTTTCAGAGAAGCCTTTAGAGAAGTCCCTTTTGCTGTTTGAATTAGAAAGTATTGAAGTTCCTCTACCTGGGTTTTAACAGCAGCAGCAGGCTCTGCTGAAGGAGAATAGCCCCTTTCTTCCTTGGAACTGTTAAATCTAAATTGGTAAAGTTCAGATCCTGGGACGTGGGTGGCTGTACGTGTAATAGGGACTCAGATAGCTGTTGAACTAAATAATCCCCAAGCTTACTTTTTGCTTACAGCCTATGAATAAATAGAAAAAGATCGAAACTAGAAGCAATTTAGTGATAGCCATTAAAACCTGAGACATACATTTCCTTAAGCCAGCATTTCCACTTCTTGGTGGCCACCTAGAGAAAAGTTTGTGTGTGTCTGTGAGGATAACACGCAGTGTGGCAACGCCTGCGATGGGTGGAGATGAGAAATGAAGTAAAGACCACTCGAAAAATAAGGAAACGTGTATGTGATGTCTGCACGAAACAGCTTCTTTTAGAAAGATATGTGTACATATTTGAACATGCTACACAGCGGAAATCAAGTGTGACAGCACGTATCTCAGTGACTCATCCCAAAATTGTGTATTTTATATAGAGAATTTATATAATATAGAATACCTATCACCTATTATCTATTCACCTATCTATCTATCATCTATGCATCTACCTACCTATCATCTACCTAAATATCATCTATGTATCATGTATCCATCTATCCATCTGTCTGTCTATCTATCTATCTGTCTATCTATCTATCTATCTATCTATCTATCTATCATCTATCTATCTATAACACATTGATTGCTATCAGGAAACAAACACCAAACTGAAAACAATTGATATTCTGAGAGTCACTAAGGTGAGCTTGTGGTGGCAGGCAGAGGTTGGGAAAGGTGGATTTTTACCTTCATTTATATTGTCTGACTTTTTTCCCCAATGAAACATATTTAAGTATAATTAAATACTTACTTAAGTATAATTAAATACTACATACTTAGCAGCAGCGGAAGAAACTGGGCCTGGGGAGGTAGCTCAGCTGATACAGTATTTGCCACACAAGCATGGGGATTTGGGTTTGGATTTTCAGAGCCCACAGAAATGAGGTCTGCAATACCAGTTTTTGAGGAGGGGGCAGGAAGCAGGTAGATCCTTGGAGATTATTGACCAGACAGCCTCACCAAACCAATGAGTTCCAGATTCAGAGAGAGGCCCTTTCTCAAAACTGAATGAATGCAGTGGTGGAGAGCAAACAAAGAAGACATCTCATATTGACCCTCGAACGTCTGCATGCTCAGTCAGACATGTGAGTATACCTGGAGACACATGTACACATACAAACTGGTACGTCACTCACACACACAGACAGAGAAAGCAAGTGAGCTAATGTAACAGTTTAAGATAATATCAAAACAGTTGACCAAATCTATTAGAGTGTTAGTACACTCGTGTGTGTGCACTCATGCTCATGTATGTGGAGGTCCACATATGTATGAAGGCACACATGTGAGCATGTGTATTGACACCAAAACAATCTCCAGCATTGCTCCTCAGACACTGGGCAGCTTGTTGTTGAGACTGAGTCTCTCAGGGGTCCGGAACTCAAAAAGTAGGCTAGGTTGGCCAGTCAGCGAGCCCGAAGGACCTGCCCATCTCTGCCGTCCCAGCTCCGGACGTACAAGCATATCTACCATGCCAGCACTCTTTGCCTGAGTTCTGGGGATCAGATTCAGAACCTCATGTTTACAAGGCAAGGACTTCACCAACTGGGCTATCCCCCCAGCCCTAATAATGCTATTATTATAATACTGTTATTAAAACAACAACAACAACAACACAAACACAACAGCACAACAGGAATGAAAATTCAAACATATTTATTTCTGTTTTGTTTAAAGCATGTGTACTGTACACCTGTATACATTTAGACACGAGTTTTAACATAGCACATAAATCTAAATGTATTTATGTTCACCCGGAACCTATTATTTATGACACCTGTCTACTCATAGCATGCATATGCATGCACCGGAACCACACATATCTGCCTCCAGTTATAATACCACGGTAAGTGCTGATTTAGTTAAATCATAGATAAGTATCCTATTCTTTTTCATTGCTCTTATTATTTTAATGGTATCTCCTACATGATCATGATTAATCAGGTAATTGAATACAGTTTGCCTTTTAAATAATTCAATTAGCCTTAGTAAATTAAAAAAGTTTCCTGACATAGTTGCAAAATTGAGAGAAAAAAACAAAACAAAACAAAACACTGCTTTACAATCTGCATCATCCTTTAAACGAAACCCTCCGGAGTGTGAAGAGCCTGCTAAGGTTTTACCAAATGAATGCTCTTTGTGTAGAAAAACTGATCTAAATCGTGGTTTAAACTTTACGACCACTATGGTTTCTCCATTGGAGCCAACTCCTGCTGGAAACAAAGAGGACAGAGGGGTTATCTCAGACCTAAGACCTTAGACCGATGCTGTAAAGGATTGCACCAGATTGACACCAACAGGAATCCCTCTCCAGACTCTAAGAGACTAGAGATTGGGTGTTTAGTTCCACTGAGAAAAGGGGAAGCCACCCGGCTTTCCATTTGTCCAGGGAACAGTCCTGAAGACCCTCAATGATCTGTGCGTGCACAGCCTTCTCTAGGGGCGATCAAGTTCTTCCCTCTCCCTGCAGGGAGGCAGCTATCCGCAGACCTCAATCACGCACCTGCCGGTTAGCAGATAAGCCCTCCATATGCGCAGACACTCGCCCAGCTGTGGCGGAGGAGTGGTGAGCCGCCCCTTCCCTCCCCCATCCCCGCAGAACAAAGGGCGGTCATTTTCTGCTCCTCCCAGAGTCAGAAGCACGCACACGCCTTCCATCACAATTAACTCAAGAATCCGAAACACAACACAGACCCACCCGCAACATGTGCAAAATCAATGCTGTCAATAGCCAGGCTGAGGATACTGAAAAAGCAAAGCAAAACAAACCTATTCAAAGAGTAAATACTCCAAGTCACAGGGCTCCGGTCAGACACACTACAAGGTCAACAAATCCAAGGCGACTTCAAGTACTAGACACCTTATAAACCAAAGAGCTGGCCATTATCCCAGGGGTTGCAAAAGTAACCGCATTCAGGGATGGACTGATAGAAAGATCTGTAGGGTGACGGGTGGGCCTGCCCCTACCAGGAAACGGGTGCTACAGGTAAAGACATCCCTATTCAATTTTTAAAAATATCAACTCCTGCGACATGCCTCTCAGAGAGCCTACAATCAGACAGAGAAGGAAGCAGAGTTTAATATGGGCAGATGAAAGAGTAAGAGGTCTAAATCAGAGATGCTGCCAAGGACTCTGTAGGATGAGAGGCAGGGCAGGGATCCTGGCTGTCTTTATGTGAAACAATGGTGCCTTTATAGCTTCAAGGCAGCAAGGAAACAAAGGCAGAAGGAAATAGCCTAGTAAGCTCCCAAATGAGGGGTTAAAATTCGTCAGACCGGTTTTGACCTGAGTAACTGAGCTGTACTGCGGAATGATCACCACAGCCCATCCAACGGTGCTCAGTGCATGGCGCATCCATACACTACAGGACTGGCCTTGTTGGGAGGCGAGAGGAGGTGGACCAAA
The DNA here is from genome assembly GCA_028551405.1 of Uromys caudimaculatus. Lineage (NCBI taxonomy): Eukaryota > Metazoa > Chordata > Mammalia > Rodentia > Muridae > Uromys > Uromys caudimaculatus. Next base: position 17,834,098 of record CM052703.1, on the reverse strand, counting down.
TGACCTCTCAAGGTCCTGATTTAAATACGTCTGTATAGTCAGCTCTTGGTTATCCGGCCCAAAGGAGAAGACAGTGACAAATCTTCCTAAGCTGAAGATAATAAAAGTTGTATTTGCCTTTGGAATGTACATTGGTACTTAAATTGGACCGTGCTCCAAGAATTCACAATGCCTTGCAACAGCCACCGAGAAACCCTGACCTGGAGCTGGGAGGTTGCCCGATTTCTCCATTTTTGCTTCTCCCAATTCCTCCCATAACTCTTCTTCCACGTTGTCGTTCAGAATGACACACAGAAGCTGCAGCTACCTCAGTAGCCGCCTGGGAGAGAAATGGGCCAAGGCCACGTGTGATCTAAGCCTTGTTTGCAAAGGTAATTCCAATCACTTATGGACATGGTATAGTCACCACGACTGTGGTGTAGACTATAGTCTACAAGGACTATGAATGACAGTCTAGTTTCTCAACCAGAGAGGACACAAACGTTCTTTAGCTCAAGAGACAAGGTCTTGGGGAGAGGGTGAAGGGCACAGCCATTGCTCAGAAAGGAAAAGCCGAATGCTGAGGAGGTACAGGACAATTCCCCACCCTCCAAAGGATGTGTGAGATGGAGACACACAGAAGCCAAGTTTAATCTGGGACTTGGATAACCCACCTGAACAATGGGTTTGTTGGTCACAAGCGCCTTTTGACATGATAAAGACAAAGAGACCCTGAGACCCCTGACACCAAACTTGTTTTTTCTTTTCAAACAGATTGGGTCAGGCTGAGCCTTAGGGGAGGGTGTGTGTGTGTGTGTGTGTGTGTCTGTCTGTCTGTCTGTGTGTGTGAATGGAGGGTGTGTGTGTGTATGTGAGCCTTAGGGGAGGCTGTGTGTGTGTGTCTGTGTATGTGTGTGTCTGTGTGTCTCTGTGTGTGTGTGTATGGAGGGTGTGTGTGTGTGTATGTATATGTGAGCCTTAGGGAGGGTGTGTGTGTGTGTATGTGTGTGTGTGTGTGTGTGTGTGTGTGTGTGTGTGTGTGAGAGAGAGAGAGAGAGAGAGAGAGAGAGAGAGAGAGAGAGAGAGAGAGAGAGATATTTTCTCTGTAACCTGCTGGTTTTGCAGCTGGGTGATGAATCGTGAGGAGGTGATACAGCCTAGTACTACTGTGTCAGTATGCCTCAGAGGGCATCAGAGACAGCCGGGCAGTGGTGGCGCACGCCTTTGATCCCAGCACTTGGGAGGCAGAGGCAGGCGGATTTCTGAGTTCGAGACCAGCCTAGTCTACAGAGTGAGTTCCAGGACAGCCAGGGCTACACAGAGAAACCCTGTCTCGAAAAACAAAACAAAACAAAACAAAACAAAACAAAACAAAACAAAAAACCAAACCAACCCAAAAGACCAGAAAGGCCCTTGCATCTTCCTCCACAGGAGCAATTTTTGTTCTTCAAGGCTTTCTCACCCCTGTGGGGACCTCAGTGGGAGTGTAACCACGTGGTCTCCTGAAGTGGCCAAGCAGAGGCAATTAAAGGCAGGCCAGAGGGCACAACAGATGGGGATGGGAGCTGAAGATCCTGAGGTCAGAGACAACCTCCCGTGGAGACAGTGAGAGACTTTCCATGGGGGAGGGGGCAGGGGAGTGACAGCACCTGCCAGGTGTCCTGGGAGAGGAAAGGAGGGTGAGGGGACTTTCTGTTCACAAGCCTTAGGTTTTCCATAGTAACTTGTGAGAAAATGGGCTCTCCACAGGGTCTTAGGTGAACAGAAAGCACGTCCTTGATGCTTAGGGGTGGGGATGGAAAGGAGGAGGGTTTATTTTCCCATTTCCTCTGTCCTCCGCCCCAAGGGCCCATCTGGGGAGACTGGTGTCACCTGTCAGGAGGCAGGGACAACCAGAGCATCTCAGAAATGGAGGGCTGGCAGCATGTGGCACTACGATGTCTCCCTGCTTCAAGGGACAACTGGGCATTACAGACTGACGACAGGTGAGGCGCCCTGCTCCCCGCGGGAGAAGTGGGTCCCTGCGACCACCTGTGTCTGCGCTGTTTTATCATTTCCTGTTCTTTAAGCAGAACTCAACTGCCAGCTTGAAATGTGGCCATTGGATTAGAATTAGAAATCCAGCTCCTTGAGCTGGGTATGGTGAGGCATATCTGTAAACCCAGCACCAAGGGATCGCACGCCTCAGGCCAGCCAGAGTACATATCAAAAAAAAAAAAAAAAAAAAAAAAAGTAGGGAGAAAGGAATTCAATTCCTTGACCATATTAGCCATACTTAAAATCTTAATTGTCACACGTGTCTAATGTACACAACACTACCTAGCTTCCTACCTAGAATAAATGTATAAATAATGAGAGAAAAATCCTTTCAAAAATATCTTTTCTATGTAGCAGCACCACGGACCCTGAGTTCAGCCCTGGGAGGTGGGTAGGGCAGATCCAGTTAATTCAATGCACCCATTTTACAGATGAGGAAAATAAAGCTGAAGCACAAAGGTGGGCAACTATTGGGCTAAATATAGTTAAACTTAAAACCAGGTCTTCAGTGTGAATTGTGACACACGCCTGTAATCCTAGCACTTGGGATGTGGAGGTAAGAGGAGTAAAAAGCTAGCCTTAGCTACATAGCAAGTTCAAGACAATCCTGGAATAGTTGAGACCCTTTCACAAGATGCTTAAAACCAATTCTTCCATTTCTAAGGCCAATGCTTTTTACTGTTGCATATGACTGCTACAAATAATGACACCGGTTTGTTACTTTGTTCTACATTACCAAAAAACCAGACTCCTAGAACTTGGCAGATGGCCACTGCTTTGTTCTTAGCACTGGTTTTTGAAGCTGCGGCTAGACTTTGTGTAGTATAGTGTGGTAACTCTAGGAAGCCCTGAGGTTTAACTCCTGACCCATCCATTTACTGTGTATTTATGTTACACAATGAAAGCCTGTTGTTGTCTTTTGTTTGGTTTTCTGAGGCAGAGTCTCACAGTGCTCCTCCATCTCCCAAGTGCTTGAATTCCAGGTGTGTATCACAGCACATATGGTGCTGGGAACTGAACCCAGGGCTTCATGCATGTTGGGCAAGCAGTCTACCAACTAAGCTGCATTCCTTATCCCTCCTTTCGAGTTTCATCTCTTCATCTCTAAATGGATGCTGGGATGTCAGAGGGATGAAGATGGTGCATGTGAAATATGACGATAGGGCCTGGCACACAGTGGCGCTCAATAAATAACAGTTATCCATGGTGACCAGCAGAACTCACAATGTGCTATCATGAGCACTAGCCAAGTGAGGCTTCAGGACAGGGTATTACAGCAATCTCTTCCTTCCAGAGGATGTATGTGGACCTCAAGGTCATGCAGCTGGAAGGCTCTACACCCAGGGCCCATCTCAAGCTATCTGAGCTCAGAGTCTCTGCTTTTCCAGCTATGCAATAGTATTCTTTTCCGGAGGGGGAGCAGCAGGCAGCATGCCTAGCCAGGGGAGGCTTAACTATCCCTCTTCACTCTTCTTTGAAATGGGTAATTAACGTTTTCTTAGCTTTATGTAAAGTGCCATGGGAATCAGCGAGCACGCAGCGACCCCTTCTACGGGACTAACACTTTTATGTCCTGCCTGTGTAGAACCTCACTGGGAAGGAAATGATACCTGCATGGCCAAGGGAGCTGGTGTGTGACAAGAGGCAGCCTTGAAAAGCCCACAGATAGCTTTCCTCTAAGCTGCCATTTGTCCCATGCCCCTGCGTTGCAGAGGGCAAAGCCATGGCATCCCAGAACTGCAGCTCTGCCAGCCGGGCTGGTGCTGACCACAAAGGACTGCAGACCCAAGCGAGAACAAGCGTTGGCCACTGCACTGTGGTTTGGAGCTACTGTCACACAACCGTATCGCTGCAAAAGCTGATTAATACATCTGTCAGACTCAGGGTGGGAGGCACTTACCCAGCCACAACGATCTCGAAGTCCCCATCGTGGTCCACATCTGTCACTGCCACTCCATAGTTGAGCTGGGTGGGGTTGCTGTCATAGTCAGGGGGCAGAACTGAGTTGGTGACTGCAGTGAACATGGGCTCAGTCCTCTGGGATCCCCCAGTGAGAGGCAGAAGCCACAGAGGCGGCAGCAGGAGCAAAGCCATCCTGACCATCTGAAAGCAAAAGTTACAGGCTTTACTGAAAGGTCCCCGAGCTGGGCAAATCCAGTCCTGGGGAGGCTGGATGGGCATTCTCCCTGTTTCAGCGACCGTAGGACCACGCTTTGTATGTGCTCTGTCTCTATCCTAAACGACAACCTGCCTCCATCCCAGTGGGCCACTGGTCCTGGTCTTTCCCCTCTTCGGTAGCACCCATCACTACACCACTTGCAGTGGGATTTCCTGCGTCTCACACTTAGTTACTGGCTGTCACCCTCCGCTAGAGTACAAGATCCACTTTGCCATGGTTATTTGTCTGTCTTACTTACTTGATATGCACCAGGCTAAGAATAAGTTATACAAGGAGCAGTCAGGACATATTTGAGGAAGGAAAGAATGAAGGAATGGAAGATGGAAGGAAGGAAGTCCTATATGCTGAGAGAATGAGGCAAATATCAGATTTCAATGCACAGGTGTGGGTGAACCCCCCATCACTGGGTCCAGAGCAACAATAGAGGTAGTGAGGAGGATTGCTCTCCTGTAGGACGTACCCTAGAGGTAGCCTGACAGGTTCCCCAAGGCATGATCCCTCCCAAGGGCTGCTGGTCATTGCTTCTGGACTAAGAGGCAGTCAAGGGATGCATTCCAGTGAGGTCTGGCAGGTAGCGCATCATTCACTTGGAGAAATTAAACCATTGTGTGTGTTTTATTATAAATTAATTATGTATAATGCATTGTATAATTCATTATTATATCTCTAGCATAACTCAGGGTGTTGCCAAACAGCCTGGGACCATGGGAGCCTGTGGCACTCATCCAGGAGACAGCTAAGAATGGCCGGGGAGGTAGCACTCCACCTACTCTAGGTGAGAGCAAAAGACATTTGGAACGCCGAAGCTAGCTCCACTCTAAGACTCTGCCACAGGCAGAGAACTGAGCCTCACAGAATGTCCCCGAGACTCTCGTGGAATTCCAGAAAGCCCACGCAGGTCCAATTCAGCAGCAAAGCGCTACCCTCCTGCCTTCAGAAGGCAGCAAGCTTCCTCCTGCTAGAACTTGGCTGCTTGCTTGTCAGCGCATCTGGCAGCAGAGAACAAGGCTGAGCCGGACTGACATCTTAATGAGGGAAGAGCAAAGGAGATCTGAAGACTGTCTCCCCATATGGAGACAGATGCTCCTGCCAGAAAATGAGTTTGTGCTTCAGGTCAAGGACCCAGAGGCTAAAACAGGGGTCCAGGCACTGCCTTTAGATCTAAACAGAATCTGAAGCCTCCCTGATGTCTTGCTGTAGAGAAAAGCAGGGGCAGAGCTCCATCGGAGGGTAGAAACCATGTAGGATCCATCGTTAAAGGAGGTTCTTGTAGTGTGTTCAAAGTGCACATGTTGGGAGCCCATGTGCTCCTATGATACCATGATACCAAATGAGGTCATTCCAAATTAAGAGTCCTCTGGCTAAGACAGCATCTTCTACTAAAGACAAGCACAAGCTATCAGAGTTCTGCAGCCGAGCAGGACATTTCTCTGGCTAAGGAAACCCGGAACCATCTTTACAAGCAGGTGTGGGCGGATAAAGAGCATTTAATAGGCAAGGTGGACATGATGAAGTGTAGCACGGATCTGAAGGTCACTAGACTTTTTATTTTATTTGACTTTATTGATAGCATGACTTCTATTGAAGGGACAATAGTGAACTCCTACTTGAGAGCCAAATCCAATTGATTGGCAGCAGCTGGGATATGTGATCAGCTTACAGCACCAGAGATGAGAGCTGCTTCCTAGCAGCTCGTCGGCTCTTTTGCAGCTGCAATTTGGGTCACCGAGGCAGGGGTTAGATCCTAGTAGGGTGATAGACACCTACCTGGAAAAAGCTCTAAAAAGGGCAAAGTCATGTGACCCAGCCTCTTGATTTTTGTCTTTTCTCTGGGAGAAAAAAAAGTACCTATGGGTTGACCTCAATTTTGGTGATCTTGACAAGTTCGGATACCACTGGATTCCTGCTCTTTCCTTTGAAATAAAGGTTTGGGAAGAAAATTCTGAGGGGTCTTTCTGGCCCCCAGACTTCATGGTGGATGAAAGGAAGTTTTTAAAGGAGATATTCAGAAATTTCCCCCACGTGTCCACAAACTGCTTCTGCAAACCTCATACCAATCTGTGTGGTTTTCCCTTCTGAGGATATTAATCCCATTTTAAAGAAAACAACTTTCCAGAAGTGTCCTCTATAGTATTCCCCTCTAAAGGGCCAGGGCTGGAGGGGAGCAGACTAGGGCTTAGGGTTTGGGTTCCTTATGACTAATTCTTCTGCCATGCCAAAGGTACCCCATCCCCCCATCCCGGGGTGCTCAGGACCAGCTTTGGGAAGCAAGGTTGTTAATACTAGGCTATCTTGATGATGGGTTAGGAGACAGTAACACTAGAGAAGCGTATGAGAAGCGATGGTAGCTGCATCCGCCCCTCTCAGGATGGAGGCTATCACTAAAGCTCCTCCACATCCTGGCTACTCAGAGTGGTCCACCCATAGAACATCAGAAGCATCATTTAGCAGCCTATTAGAAATGCAGATTGGGTCCCACCCAAGACCCACTAAATCAGAATATCCATTCTAACAAGATTCGGGCTGGTTTGTATACACGTTAAAATTTAAGAAGCATTGCACAGTCTTGGCTGAACACTGAAATCATATGAGGAGCTCCGCAAAATTCTCATGCCTAACAACAATTTCTTAGACACCAAGAGCACAGATGACAAAGGAAAATTAAGCAAGATGAGCTATATCAAAATTAGAAACTTTGGTGCGTCAAAGAACACTCGCCAAAGAACGGAAAGTCAACTACAGAACGGGTGTAAGCACTTGCCAACTATACATCGGATAGGGTATTACCATCCATAGTATATATATATAGTATATAGTACATATAAAACACTCCTGCAGCACAGCAGCAGAGGAGGAGGAGGAGGAGGAGGAGGAGGAGGAGGAGGAGGGGGAAAAGAAAGAAAGAAAGAAAGAAAGAAAGAAAGAAAGAAAGAAAGAAAGAAAGAAAGAAAGAAGAGAAAAGAAAAGAAAGAACCTGATTCAAAGTGGGCAAAACACCTGAGTAGACATTTCCCCAGAGATATGCAAATGGCCCACAAGGGCACGAAACCCTACTAATTACGTACAAATGCTGATCAAAACCACAATGACATATTTCACTCGCATTGGTTGACTACAACAATAATAAAGACCCAGAGAATAACAGATGGTGGGGAGGATGGCGAGGGCCGGGCACATTGCTGGGGGCAGGGGAGATGGCACAGTGGTGTGAGAAGACGGTGTGGTGGTTCTTCAAAACACTCACACTAGAGCCACTGTGTGGTCTAGAAAGTCCACTTCTGAGTGGGCGCCCCAAAACTGAAAGAAGCAGCAGATTTTTAATGATTGCATTTATTGTATGCTGGGTATCTTCTTCTTCTGAGCAAAACCCTCTCCTGGCTCAGGAATAGTTGGCTCCTTTGCTTTGAGGATGGTCTCCATGTGATAAAAGCACTCATGTATGGGTTAATGACCTCTGAAGGTTTGGTGGCTCACCTTGGGTGTTTTGTTCAACCCAGATATGTTGACTGGCTAGAAAACCTACATCTAAATGCTTTTAAGTACGACTTTTTGAAGAATGTGCAGGAAAACTCAGCACTCATTTTGGGGGCCATCACACCCATCCCTAAGCCATTGCCTGGCCAGCGCACACCAACTTCACCATGGAATCTCTGGATGGCTCTCATTGTTTGTTTAAAGAGTGGTCTTTCAGACACTTGGTGACTTTGGAAAATGCACACCCCCAATGGTCTGGGCTGTTTGAGAGGTCTTCCTAAATGGAACACAAAGATGTGAGCCTCTTGATGTGTATGACTTTGTCAAGTTTTCCCAGGCTTCTTGACGGAAGAGCAAGAGCGAGGGCTTCTGGGAGAATCCAGGAGAAATAGATACCTACACACCTATGTACAGGATAGCAGTAATAAGCAGGCTGGCCAAAAGATGAAAGCCACCCAAGTGTCTGTGGATGTAGACAGAACATGGCACACACGAACCATGGAATGTTATTCAGTCATGACAAGAACAGAAATTCTGGCCAAAACTATGATGTAGAAAAATCCTGAAGACACTTCAGCAGGTAAAGTAAGATAGTTAGTTACAGGAGGACAGACGCTGTGTGACTCCATTTGTATGAGATACTGGGAGTAGTCTGGACACATACAGACAGAAAATAGAAGTGGTTTCCAGAAGCTGTGAAGAACTGCCACGGGGACTAGAGCTTGATGACTGTAGTTTCAGATGGGAAGATGAGTTAACTTCCACAGACGAATGGTATGACGGCGACCCAACACCATGAGTGGGCCTTGCACCACCAAGGTGAATTTTTGGCTGTGATTAAATGGTTAATTTTATGCCATGGATATTTGACCACAATTTAAAAAGTGCAGAATCATGAATCTTATCTGAAGACCATCGGACTTAATTGGCCTAGGATGGAACCTGGGCACAAGAGTTTTAAAAGTTACTGTGTAATTTCAATACGCTGTAAAGCTTGGGAAGCTCTGCTCCATACCAGTGCCTCATGCCTCTCAGACTTTAATGTGTCCATGAATCATCTGGTGGTCTTGTTAAAATGCAGATTCTGGTTCAATAACTCTGCCACGGCACCCAAGATTCTGTATTTCTAACAGGCTCCCCAGTGGCAGCCATGATACTACTCTATAAACTACGCGTCATCGAATGGCAAGGTTCTGTGCTGCAGCTCCCAGAGTTGTGAAACCAAGCAATATACTCCACTGAAGGTCTGGGCTTGATTCAAGAACCCTCTCCTTTGCTCTAGATCTGCCGAGTGAAATCAACCACAGGAAGAGGCAATCCTCAGGACTGCTCGGGCTCAGTTCATCTCTATATACTCAAAGCACCAGCTGTCTTCAGCCCACAGTAAAATTCCTACAACTGGCAGGGACCGAGAAGAGTCCCAGCTCTGATTTCTGCACAGAGGTAACAAGGGGGGAAGGGGTCAGATCAAGGAAGTGGGAGTCAAGTCAAGGAGACACGAGGTAGATGCCATCAAAGAGCAGAACTCACAGAAAATGGAGGTAGGGGGAAGGTAGAGACCCATGCCAATTGTGTTCCCAGAATCCATCGGAGGAGATATACTATTAATATTATTGAGTGAAGGAAAGGCGGAAGGAATATGTCCAAGTGGTAATATGATCAGCAGGAGCGGCTTGCAGCTTGTCACGGGCCTCTAAAAGCCGTTCTTTCTCTAAACAAAAGTTCACAAACTGCAATGTGCTTGACAATCACCCGAGGGTCTGTGCAAGTACAGGCTCTAATCCAGGTGGTCTGCATGTCTGACAAACTGCCAGGCAATGGCCAGACCGCTGGTCTACAGACCTTACCACCAGCAACAGGGTTGCTAGCTAGTGCTACCCAACCTCTGCTGCCCAGAGGAATCGCCTCTGTCCCTGGGAGCACTGCGCCGAGGCATGTGCTCCTCTCCTTGGTGTGATTTCATTGGTGTAGGGTCATGTCTGGATGCTGTGCCTTTTTAGGAGCTGTCCAGCTCATGCTGATGGGCAGTCCAGGATGAAAAACACTGCCCCAGACTCATGGTCCCCTGATGAGAGTGTTCACTGCGATCTGATTTGAAGTGAAAAATGTTTCTCCTCCTGAAATTCATCATTGACTTGTTGAAGTCTATGAAGAAAATCCATTTAGCTGAAGAGTGTCAACGGAGGCAGAAGATAGGAAGTTTGGGGAAGAAAGCAGAGCAGGTTTCTACTGCTTGAGCCAGAAGGGTAGGGGTGCCCAGGGTGACCTCACATTTCATATGACTTCCTCAGGAGTCTCCTGTCACTCTGTGAACATCTGAATCATTGGAGAGAAGATTAAAAATCAAGACTAGCTTTGGATGAGGGGTAGGAACGGCGTTTTGTTTTCTTGATGCTTGGGTGTCAGTCATTTGCTAGGCGTTATTGCAGTACTGTGCCTGGTGGTTACAGGTAGCAATATTACACGGTACGGATGGTATTACAGAGTGTTCTGTACACAGCACTAGACCTCTAGTATGTAGCAAGAAGAATATCTATTAGAGATGTGTGGATTCCAGGAGCTGAAGATGAACCAAGCCCGGCCCTTTCCCTCATGCAGCTCGGCAAACCAGCAGTGAATGAAGTATGACACCCTGTGACAAGGCCACATAAAACTCTCCAGGGGCAGAGCACACCAGAGGAGGAGGAGCTGAACGCCAAGGGACAGCCTTCAGCAGAGGGGCACTGGGCCAGAGTGCATGGCGTCTCCTTAAGGAATGAAGAGCTCCACAGGGTGGTTATGGGGTGCAGGATGAGAAAGGTCTCCATAAGGACCGTGGGGGCTGGGCTTGTGTTTCTGGAAAGAATTGAAACGCCATAATAACTTCCTTAAAATGCCCCATAAACGAACTTTTCAACGATCCTCAGCGAGAAGTAGAGAGCAAGCCCAAAGCCTGGAGTCAGCAACCTGGATCTGGACCCGAAGGCCCAGCACAGACCAGCTCGTCACCTTGGCATGTTCTTCCACCTTGCTGATCTTGAATGTCCTTGTCTGTAGTGTGGGATCACCTGAGCCATAGTGAGGAAGGTTAAGCGAGCCCTAGGGACGGCCTGGCAAGTGGCCAGGCAGAAAGCAGCTCGGTGACCCATAGCAAAGGTGGAGAGTCTTCAGATCCTAGTTCCTGGTCACATGCAGGGAAAAAAAAAATCAGTTTTCTCAGTTTTCTGTGGCCTCCAGACTTTCCTGAATTGGGTCTGAAAACTGGTATCCAAGCAACCTGGCTTCTCTGCTGTGGGGTCAGGCAGCTGTGGGAGAGGCTTCCAAGGGCAATTTCCAGGGCACTCAGTTCTTCTGCAATTATCCAAAGTGCAAGGACACACCCCACGCTCACACAAAAGCAAGAGGCCCAAATGTTGGAGACAGGCAGAGCAAACAGACCCTCTCAGACCCTTGTAAGACAGCTGAGACAAGGAGGAGTGAGACATGGCAGCTGCAGGAACATTCTGCCCCTCATGGACTGGGCCATCAGATCCTCAGAGACGCACAAAAGAGCTTTGGGAATGAAAACACCACTGAAGAAGAGCTGACAGAGCAGCCCTGGCTCAGTCACCCCAGCAACGCTTCCTGCAGACCTGGCCTTGTGCAAGACACCGGGGGTGGGGGGTCCCGAGGACGCAGTAGGTCATTCACTTTTTGCTGTATGAGGTGTGCGGTGCTGTGGAGGGGGAACCACAAAGAGACCTGAGTGATTCCCTCAGGGAGCTGGGATCACTTCCCAGAGGGGGCTGCTGTTGGCTGGGTTCAGAGAGTGGAAGAAGTGGGCTGAAGGGGGAGAGGCTGAGGAGGAAGGAAGAACACACAGTGCAGGGAGCAGACATCTGCAAAGGTCAGGAGGACCCAGCTGTCACCCTGACCTGCCCTCGGCTGCCTGGATCACAGTGTGGGAGGCAGTACTCGATCTCCACTCCTGGATCTTGTCTGGAGGATCTGTCATTAGAGACACGACATGGTCTTCAAGTGGGATGTCAATGTCTAGAAACATTCTGGGTAGTCAAACCAGGGGAGCAGTTGCTAATGGCATCCTGTGGGTACAGGTCACAGTGATGCTGCTGAACGTCCTTCAGAGCACAGGATAGACCCCAGAACAGCAGCATCTATAAATGTCGATTGCAGTGAGGGTGAGAAAGGCCACACTAGAACAGTGCCCCATCCTCCATCACACTGGAAACTTTGGGAAACTCTGCTTGGGGAGTCCTCTGGACTTGGTCCCTGTAGAGACAACTTATACTGAGCATAATCAAGTAAGATAGCCTGCTCTACCAAAGGGACCTGCAGTGGGCAGGGATAGGGCACTAACAAGGCACCACCTGCCAACCAGCTTCGTAGGTGACTGCAGGGGCATTTCATTCTATCTGCTGGGGTTCTGCCTCCAGTCTCCATTGGTCCCCAGCTGGGTAGGGAAGTGAGGTGTTCTTCACTGAAATCCTTCAAAACCAATGCAGCCATTCGGGTTTCAATTCTGGTGTCCTGGTTTTTCTTGTTTCATCATTCTTCATGATCCCTAGGTCATGGGTCAAGGGTCAAGTCTCCTTGCAGATCCCTCAGTGTTCTCAGCATCTCCATCCCATCTGACGGGCGTTTCTCCCCTTCGTCCTCCACTCCTGCTAACTCCTCTCCTCTTACTCACCCCCTGCTTCCCTCTCTGTCTCAGAGCTGAGAGCAGACTGTCCTGTACCAAGGCAAACAGAGTAATACAAAGCTGCAATTTCAGGGAGCAAAAGTGGGCGGTAATACGATAATATTATGTACCTAACTCTGGCCATATTGGTGTTACTACCTTCCACATGGATGACTCGTTTAATTCCACTGAAGCCTAAGAGGTGGTGTTCCCATTTTACAGATACAGACACTTGAGCACAGAGGGCTTAAGCAACCTGATCAAGGCTATTTATTACTACACAGTGAACATACCGTTTCTGTTTAAGCAAACTAACGCCAGGATCAATACTCCTAGACACCTCAGTACACAGCTTCCTTCACTCCTCCAAGCTTGTCTTAATTAAAGTAAGATGGGGACAGAAGAGAAGGAGAAAGCTGGCAGTGAGCTAGCCACAGGGACAGGGGCAGGAGGAAGGGCTGTGTCTCAGGCCAAGGAGATAGCATGTGCAGGGTGGAAGTGGAGGGTTTTGTAGCACAATGGGGCTCTGCGTGGCAGGAGCAGGGCATGTGGCAGGAAGGACGCTAGGAAGCAGGCCTCACGAGGACCAAGTCCAAAGGATGAAGGCTGACTAGGTGATGGTATGGCAAAAAAGAACACAGTAGGGCTGGAGGTGCGGCTCAGTGGACAGTGCTTGACTGAGCTCACCACAGCCCAGCTCCCATTCCTAACACCAGAAGGGAAAAATGGAGTCAGAAAATAATTACATTAAAGTATGCAGGAGACCAAGAGAGGGCTAGACGCAGAGGATAATGAAGAGGGGAATACTGGAGGTACCATTTGCTCATTCATTCACTCAGGATTGTTTATGACCTGCTGTATGCCAGGCTCTGCGCTGGTCACCAGGAAAACATCGAGGGCAAGAGCAAACCCCATGCTGTGGAATGTTCACTCTAACACCTTAGTTCTGTTTCTCCACACTGCTCCCTCTGCTGGTCCCCCACATGGCCAGCTTGGGAAAACTCCAGACCTCTACATCCCACCCACCCACCCTCCAACCCAGGAGGCATATATATCTCTCCTCCCATTGTGGTTCTAGAGATGGAGCCTAAAGCCGTGTGCATGCTAGGCAAGCACCCTGCCGCTGAGCTACAATCCCAGTGGTCCTGTCCCACACATTGTCCCCAGCACCAGGAAAATACACTGCTTTCTCCCATGAAGAGAGAGCTCTAGACAGGGCTGGATACAGTACAAGAGAGGAAAGATGGATCTTTTTCAGAAAAAGGCAAAAGAGAGCCTAAGAGACCCAGGCCAGGAAGTGTCACAGAGAGCACACTGCTGAGACAGGTTTTGTGAACAAGAGAGATGCATGGAGACTGCTAGTCTTAAGGATCTTACTAAATATGATCAGTGACTCAGCCTTCCTGGCCTGTAAAATGGGAAGACGGGCTTGCAGACTGGTGAGAGTGGACTGATACAGATGTGCGCTACCTTCTGAGCACAGGGCTGGCCATAGCAAACGCCCACACAGAGTAGGTAATGGTAGCAGTAATCACACTACTGCTGCTAGTAATAGATGCTTGCTGCCTGAACAAATGCATCTCAGGAGAAGGGGCCAGGCACGCAGGTGCCCCTTCCAGGAGCAGCTGTCAAATGTTGAGTGGAATGCTCTGGACTGTAAGACTTTGAGGAATAGACTTGCTTCTGTTACTAATTTGTCTAGGGACCCCAGAGGAGTTCTTTGGCTCCTTAAACACTGCTTTCAAAACGCAGAAGCCCTCAATACGCTTAGATACACACACTCATTCTTCAAACACATAGGAGAAGCCTACCTACCAGGTTAGAAATGACAAGCCAGGCCTGGTCCCCAGACTCAAGGAGCTAGGTTTGCACACAACCTCATGGGCTAAGTTCAGAGCAGCAACAGGTACAGACTAGATGAAGCCAGTGGGAGGGAAGGATTAACTACTGAGGTGAGCGGAGAAGCCAGACAGGAGAGGGTCCCTGGAGCTGGTGAATTGGGATTCCAAGTGGCAGAGACCTATGGATCAGAAGCATGCATGTGAGACAGATCAGTGCATGCTGCGAATGCAATGGCTGCTTCCAGAAATGCAAAGTCTGGACACAGGGTGGAGGGAGATGGGGAGGGAGAGGAAGTGGAGGGGATATCGGAAAGCATTGTGTTAGAGGCTGCAGCTGGGGTCTGCCAGAGCCTGCAATACCAAGGGACCGAGCGGAGTCACACCATAGGAAGGTTTTGAAGTAAGGCCGAGACATGATCACACTTGCATTTTTCAAAAGGGCATTTAGCTTTGGGGCAGCCGTGTGCAAGACGTCGAGTGTGTTTCTAAACAGTGCCCCAGAGGAGATGTGAACAGCCTGGTGTGGGGAGTAGTATGGGCCACTGGATGACCTCCAAAGTTCTTTCCAGACCTAAGAGTCTATGGGTCAGGTTTTTTTTTCCCCCTGAAATCATTTAAAATGCATTAGTGAGCCTTGCTATTTAAAAGCCTCCTCTTGGGAATGGTTGTGTGAGACAAAGATTCAGTACTTGGTTTGTCTTCAGTGGAAATCCAAATTTTCTTCTGTTCCATGGGCCAAAGCAGGGTAAAGCTGCTTGAAGGCATCATCCGAGAAGCTACTTGGGGCGGGGGAGGGGAGAGGAGAAGCAGTTGTAGATGGTGAAGAGGAAAGGAAACTCAGCCCAGCTTCAGGCTCACAGCTGACCACCATCATCCTACTGAGTGGCCCTTGCACAGGATTCATGAACCCTGCTAATTAGCAGGGTCCCGGAGATATACATGGCTGATTCCAAACGCTAGCTTTCAGAAGGAGCTGGAGGAGAAGCAGGCCTCCCCAAGTGAAGCCAGTTTGGTGATCCACCTTAATGCCAGAGGCCACCTCTGCCCCAGAAAGGCCACCTCTAATCCACCTTTACATTCCCCGCCCCCCACATGGCTCCTACTTAATAGCACCCACTGACGCGTCGGGTGCTGTCCTAGGTGCTGAACCTGTACGCAAGCAACTTGTGCTGTGTCTCTTCATTCCCCTCCGCCCCCAACACCATTGGCAGGGCAGCATCTCCTTGGAGACTCTTGTTTCTACCATTGCAAAGGCCTCTTTGGATGAGAGGTACAGGGCTGTGAAGTGTAACAGAAGCTGCTCTTAGAGGCCAGGGCGAAAGATGAGCTAACTTCAAAAAGAAAGGGTTCCACTATATGCAGTGGAAGGAGCCCAGCTTAGGTGACTGGCTTCCTGAGACCTGGGGCTCAGAGCCCCCAGTGCATTCAGACAGGGGTCTAAGTAGTAAAACCTCATTCTCCATTGCAGGTAACCTTAGTCCTCCAAGGGAGCTTTAAACGACTTCCTTCTCTAATCCTGACCACAAGGAGAGAACCACTTTCTCCAGCCCTATGCGGAGAACATCAAGTGGGGCTGTGACCGCCTATCCTACAAGAGCTGAGCTAGGAGAGAAAATCCAAGCACTCAGGTCCAGGCCTTTCCTGAGAGCTTCAGTAAGATTTGCAGGACAAGGTGGCTCATTTAAGACAGGTGTAACAAAGGAAGCCAGGAGGCTCAGGCCAGAATCCCCACTGAAATCAATGCTCTAGCCAGTAGGAACCTGGCATAAGAAAGGGAAAATGTCCCTATGGTCCCTCCTCTGGTCACCAGGACAGTCCCTTAGCTCAGCAGTGATTCCATGACCTTGTCAGAGTACTTGTGAGGTGCAAACAAAGATAAGAGTAACTGGAAACACCACGGAGGGTCATTTTACACTCTCTGCACTCTCTATTCTTCCGTGGCTAATTAAAGCAATGTGTCAAACTGTCCCTTGGAAGAGATCTTTAAGAATATGTCTGTTAAGTAAACAAGGTTTTACTAATTAGTACCCCGCCATCCCACCCCTCCCTGAACTTCCCTCTAGAACTTCCCAGTGCAGGCTGCTCCTCCTGCCCTGTCCCCAGCAGAAAGGGTGGCAGAGAAGTCACAGTCTCTCCTGCCCCAGAGAATGGGGACAAATCCAGTCCCCAGTCATTTGTGGAGCTATCACTTTCGCCTCCGGATGTTGATCAGATTTCCTGGGCTGGAACCAACTCACGGGGCCAGGGGACTGGAATGTTTCCAAGAATGGAGTGTTTTGTTTCACACGAAATCCATCTGATTTCTTTCAAGGAAAAATTTTAGCTTTTTTTCTTTCTTTCTAGGTGTCCAGCATTTTTGAAAGGCAAATCTTTGAACTTTCCTCTATTGATAAGGACTCTGATCCTTATCTTTTGTTAAGACCACCCCCTTCCACAAGCACACACAAAGCAGCACGGGACTTGGGCAATGATTGGTCCAACGTTGCTGTGAGTTAGCACCGGAGAAACAGAACTTTTCAACCCCCAAATTTGTAATAATAGCAGTATTAATAATAGTCTCCTTGTAATTTTCTAAGTGTTTTCGCAGCTCATAAGCATTCTTCACAACAGCTTTGGGGGAGTTTGGGTAAACCAGCCTCAAAGGAGCAGATGTGAGCTCCAGACTAGCTCCGTCATCCACTTGCTGTTGGGCTCTGCCTGGTCATCTCTCCACTCTGGATCTGTGTCCTCGGCTATGAAACAGAGCTGACTGGAACATTTCCAAAATCTCTACCACCTGTAATGCACTGCTATGCTCCAATCTTGGTACCGTAGAGCTTTGGGGTCAGATAACCAGGAGTGCGGGGGCTTCCGGTACACAGAAGGGTGTTTAGCAACATCCTGGCCTCTCTCCCACGAGATGATGCTCGTAGTATCCTTTATTCCAATTGTGGCAATATATTATCTTTAGACACTGCCAAAAGTCTGGGTGGCGTGAGTTCAGTACCTCTTCAGTCACTGTCTAGGGGCTGCAGTGGGGTCAAGAACATGAAGAGCATGGTGGAACAAAGGTCTTTCTATCCATCCTTTACCCATTTTCTCTAGCCCTTCACACCTTTTTGTACATGTTTCAAACCCAATCTCACAGTTCTCTGCTACTTCTTATTTCTTAAACGCCCTAAGTGGTCCAGAGTGTGTTTGGTGTGATAATGAACCAATTGATTTCATACTTTCTCCTAAGGAGAGTTCACAGGTTTATGTCCCCTAAGCAACCAGCCAGACTCTTCTGAAATCCAGAGCAGAGTCCAGGCTGGCCTGGGAGCCTATCTGCAGCCTGCAGGAGGCTTGGTGAGCATGGATTTGTCAGCACTCTTAAATCACTGGGCTCTGAGGAAGGCTTCTCCCAGCAGAAAGATCCTTCCTCAGGAATCAATAGCTCAGGGCCTTCCATCACATTCAGAATTATCCTGGGACCTGTAAAATTTCTTTTCCCCAAGCATGGCAGAACCCCAAAATGAAAATCCAGCAGTGGGCCAGAGAGAGACCTGCCAGTCAGACTTTGCTCATCAGTCATGATGTCACCATGACCAAAAGCTGATGTGCAAATCTCAACACTTGGCTTTAGCTGCAGAGGAAAAGATCCCATAGTGTTCCCAGTGATCCGGCACTAATAGCCCCTTCCAAATGACTAGCTCTTTGCATCACACCTGAAGAGATGCATCCCAAAGACCATCTTCCCCCATCTTTGCTCACCTACCCTCACCGGAAAAGTCTACGCTCTTCCTATACTGACTGTAATTATACTCCTCTGATCTTATGTAGAATCAGATCAAGACTGAGAAGAAGTTAAGAAGGCTGGTGAGAATCTCAAACACAGTTCTTGGAATCGAACCTAAGGAGAGGGGCTATGGCTCTCTGGGGGACTACATCCTCACCCCCCTTCTTCCTTATGGATGAAGACCCATCTTGTCCGTGAGATGGGAGAGATAAACAATCTTAAGCACTTTCCTTGGCAACAAGCACCCATTGGGTGAGGCTCAGGAACAGGGAAGGATTTTGTTTCTCAGAATTCTGAATTGGCCCCAGGGTTCCTAATGAAGATAGGCCACCAAATCTGCCAAGGCTCCAAGAAGAACCAACCCCACAGGAGTTCATATGGTATGTAAAGAAAATGAGTGGTAGTAGAAGACAGAGAGCTAGCCATGGACCCACCAGACCAGCAGACCAGCAGGACATCAGAAATGAGAGCATCTTCTAGGTGCCGCAGAGGCCAGAAGAGGAGGGATTGTTTGAGATCACAGCCTCCACCCCGGTGACCTTGAGCTGAGAGTGGCGAGGTTGAAGGGCATTGGGAAACATTCCTTAGTTACCTGGGATCTGAGTTTGAGAGGTCCCACCAGCAGACAGAGAGATGGCTCCAGCCCCAAAGGATGTCTAGGCCTTGGCTTCGGTTCTAAGACTATCTGCTGAGGGCCTGCATATTTCTGATTTCATCTCATGGAGTTGCATAGCTTTTGCCTAAAGATCATTTAGAGCAATAAGACAAGAGAGTGGAGGGAGGAGAGAGAATAACATGGAATTTTACAGCCTGTGTATGTTCATTATGAGAGCTTTATCTGCTCTTGCCTTCCTTGCAAAGAAAATTTCCCTAAATTTACTAAAGCTATTAGTATACCCAAGTCTGGCCAGTCAGTAATTACCAGTGCCTACTGTGTAGAAACATATGCCCATTTTCACAGCACAGAAGAAGCAGGTCACTGGAGTGGAGAAAGATCCAAACAGGGAACTGGGAATCCTGGGGCTTGGCTCTATCTCTTCTACCAAACAGCCATGTGACCTTGGGCAAGACACTTGTTTTACTTCAGCTGAATTTTTTTGTAAATACATTGTACATGGGAATGCTGGGGATTAGGTGAGGTGGACTAGATGCCCCCCCCCCCGCTCCTCTTTTTTCTAGTCTTGAATATTCTTAGGTTCCCCCAAATTCAAAGAATACACAGATACCAAGCCGAAAACAATGATCTCAGAGAGCAAGAGGAGCTATGTGCCAGCTCTGTCTCCCAGGACTATTCCGCCACCCCACCGCATCTGAGGGACTAGGACCACCTGAAGTCCACAGAACACGTGGTGGAAGGGCCCCAATCACAATGTCCTCAATCACAATGGGTGATTGTTGGGCTTGTGGCCTGAGTTCTCTTAAAGCATCAAAGCATTAAGTCACTATGGCCAGTGAAGGGTAAGAAACAAGTCACTAGTCCTGAGCTAGGTGGTTTTGGTGCCCCCTACTGGTCACCAAGGAGCCTGTTCCACCTCCAAGCTTCTGCTGACTTTCGAAGGAGACAAGGAGGCTTGAGGATCATCTCAGGTGGTCACAATCTGATTAACAGAAGTATTTCCTGGCTGGTGGTCTAGTCCCTCTGTAAGAATCTGTAATTTCAGTCTCGGTATTACACAGGCCATTGGTCTGCTCATTCACAGGGCTCCTCCGTGCAACCACAGGGTACCTTAACCAAACGCCCCGGTGCCAAAGAATAAACATCAGGGTTCAGAATACCAGGTGCAGCCCAGATGGAAAAAGGAAGAAAGAGCAACCAGCAGGCATTTCACTGCACAAATCCCGAATGGAAAGAAGGTCTTGGGAAATGCAGCAGAGAAATGTTGACTGCAGGCAAACAGGGAATGGAGCGGGGGTGAGGCATGGATTGGTAACCCCCATATAAGATCATTAGCCTAAAGCAAGTATCCAAGGAGTTTGAACACACCCCCATGGATAGGGTTGGAATACAATGAATGGCCCACCCCCAACCCATCAGCTAAAGAGCTGAAGCCACTCACCCACAGGGCAGCCTTCAACCTTCTCCAGAGCCTATCAGCACCAACTGGAGACCAAAGTGTTCTAACCTTGGCCCTCTAGTTCAGCACCAAGAACTAAACTCCCTTCATTGCCTCCTAAATTGACTTTAGAACCTGCCTCCAGAAGAGGCTTTTTAACCAAGACAGAAAGAGAGAGAGAAAAAACCACCTCCTTGAAGACCACACTGGGATAACTGTCCATATTCCCAGTTTTCCACCCTCCATCCATGTCTCTGTCTCGATGCCCAGGAGTGAGGAACTGTTCAAGTCTCCAGATCTGCTTTAATTCAATGGGAGTATTTCCTGTCTCAAGTTATCATAGTTTCAAATCTCCCCTGATAGCGTTTCCCCAGGAGTTCTTCCCAGGTTCAACGAAGCATCGCACAGCTCTCCTCTACTCTGGAACCTTCCCCCTTGCTTTCCCAACTGGCTTCATATTCAAAGTCTTGCACCCATCCCAGAAGGTACCTCAAGTGCAACTCATGAATGCTTCCAGGAGAACGGAAGCTCCTCTGCGATGCACAGATGCCACGGTAGGTGAACCCACCCAATAGCAATAGTAATCATTCGTCATTCATGGAGGAGCCCCCACCCCCACCCCTAGGGAGGCTCCCATCCCGGCTGGGATGACTTTGGATTCTTTAGTTGGTTTCTGCAGAAGCGGGACTAACCAGGGCTCCCAACTACTGTACTGCAAAAGAAGCACGCTGCATTGCTGGGCATGCCCCCAAGTCTGCCTGCTGCCCCACCAAAACCTTTATGCGATTCCATAAGATCAAGGAGGACCCCATGGTTCCCCTAGAATACCAGAAAAGAGCTTGCCTGAAACAGCCCCAGCTAGAAAGCCAGACCACACCTCGGTCCAGCAAAAGGCGGTTGGCAGCTATGCCGTGCACCGGGCTGGCTCCGGGAGCACTCTGCCACTCAGCGCTGTGCAGGGGAGACAGCTCGGCTTCCCTGGGAGAAGAGCTATGCCCCGGGGAATCTTCCCCAACCTGGAAGCGCTGGCAATCGGCCGAGGCTGGTAGCTTAGTCGTCCCCAAACTGAGCCCGCCAGCTGGGTGACTCCCCGGGTACCCCCGAGCACAGCCTTCACCTGCTCCGCCCCCTACTAGCCCCATTGCCCCCTTTTCAAACCGCTGACCTCCATCCTCTGTGCCCCTAACACGTTCTCTGCCAACTGTGGGCTGTCACCCCTACACCTCGGCTCCCATCTCTTCCACCACCTCCAGCCCAGCGCCCGCCTTGCCCCCAGCCCGAGGGGAGGATCTGCGCGCCAATCGAGTCCAGCGCCTCTTGGCAAGTTGGGAGCAGCGTCGTCGCCGCCTTCGCAGTACCGATCTTCCCAGGTCCCCAGCTGCATCCCCGCTACCCCTGGGGGCGTGCGGGGAGGGGTGCGCTGGGCTGGAGAAACTTTCTCCGCCGGAAGGGGTGGGGGCTCCAGGAGCGGATACTCACGCCCGGGTCAGCGCTGGGAGCCATCCTCTGGCTCTCTCAGCCCCACCGCCTGGGGGCGTCGGAGCGCGGGCGCTCGCTGCCGCCTCTGCCGCCGGCGCCGCCGCCTTGCAGCGCCCAGCCCTGGTCCCGGGCTGGCCTCGAGCCTCCCGCCCCGACGCCGCGCGCTCGCTTTATACAACTCCACTCGAGCGCGCCCGGGCTTATGTAAAGGCTGGCGGAGGCCCGCAGCCAATGGCGCGGCAGCTGGAGCCGGGGCCCAATCTTGGGGGGCGCACGCGCGGCCAATCGCGGCCCGGGGAGCCCGAGGAGCAGGGTGGGGGAAGGGGCGCCTCCCCGCGCTGATTTAGGAGCCGGGATTGCGGTGGCAGCAGCCGGCAGCCAGGCTGGCCCGGCGCGGCGGGCTTTGGGGTGGGCGGCGGCGCGGGCGGCGGCGAGGGCGGGTGCCCCCCGTGCTCTGCCGCGCCCCGCCGCCGCGCCGCGTAACCTTCAGGAAGCAGTGGGGCCTGGCGAGTGGGGAGAGGGCGCCTTGGAGGGACGCTGGGGACCGGGCGGGCGGGAAACGGATGTCCCCAGGAGGGGAGCGCGGGGAAGGCAGTGCAAGGGGGGAGAGGAGGCCGGCGAGCCCCAGGACCCCGCAGCCACCCTGCGCGCCGGGCGGGGGGGTGGCGGCGGCGCTGCTTTCTTTCTGCCTCCTAGATAGCAATCTGGCGTCTCCCAGGCCGGGCCGGAGCTGCCGTGCGAGCCACGCCGATGGCGAGATTTCTCGCTGGGGAGCGAGCTCCGAGTCGATCTTTATCCAGCCTAGGGACGTGTCCGAGCGCCTCCCGGGGACTGCTCAGTATGGGGAACAGAGCTTCACCACGGTCCCAGAGGGCGGGGAGCGGGCGATCGCAGCTCGGCAGTCAGGCGCGGCGGCCCAGGCAACTGCGGCCAGAGTCTGCTTCCCTATATCCGCGCCCCCCGCAGGCAGAGTACTCACCCTACCACCTAGCTCTCTCTCCAGAGCACCCACCAGGGCTGAGCCTGGCCCACCTGCTCAGGGCGTCTGCATCTACCACCCACCCTTACTGCTTTGCCCACACGGAGTACTTGTTTTCTTCGTTGTCACCAGCTGGCTCAGCTGGATGCCATGGTCTCTCTGGCCCAAGGGTAGTGGTGGGAGAGCAACTAAGATGGAGAAGGTGACTTCGTTAGCAGCGCCCCAAATACCTGTGTTTGGGGCAGGTAACTTGCTATGGTCCACAACAATGACAGGTCCCTTCTTTTGCATCTACAATAGAGCCAGACATATAATAGGTGCTCAGCAAGTAGTGAATTTTGACCTTTCATGATAACACCGGTAGATTTCTGAAAGCCAGACCCAGGGCCTCGGAGGAGAAGGGACTGTTTGCTCAGCTCCAAAGGCTTTTGTGACCGCTACTCATTAATTAGCCTGGGTTCTGTAGGCTTGACTCTTAAAATGACTTGGATGAGGGCTCTGCTATAGAGCGCCCTGTCAACCAGTTCCTGGCTGGACCTGGTTATCTCTAATACTGATTAGAACTGTCAGCCCTGTTTTAAGGTATTTGTACTCTTCTCTTAAAAGCAGAAGCTAAGCATAGACAGAGTCCATCTCTTGGGCTGCCAAGGAGCTCCTCAGCAGTGGGGAACCTTTGAGAGTCTAGCGAAAGTCACTGGAATCTTTTTCTGGAAAAACTGGCAAACGTTTACACATAAATGACTTTGGAGTATAATTTCAGGGTCATTAGGAATCCCAAATCTTTGGGTGCTCGACCCAATATCAACCTGTTTCTTCAGGGTTCTAGGCTAGTGGTTTGTACCCAACCTCTTTCTAAGGGTCGGAGGCTGTTCTGTACCCTGTGAGACTCTGAGTGGAGGTGTGGATCTGCTTCTCTGAAAGATGCTCTCTCGTACACAGCTCTGTGTGTGTCGGGGGTAGGAGGCGTTGTTAGGACAGAATCCAAGGTTCTGCATTAATACCCTTCATCCAGCAGCAAGTAGACAGGGTCTCAAGCACACTCCTGGTCCCCAGTTCCCTCCAAAGGAACAGCAGTAGGCTCAGCCCCCTGATGGATCACACTGTCTCTCTGGGCTGAGGATATCTGCATCATGTGGCTGTGGTCTTGGCACCTGAGAGACTGTCTCCACACTTGTCCTCAGCGTCTTAGTCCCCGCCACTTTCTTTATGTGGAAATAAATAGCAGGTTGTCGGATTCTGTCTGATCCCCGCTTGTTCCTTAGCCAGAAGCTCCAACTCAGGGAGACAGCAAGTGACTGGTAATTAACCAGTCTCACTCCAGCCCAAGCATCCAAACACACCTTTCTTGGATTTGTTCTCACCTCTCTCTCTCTGCCTGGGAATCTGTGAGCATCAGCCCCAGCTGCAGAGCCTCACCTCACCTAAACCTGACAGGTTTAGTAACCAGTGTGGTAATTATCAACATTAGCCACCCAGATGCGAATAGGTTGTCAGTGCAAAACAACCCTGTGATGATCTCACTTTCCCTAGTCAGGTAAGGGGATGACAGAGCAGAGGTGCTGAGAAAGGACAGAGAAATGCAAAGTGACAGGTGCTCCACTCAGGGAGTCCCTTCGAAGGACAGGCTGGGCAGATCTGATTCTAGAATTTTTGATTCTCCTAATGTTGCCCGTGTTTAGAAACCCTTGAAGCCAGGGTGCTTTAGAATTCAGAGAGGCGCCAAACATGTTGCGCCATCCTGTGAGGTCTGGAGTCGCATCTGAAAATCAGACACATCCATATTTCCGCAGTGAAACGTCAGGATTTCTAGAGTGAGCGCTGAGGGGAAGGTGGTTTCGTGTCGGTTTAGGTCAGGATTTGTCTCCAGATGCAAACACCTCAAACAAATCCCAAATATTTTAACTCTTGGGGATTTGGAAATTTGAAATTGAAAACAAAGACTGTGTTTTAGGCTGGTCGTCCCTGAAGAAATGAATTCTTCGTGAGGGTTGCCGAAGCAGGAGCAGTGGATGGAAAACCACAGATGGTGGGTGGTCAGCACTCTAAGGATGTGAAAGAGTAAGCCCTTTCTCACACCAAGCCATTTCTCGGTGTGGTCCTCTTTTCTCAGGGAGCATGCATGCATCACATGTCAACGGTGTGCTATGAATGACAGGTGGTCGGCATGGGCTTTTGTCTAGGGTGAAAATAGACAGCAACTCCTTCTTGAAGAGATGCTTCAGCCCCTGCGGGACAGTTTTTTCTGGAGGTATAACTGTGGCAGACACAGAGAGGAGTCTTCCATGTGGCCAGGGTTAGCTCAGAACAACCGGAGATGGGAGGACCCTCAGAGGCAAACTCTTCCAGGAAGGGTGCAGACCAGAAAGGCAGGCAAGAAACAGGGAGATGCTACAGAGTCCTGGGGACAGCTGGGTGTCAAGGTCAGGACTGTTTGGGACTGCGGAGAAGCCTAGGCAGGACGATGCAAGGAGGTACCTGGTCATAGTGGTCATCTGGGCTTACGTGCTTGGTGCTCACCTGCCTGCATGTAGAATATGCTTTTGAAGTTTCTCCATGCTGCAGACTCTGCAGCCCGAGAGGCTGGATGAGAGTCTAAGGCCTGGAGCAAAATGGAGAAGTGTAAAGCTTGGGGAACCTCTGGCTACGTAGCTCTCTGACCCTGTTTGAATTGTTTAGCCACAAAGGGCTCCCCTACCATGTTATGAGGCTCTTTGGAGCTCAAGGTCAGCAATAAATAAGTTTACGCTTAATTTTAAGGTTAGTTCGCTGGCTTTGACTTAAACCCGAGCACCTGAACCCCTTTTTCTCTTCTAGAGTTCTGCCTGGTACCTGCAGGTTTAGTGACTGGGGCTCTATGCCATTCTCTCTTGTTGCTCCTCAGATTAAAGATTCTGGGATCTGGATGCTTTGCTTTCCTTCCTGTGGCTGAGTCCTTGTCACCTACTGCTCCACATTCTTGACATCAGCTTACTTCTCAGCACCTCAAACTTCCCCATGCCTCTTTCTTTGACATTCTTTATCCTCATCTCACCCCCTCTTCTACCAGCTGCCAGGAAGCCCTCTCTCTTGTGGTACTTCAGTGGTCAGCTCTTGCTCCAGGCCCCAGCCCCTCCCAGTCTGGCATCTCCAACTTCCAACCCTGTCAGATTTCTGACAGACATGAGTTCATCCGGGAGCTCTGGTTTAAGGAAGAAAGGCAATCCTTTGTAGAAGCCGGTCCCCATCATGAGCAAATGCCAGGGTTGGGGGCACCTTTGCCAGTTTCATCCTGTAGGAGGAGAGAAAAGGTGGAAAGTGAACAGGAGAGGAAGGTGGGGAAGGAGGAGAGAGAGGAGAAGAATCAGAAGAGAGGAAGGGAAGAGCCTCCAGCCGTGGGGAGGAGAATGTTTGAAGTCTTTTTCCTGTATCTAAACCGAGCGAACCTTGTGAGCAGCAAAGGGTCAAGCGCTGAAGATGAAAAGGAGACCCAGTGTGCGTGCAAATGAGAGGGGGGCATTGGCAAAAGAGAGGGGGAGGGCACAGCTGGATTCTGCATGAAGGGCTAAATGCAGGAGAACAAAGGCTGAGGTCACTCACAGAGGAACCCAGGTTTGAAATTCACAAGGGTTACTTTCTGGCTACTCTGTCCTGGGCTCACTGACCAGGGCTGTTGAGCACCTCCTAGTTCTTGTCTGGTTTTCCCTGGTACCCATCCTCTATATGGCATAAGATAGGGTGGATTTTGCAGAAGTTACACACACACACACACACACACACGCACACACACACACACACACACACACACACACACACACACACACTTTCAGCCTTCATATAGTCCTCCAATCTACGATAACCCTTTAATTTACACATGGCACTTTACAGACTAAGACAACACTCACTAATGTGCTCCTATGATGTGGACACATGAACAAATGCCCAGAGAGGTGAAGTGCCTTACCCAGAAAAGCACAGTTAATGAAAGACAGCTGGAATGAAACTTAATCTCTTGGGTCCAAATCAGTACATCCTGCACTGTCCAGAGTTGAGTAAGTAATTGATTATTTCATGGTGCTATTCTTGAGGGTAGAGACCTGGTTTTCTATTTCCCATAAACATCTCCAGGGCCTGGCCCACAACAAGCCCTCAATCAGCATCAGTCAATTCACTTGTAGGTACCCAAAGGAGCTCCGGCCACCCTTGCTTGGCCTTTCCCACACATCACTACTTCTGCCTTGATGCTACCTGCTCAGGCCTCAGAGCAGCAGCCCAGAATGAGCCAGCCCTGTGCACACTGTAGATGAGAGCTGCCCAGGAGCCAGCCACTGGTCCATGTTCTGGCAGGAGAAAATCAGGAAGAATTAGATTTGTTTATGTATAACTCAGACAGTTAGAAAAATAAAAGCAATTCCACTTTCATTGCAACAGAAAGGAGCCAAGACTTCATGAAAAGAAGGCTTTCTTCTCCCTGCGAGTTGAGATGTTAGAACAAGATTTCCTGCAGAGGTTGTAGAAACGGCTCCCCTGGAGGTCTTTAAGAGCTGGAGAGCTACTGGCTTTCTAGTGGAATGTGGGCATGAAGGCAATCATGAGTGTGGGGCCATGTGGGGCGGGGACACAGGCAGCTGGAGGAAGGCCCAGCATGTAGCAGGCCTGACCCAGCATCTCCAGGGTAAGGCAAGAATGAAAATGTAGGAATGTGTGTCAGGGCAGAGAAGGCCAGGAAGGAGAGAGCAGACCCAGTGAGGCAGATCAGAGGCTCAGGCAGTAAGAGCCCTCTAACAGGCTGCCAGGTGTCTGGTATATAGCCCAGGTTGTCCATTGGTATTAGTGGGCTGGTGCACTGGGCGAGGCAGCATAGGGACAGAGCACACATTCTGGGTTCTCAGGTTGACTGGATCTTCAGGGACAAAGGTCACACTTTTTCTATGAGCAGAGAAAATGTAAAGATTAGCCTTTCAAAATGTTAAACACAGACCACTGAACCTACAAAGTGAGCCAAGTGGTATACACGAGATCCCAGTACCAGGGATGTGGGGAAGGAAGATAAGGAGCCCAAGGGTAGCCTGGGCTACACAGTGTGATCCTGTCTCAAAAGCAAACAAGCAAGACATTCCAAATAAACCTTTGGATTGGTCTTATGTGGTCTCCTGAAGCAAGATGCAGGAGGGTAAATTACCTCAGAGAAAAGGTCTACAGATTCCCAGAGCCCCCATTTTCACCAAATTTACTTCAGTTGTGTATATGTGGGGGAGGAAGTATGATGGGTAAAAATTAAAAACATAAAATTAATAAATTTAGGCACACCATGCAGGTATAAGCAAAACTGTGCAAACATATGGTAGAAAAAGCATGGCTTGAACAGAGCGTTAAGGCTCTCTATGGATTGACCCCCTAGATCAAGGTGAGACCCCCTAGTCTTTCCAGTTCAGAGCACTTTTCACAGTGCTGTGGCCTCCGAGCTGCTCTCGTGGATACAGAGCCACGTCCCAGGCATTGTGCACCTCTCTCTTCAAGTATCTGCGCACGCGTGCGTCAGGCACTATGGTTTATGACAAACACAAGGGTGTTTATATTTTTCCTGTTGCTGAGATGAGGAAATGGGCTCTGAAGGACCGCCAAAACCCTCACATGGCTAGGCCAGGCTCCCTTTTGGCAGGTGCTGTCCCTTCCCCCATGTGAGCTTTCTTCCCCATCATCGTGACCCTCCCTCTCCCCCCCTGCTCCCAGGCTTGTTCCTTCCATTCAGCAATTATCCAGCACTACTGCCACATTCCATCCCCGCCCCCAAACTCCCCCCCCCCGCCCCGCCCCAGCCTCCCTAGCAGGAGGGACAGGTCACAGGCAAATGGGAAATCCAAGAACATCATCTGTGCCGATGCCTCTCCATCTCTTCTAGTGTCCACACTAGCACGGAGGAGTCACCAGCATCCCCAGGTCAGGCGTAGAGCATCCAATTCCAAAGTTGGTCAGTGGAGTTCCGGCTCAGTGCATCGCCCAGGGTCACCTGGAATGTAACCAATTCGGTGAATGGCCTAGGATGGATTGCTAGCCAGTAAGCATCTATCCAGGGCTTGTTAGGTGCAAGCTCTGTTAGGCCACGGGGGAACAAAGATAAATAAGACCTCTCTGCCTTCAAGGAGCTTACAGCACAGCAGAGAATTGATGCCCAAATCGTGCGGAGAAAGAGGCGAAGACCAACAGTAGGCTGCAGAGGCCGACTTCAATACTCACCGTTTGAGTCCTGCAACCTCCTGCCAGCAGGGGCGCTGTGAAGCTGGAAACCTCCAGTGACCTGTTTCCTAGTCTCTAAACAGGACTCTCCCTCTCAAGTGGTCTCATCCTCACTCTCAGCCAAACATTCTTTCTCTGCAGCTCCCAGCCGTCACCTCAACTGAAAGCCAGCCCAGCCTGGGTCACCAGCTGCCCCTTCCTTTACGGAGGCTTGTAGCACACAGAAGCTACTGGACACACACATGCCTGCTTTAATGTTCGAATTTGCTCCACGAAGCTATGATTCTGCTGTTGTATCCACTTCATAGTTAAACAAACAAACACAAACGGAGTCAAAGGAAGCCACAGGGAAATAGGAGAGCCGGACATGTCAGGCCATCCTAATGGTGCTGTTGTACACATAGCATCTTCTGTGTACCTCGTGACCATCTTGGTGTGTTGGCTGATCCGGAAGCTGAGATCTGGGAAGGATGAGAGAGGTTAAGCTTTGCTGGTCTACAGGGCAGCTGATGTTAGTGTCCAGATCTGACCCCTGGTCCATGTTGGTCCTAGAACATTTGCTTTGGAAACTGCTCTACCGACCTTGTATATTTCCAGTCACCCTGCCTCCACCTGTTTTGGGGGAACATTGAGTCTGCATTTTCTTGCTCGGTGAAAACCATGACAAAACAGTCCTGAATTGACAGGCCAAAAAAAAAAAAAAAAAAAAAAAAAAAAAAAAAAAAAGCTAAAAAGACCGCCACCTGGTGGCTTTCTGGGTGGTGGCAAAGGACCTGGCCTGGTGCTGTGAGCTTCTACGGTGGCACACGCCTTTAATCCCAGCACTTGGGAGGCCGAGACAGGCAGATTTCTGAGTTCGAGACCAGCCTGGTCTACAGAGTGAGTTCCAGGACAGCCAGGGCTACACAGAGAAACCCTGTTTCGAAAAACCAAAAAAAAAAAAAAAAAAAAAAAAAAAAAAAAAAAAAAGGAAAGAAACTGACCTTACAGGGCACCTACTATGCCTGTTGCACTACTAAGCACTTTGCCTGGCTCATCCCATTCATTTTCCACACTCACTGTGTGAACTTGGTCCCACTGCAGCATCATTACCATTTCAAAGGCTAGGACACTGGGGCTCAGAGGCTAAATGACTGAAGGTCATGCAGCCTTCAGTCCCTACGCTGGGATTCCAACTCAACTTCTTCTGACGTCTGGTCCTGCATTTCCTCACCCACTCTTCCTCCTCCTGACTCCCCAGGCCTCATAGCTTCAGGCCTTCACTCATCTCTTCTGCTTCTCCCAGCCTCAGCCATTCTGACCTCTTTCTCCTCACACAAGGCCTTTGTGTTCACTACTCCCTCCATCTGCCACACAGTCTCAGGTCCGCCCATCCCTGCCACTTCTCACACATCCCATCTAGACCACCCCTTAAAGAGGCGATTCGATCCATGCATCCAAGTTGCCCACTGTCCAGTCAGCCAACCCCACGGACTTCTTAGGGTTTAATGCCCTCAGAAGTTGTGGATTTTGCCCTTGTGTTCTTCCTTGGGCAGGTCAGCTGAGGGTAGGTAATGTCCTTCCACGATGGCTTTATTTGCTGGAGGTGTGACTAAGAGGGAGAGGCAGGAGAGAAGAGGACCCATGGCTGGTCTTTTATCCATCAGTCTCTAAGGTCTTTTCATCTTCATGCCTTATCTATCTATCCATCTGTCTATCTATCCATCCATCCATCCATCTATCCAGGACCAATCATGAGCTCCTGTTAGAGCCAAGGCTTGGTTCAATGTAGTGGGAGTTACACAACAAAATATCAGTGCAGTGGGTAAGAAAAGGCTCACATTTAGTCCTCCAGGTTTGATGTGGTTTTAGTACCGAACTTCTTGGTGGAGTTTGTTGTTAATTCTTGTAATTAGCTTGTATCCTACCGATATTGCTCTTGGCCATTTAGAAAGGGGATTAATTGGTCATTCAGGCCTGGACCCTGTTCTGTTCTCCAAGTTTATTACTTCCTTCACCACATTCAGAATCTGGAAAGGTAGATTAGCATCTCGGGATTATAAACAGCCCTTTCTCACTCACCCACACTTGAACAGGCTCCAGGAGGCAGACTCTGGCTTGCCAATTTGAATTTAGAGACCTGCTCTTCTACAGAGAAGGCAGACCCAGGCTTGGTGCCTATGACTTGCTGATAGGAGGAGCAGGCTACACACTTGCAGAGGTGAGTCTATGGCCATGACAGGAGTGGATAATAAGCATCATTGCCAACTGATGCCATTTCAGAGAGCGGCTGTGAGGTGTCAGGGTGAGCCTCCAACCCTCTCATTAGATCTACTATTGTTGCACTGTGTTTCCTTCCTGATTCTGGAAAAATCAGCAGAGCTGGATGATCACAAACTGCCTACAGTGCTGAGATTCTAGGTATTTCTCTGGGAGTGTGTGTGAGAAATTACCAGAGAAAAAGAGGTTATTGTCCACTGAGCAGGATCCCACTGGCCTCAGGTGCTGAGCTGGCCACATGACCCTAGAGGGAGGAGGTTAAACACACAGGCAGAGCCTGGAGCAGGGCTGGCCTGTGTGCTCTCAATTACCACAGAGAGCTAGCACCTCACTCCTTTCCTATCCTCTGGTCCAGAAAGCTTTGTCCCTCAGAATGGCTGTCCCTTACTGTGGAGTCAGTTTAATCCTCACAGTGACTCTGAAGGGATGGCTCAGTTGGGAATCAGATTGGTTGGTTTAGTTCAGACTGCTTCAGGCTCCTCGTTAGGCAGCTCAGGGGTGAAAGCTGACCTTGATGTAAGTAATGGGCAGTGGACTTGTGTCACAGACTGGCCCTACAGGACAGTGTAAATCTGTAATTACATCATCCAATGTCTACCTAGGGCTGTGTATTTGCTGAGACCGACAGCAACAGCAACAAAAACAGCAGCAGCTATTGGCTGGGCTATTGGCTATTGGCTCTTACACACATGTTGCCTACAAGGGGCATGAAAAGAATCCTTTTATTTCCTGGCTGTGGAGGCTGGGTACCTAGCTTTGAAATATGAGACATATACCTTAAGGCTGAGTTACCAGAGTGGACAGGCATCTTTATGTTGGGAAGACAGTAACTCACCAGACAAGACAAAAGGCTGTATTTTCTCAATGAAAACTTGGAAAACATGACCTGGCACATCGTCTGGTACCTGAGCAGAACCCTGCAAGATCAGGAGCAGCTGTCAGAACTGTTCTCAGCATGGCCACCTGCTTCCTGGTAATTCCAAGTTCCACATTTCCTGTTTATCACACTTCTATCTGGTAACCCAGCTCCCTCCTCCAAAGGTTTGTCACTCTGACCTATCTCCCCCCAGAGTATCCCATGCTTCAAGTTTGTAACTTCATATCCACAATCAAACTGACCATTTTCAGACTAAAGCATCCTTTCCTTACTTATTTTGGTAGAAATTTTAGTAGCTGTCTGGTATAATTCACACTAAGATGTGAATGACTGACAGCCACCTGCACTGACAGATGTCTTTCTTTTTAAAGATGTTAGTTGATGTCTTACTCACAGGATCCCAGCTGCCTGGCAATCCGGGCTCTGTGGAGCCAGGCCCAAGAAGCTAGACAGAGAGTCGCACCCTCCTCAAGGCGTTACTTTCCACAGGGAGAGGTTTTATCTGATCTTCCTGGTCTCTGAACAGAGTCCAGTGGGTATGGAGAGCCTTTCCAGCACCTCTCCTGTTGGCAACACCTCACCTTTCAGAACCCCCTCTTCAGTGAGAAACCATTTTAATAAGGCTGTAATTTTGTTACAGAAGTTTGTAATTAAATATCCTTAAAAGAAATGAGGTTGTGGGTCCCTATCTCCCAATTTATCATAGACTTAATGCCCCAGGTTACACACTGTTTAATTAAGAATGTATCCCCGTTGTAACTGCACGCAGCTTCCTAGCCTTAGAGATAGGCAGTGCTCAGAATCTATCATGAAGGGTGTTCTCTATTCTTGTTGTTCTGTTTACCAAGAAATTCAAAGTGGGGACAGCTTTCCTAGTTGGAAAGAATAGGCTCTCCCTCACCCAACCCTGCAGGGCTTCTTTCTCCCTCAGTAAACCCACCCTTCATTTCAGTCCTCAGACTCTGAAGCACAGTATCAGTTTCTTAATTTAAGGAACCAACATGCTCCCCCTGCTGGTTGAGGGCAGACAATACACCTGTGTGCTGGAAAATCCCAGCTTCATTGGTTTCTTGAGAAACCATGGTAAGAGCACCTACTATGTGCTAGGAACCCATGGTAAGTGTGCTTATTGTATGCTAGGTGCAGTGCTAAGGGATATAAAAGGACTGGGACCCTGTACAAAAAGAGCTCAAATCTGATAGGAGAGACAGGATGTACATACACCTACACAGTGGGCTAATATCTTTTGACTACATCACAGAAGATGGAAGAGTACTTCTTCCACAGAGCTGAGAGTCCATAGGGAGGCTAGCATCTGACTTGCATCTTGGAAAAGCAGTTGGTTTTGGAAGGTTACCAGGGAGAGGATGGCCAGGATAGGAAGATCCTGGGGACCAGGGACCTGAAGAAGCCTGCACACAGGTGAGAGAAGAGCTTTGCCCATGGTGGAAGCAAGTGCCAAATCAGAACCCAGGACCCACATTTTCCTAGTCTAGCTCTTACCAAGGATCACAGGCTGAGGGAGGGGAACGCAGATATGTCAGGGAAATGAGGAAGGAGCTTGTGTTGCACAAGAAATTCAATCCCACTTACTGAGGAAGTAAAATGGTCTGGTTAATTTAATTTCCTAATTAGATGGAAGTTCTGTAGGAAGCTTGCTTTGTTAGAAATGTGGATTTTTAAAAAAACTTCCTAGAACGTGTTATGCCACTTCCCTGCCTTAGCAAGCAAAGCAAAGGCAACCCGTTCAGCCACTGATAACCCTGGACCTTGCTGTGTCTCACACTGTAGCTGTGGAGAACAGAGCACACAGCCCATAATCCAGAACCATGGCAGCTCTCAAACCTGCCACCAGTAGTGGATTTACCTGGTGCAGCTTTCTTTATCATTACCTACAATATTTAGGTTTCTTTATTAGCATGAATAAGTGCATTCTGGTCAAGCCAGGGTCCTGACTCCCTGTGCCCCAGGTAATCGAGGCTTTTCAAGTTCTTTAGAGAAACCCTCCAGAGCCCCACAAAGTGCTGCCCACTCCCAGAACTCTGCTGGGCAGCAGGACTTCACCAGAAACCTGCTGATACTGGAATCTTGTTTGCAACGGAGCAGGCAGGGCATTCTGCTGACACTAGCTGGTTCATGCACATGTCCCCACTGGAGTGCCCCTCCCTGAAAATCATGAGAAAGTGGCAGAGCTGGTCTGGATTGGGTGCCATCTTGGATATGGAGGCTAACCTCCTGGATGGTCAGTGATCCCTGCCTTTGAGAGTCATGTCCTAAGTAGACGTCTCCTATGTTTAACAGGGATGCTCTATGACCACTGCATAAGCCAGACGTGATGGGGCCTGTTCTCAGGTTCATGTGGAGAGTTCACATTGCATATTTGGGATTCTGCCTTACAGATCTCTGGGTCTGAAGGAAGCCTGCTACCACTTTGTGAGCATCATAATAGAGAGACTCAAGGGGCAAGGACCTGGGGCCACCAGCCATGTAAGTGAGCTTCAAAGGCCGAGCCCCCAGTCTTTTCAGGTGACAGTAGCCTCGTGATATCTTGACTACCACTTCAAGGAAATATGAACTGGAGCCATATGGCTCAGCGGTCCTCAGAATCCTGACCCCCAGAAACTGGGGAGATAGAAATGGGAAGTGGATAAATGGAGGAAATGAGATGTGTTGCTATAGACAGTCAGTGCCCTCAGGGAGTCCTCATTAGGGTGAGGGATCCTTAGGTACTGTCACCCTAACTAATGGCTAGCATACTCTTGCATCCCAGGAACTTAAATGCAGAAGTGACCATGACACTTAGCCAGCCCACTTCCCTCATTTACAAACAGGAAAGGTGGGAACAAAGGGAATGGCCTTGTGTGTAGACATGTTGAGACAAGACTCAGCTCTCCAGACTTGGGGTTCAGCTTTGCCTCCCCACTTCTATTCCCAGCCCTTACAAGCTCCTCAATTTACTACTGCTTCATTTATTAAATGACTGAAGATTGCCTACTATGTGCTATGCTAGGTCCAGAGCAATAAAGGCTCTGAATATACTTGGGAACTACGGGAAAAATCTTTCATTGAAATAACACACACAAGAGATAGGGCTTGACTGAATAAATGAATCAGGAGATGCATCTCAGTGCCTGCTCTGCCACTGAAGTCCCTGACTCCTCAGCCATTCTTTGAAAATGAACCTTCCAGGCTAGGATTCAGTAAGAAGACTGAGATTAAGACACAAGATTAAGGGCTAGAGAGATGGCTCAGTGGGTGAAGGCACATACTACCAAGCCTGGTGACATAAGTTCAATCCTTGGGACCCACATGGTGAAGGAGAGGACCGACTCCCACAAGTTGTCTCCATATGCACTGTGGCACACTCAGGCAAACATACACACAAATAAATAGATATAATAAAAATATAAAGGAAATAGAATCAGGGCTATGGAGGTGACTCACTGGGTAAAACGCTTGCTGGACAGGCATGAAGAGTTGATTTCAGAAGACCCATGTCACCTCTATAATCCTAGCAGGAGAGGAATTTGGAGCTGAAACAGTAAGTTCTGGGTTCCGTGAGAAAACTTGCTCCAAAATAAGATGACAAGCAATAGAGGATGACACTCAATATTGATCTCTGGCCTCAATAGGCATGGGTATGTACACATATGCGCACACACACACACACACACACACACACACACACACACACACACACACGGGGAGACAGGGAAGAGGGATCATAGTATTGCCTTGGAAAGAAAATGTTGGGGTATTATGCAGGAAAATGATCTCTTTGAAAATTAAGCATGCTCTATGCTCTCCTTTAACATATATGAAACACTTTATATTCCATCATCAGGGTTCTCTGATATGTTAGAAGCTCATCTCTGAGTGACCCATGACTCCATAGGCCAAGCACTCTTTAACGTTATCTAACCTGCTGTTTTAGATGAGAAAATGGGCATGAGGAAGGGGAGTGACTTGCCCCACATCTCGAGGCAAGTTGCAGTAAGTGAGACCTGGTTGCGGCTCCCCACAGCAGAGCGCTGGCTTACAGGAAGTACACATCCTTGAGGAAACGCAGTGCTCCAGAAAGTCCCATGCTGGTATTCATTTTCTTTTAATATCTCTCAGGGACAGACAGAGTGGCTCAGACAACAGCTCTGTCTCCAGAGTCAGGCTAGCAGGCACCAAAGGATACCTCCTAAGACAGGGCAATTGGGGAAAGGGCCTGGCAGAGCCAACAGCGTGGGAGAGTCAGGCTATGTAGCAGAGCCCCCTAAACAGTTGGCTTCACAGTGGCTTTGGCTGGTCCAATGGGCTCAGGTGGCTCTTCTGCCAAATGGTGACAGTTTAGATGTGAGTTGGCCTTGGGCTAACATGTTATCAACTAGTCTAGCACAGTGTGAAGGAGCTGGGTTTTAGTGCCAGCCACTGGTTTCAGTCATGTCTTGCCGCGTACTAGTGAGCACCTCGGGCCAGCAGCCAGTCTCTTTTCCTGACCTGTGAAGTGGGGACCCTGATGACCCTTCAAAGCACAGGCTTGTTGTGAGGATTGAACAAGTGAGTTTTGCAGAGCCCCCAAACCAGAGGACAGCAGTAGAAAAAGTTCTATATAAACATATGCCAACTAAGGACAAAAAGTTATGTTCCTCCAGGTTTTGCTTTTGTCTACACTTAAAAACTGATTAGATTTTACTTAGATGTGGCAGCACACATTTCTAATCCCAGTACTTGGGAGACAAAGGCAGGGTGATTCCTCCAAGTTCAAGGCTAGCCTGACCTATAAATTATCAGGTCAGCCAGAGCTACATAGGAAGACCCTGTTTCAAAAAAAAAAGTTAAAATTTAAAAATCATCTCTATTGAAAAACAAGCTTTCCACAGTTATATGTACCATCTCTTGTGAGTATGTGCTTAGCCATGGACATACAGCGGGTAGTTCTATGCATGAAGCGCAAACATACGTGAGGATGGGTGACTGTGGCAGATACATGCTTTCTTAGGAATTCCTCAATCAGGATACAGAAGATTCCATCACCCCACAAAGCTTATATGTCCTCGTTCCAGGCAGCCTTCTTTATTTCCAGCCCCAGCTCAGGTGACCATGATTTTTGTCACCAAAGGTAGGGGGGTACAGCTCTATCAGTGAGCAGATGTCAGGCTACCAATGTATAAGTAAATATCTATTATATCATCTGACTGCTGTACCCCATAGATCCTGCCATCACTCTGTCAGACACACTAGGAAAGATTATACTTTACAGATTAAAAACAAATGCAGGAAAATTATTAAGCAAAAGGATGACTCATAAATAATTGGTAAAGAGGATATGAAAATATTTGTACAATTCTTAAAGTTTTTTTTTTTGTCAGTTTGGCATTATGCACAAAAAAGATAAGCATAAATATCGCAGACAGAGAGGTACCACTGAGCACAGCGAGCACAAGTCTTTCTCGGAATCTTCTGGAAAATCTTCAACCCTGCCACAGTCCAGGTCTGGCTACACATCAGATTCAGAGCTCTGCGGGTGAGGCCTTGGGTACACAGCAAGGCAGTCAGAGCTCTCCAAGACCTGGGGCCTTGGCAGAAGAGGGCCCCTCCGGCTGGCTGAGTCCACACTGGCCTTTGGCATAGAAAGGACCATGCTTGAGATTGGCAGGCAAAGAGCTGGCTCAGGTTAGCAGGCAGCTGTGTTTGCAAAAACGCTTTGTGTCCATAAAGCGCTGTATGTATCGCAGGGCTTAGGGCATCCCATGTCCCCAGAGAAGAAGGCTGCTTGAAAGTAAATTAAGTAACTACACCATAAAATGTCAGCTCGTTATTAGGCTGCATCTACTGCTATTGATAGGGGACCCCCCCCCCCAGACCTGCTCCATGTTCTTCTGGGCAAGCTAGAAGGGCTGGTCACCTAGAACCTGTCACTAGTCTTGAAGTTGCCAGGCTATCTTCAGTTACCACAGGATTAGCCAGAATAGGATGCCATTTAAAAAAAAAATCACAGATTGGGTATCTCGGCAGCAGATACTAAGTTTCTCACAGCTCTGGTTGCAAAGGTCTTGCAAGGTTCTTACTCACAGGTCCCTGGTGAGGGCTTTCTTCTGGGTCTTGTCAATATGGCTTCCTTTCTCTGCCCTCACATGGCCTTTCTTCTGTGTTCACAGGGAGAGGAAAGGGACTCCTGGGGTCTCCTCTTATAAGACAGAGTAAGATCTACCTCTATGACTTCATTTTAACCCAATTCCTTCTGAAAATGCCCAATCTCCAAAATAACCACGTTGTGTAAATTTTGGGAGAGTACATCTACTCATACCCACCCATTCGTCCATCACCACCATCACCTTAGCTGTGGCTTTGGCCTTGCTCTGTGTGGTTTCCACCCAGGCAGGTGTCCCCTGCCATCACCTCCTGTCGTTGTCTTCCGCACTGCTTTAGTTCTTAGCATTTGCTGCTCATGAGAAATGTTCTAGGTTTTTGATCACCCCTTTCCTGAAGCCACACTTTTATATGAGCCAGATCTACAACCCCAGAAAAGAACTCTCTGGTCCTCCTAGCCCAGCCTTCACTTTTCCTGGCGTTGTCCTGACAATGTCCATCTCATCAGCAGGAAGCCCACCCACCAGCTTCATGAGCAAGGGGCTTGTGAAGGTTAATGAGACTCAGGCTGCTAGCCCTCCTAGAGGTCACTGTCACCAAGAGCCATGCCCCTGAGCCCCATGCTGGCCTCTTCCTGTCGCCGGGACATCATTAGAAATGTTAATTATTAATTATCGCTAAAAGCCCTTTTTGCTGCATTGCTGTTCTCGAGTGTTCTTGCTATCTCTCTGTTCCCCCTTTCTTTCTGTAACTGGATCCTAGTTTCTAGGTTTCCCGGTTTCTTTCTAGGCCTCCTCCTCTGCTGACCTCTCTTCTACAGCCTGGGAGCCAGGGAGAGGCAATTGGATAGAGTCTCTTGCCAGAACACCTGCTTCCTTCATTCAAAGTGGAGGACCCAAGAAGACACAAAGTGTAGAGAAGCTGGACAGGAACTGGGTGATATGTTCTCAGTAACTCCTATTCCTTCCAACCTTTTTGTAGCTCAGATGTTAAGACATCTTTGGGGAGCTACACACACACACACACACACACACACACACACACACACACACACACAGAGAGAGAGAGAGAGAGAGAGAGAGAGAGAGAGAGAGAGAAAGAGAGTGAGAGAGAGACAGAGAGACAGAGAGACAGAGAGACAGAGAGACACAGAGACACAGAGAGAGACAGAGAGACAGAGAGAGAGAGATACACACTGTCCCTTTGGTGTGTGTGTTTGTGTCTGTGTATGTGTTACTGTCCCTATGTCCATCGCAGTACCAAAATCTCCTTCCACACAGTTCACCCCACTGTTGATGAGAAGAATACAGAAACAGCTTATCACCTGAGACCGGATCACCTTGGTTTTTCTCAGGTCACATGGGTCGATGGAGAAAGCATGGCCTCGGAGTTGAGAGACCTGGTTGGATTGCTTTGTAGTGTGCTTACTGTGTCCGTTCAGATAAATTAAATGGGCTCTCCTAGCCCCATTATTAAAACATGGCAATAACTTTCCCTCTTGGGGATATTGGAAAAATTAATGAAATGATGGTCTAACCTGCCTCATAGTAGGCGTTTAATATATGTTTGAATTTTAGCCATAAAAATGAAATTTTCTGTCTTTCTATGTGACAGGGTTGAAAAGTTGAACATTGTAAGCAAGTGCTAAGTGCCAGACACTGCTCTACATGGTTTATACATACTGCTCATTTAATCCTT
Source organism: Uromys caudimaculatus (assembly GCA_028551405.1). Lineage (NCBI taxonomy): Eukaryota > Metazoa > Chordata > Mammalia > Rodentia > Muridae > Uromys > Uromys caudimaculatus. Next base: position 17,794,534 of record CM052703.1, on the reverse strand, counting down.
GTGACAACTTCCAGCAGAGACCCTATTATTATTATTTATTATGACCACTTAGTAATGAGTATTATAACGATTACTTCTGAAGCAGACGAGTCAAAGAACTAAATGTTAATAACTGGTCAGAGGCCACGTGACAGTAAAGGATGCCGGCACGCTCTAGGATGGTTTGGCTTCTAGAACTTTCATTTGGTAATGTAGCTACCTGTCGGATGCAGGTGATGGTACCAAAATGTCCTTTGGTGGCAGTTAGGGAATTCCACACCTGGCTGTCGCAACAACAACGATGACAGCGACAACAAAAGAGACTGTAAAATGACTCACTAACACTTTATACTGATGATGTATTTAGAGTGGTAACATTTTGGATATATGTCAAAATTATAAAATTAATTTCACCCACTTCTGGAAAGAGAGAGAGAGAGAGAGAGAGAGAGAGAGAGAGAGAGAGAGAGAGAGAGAGAGAACATTGCTCTTGATCAAACCCAGGACTTCACACACTTGCTAAGCAAACACTGTTCTATTGAACTGTACCCTTGTCCTTCTTTGTCCCAATTTTCAATGTTGATTACTTGAAATTTGTTTTGTTTTGTTTTTGTTTAGTGGTAGAGCATGCACTTGGAATATACAAAATCCTGGCTCAGTCTTCAGTATTAAAAAAAAAAAAAAAAAGCAAGCAAAGAAAGTGGTGTGGGGCTCACATTGTATGTTCTCCAATCGCATGGCCTAGACTCTTTCTTATGACCCCGCCATACTGCCACCAGAGTGAGGATGTGTGGAGACGGAAGTGTTGGGCTGTTTGATGGTAAAAATCACTGCTGTGTCTGAAGTGCTGCCTCCCAGGACTCTGCCATGACAGCCTCTGAGGCCCCTTCTTACCATATACATACCCCTGGGTAAATAAGGTTTCAGGCCTTCTCCAGGGCCATCCAAGATGGCCTCGGGAGACCAAGGCTTTGACCTTGAATGTTCAGCTCTCCCCACCATCCAGCCTAGAGGAGGCAGTGAAAGCAGAGAGGGTTTGTCCCTACAGAGCTTATTGCCCAGGTAGTGGAAGAGTTCCATCAGCTCAAAGTGGCATCCCAGCCAGCAGCATCCAGGCCTGGCAGAGGGAGACAGGCAGAGGGAGAGCCTTGGTCTCACTCTCTGGCCTCCCAAGACCACCTCTGCCTGGGCGTACTTCTTCTAATGAGCAATGCCCCTGCATGCCAACTGTAAAACAATTCCATATTTATAAGGCTCTTTTTTTATATTGAACCTCTTCACAGAGAGCCCAAATACCCAAAATAACTCCGAGTTCTATTTTCTAGAACTATGTTTCTCAGAGTTCCAGAAAACATGACACGGAGTTCAGTGTTTCTAAGACCTGCTGAATCAGACCCTCAGGGGGATGGTCAGGAACTCCCAGTCTGGTGCCACCAGTCCCCAGCCGCGTTCAGGTATGATTAGATATGGCATATGCTGTCAGTAACTTTTCCTAAAATTAAGGTGGCCAATTTTTCGAATCATTTGCTTCTTAAATTAACATGTACAGACTCACAGTTACGCCTCCAGCGTGTGACATGTTCCCACTTGCTTCCGGGGTGCTTTCTGAACTATTAGGGAAGGAAGGGTGTGGCATTGCTGGCATATGATGACACTGTACATACCTACACCTCATCTTGTCCCTGCCCAGAGACATCAGTAATTCAGTAATGCAGGAGAGCAAGGACTGAGTCACCCATTAACTAACACTGTGGCTTGCCATGTGGTCAGCAGTGAGCTCAGGACCTCAGGGCTATTCTCCCAATTCTGCGCCTCGCAGGAATCTGTGGGCTGTGGACTCATTACTGGCTTATTTTATTAATGAAGACGCCGAGCAGAGAGGTTAGGTAACCTGCTCAAGGTCACCCCGTTGGCAAACAACCCGTCAGAACAAGGCTGTGAGCAAGTAGGCAGTTCCTTTCTTAGTGGACATATCACTTAGTGGACAGTGAGAGGTGGCTGCAGGGACCTGGATGATCCTTGTCCAGGGACCTTGAAGACAATACGGCCTTCCTTCTAGAAAAGGAGCTCAGAGACACAGAACACTGGGATTCAGACAGGGCAAAGACTACCCTCTGACGTCATCCCCTGGACAGAGTGACGACAGCTATGATGGATCCTCCCTAAAATCCTTGCCTCCATCGAGACTAGCGCAGAAATAAAGCCAGCCGCAAGCCTGCTTTGCTGACTTCTATGCCAACACATCCATTCCGTTCTCAGCTTTAGACATTTCAACTGGAAGGAGAGCCACACTCCCCAGGAAGAAGCAGATGAGAACACAAAAGACCAGGAGCATGGTGCAGATGTATGTTTCCCACCCCAGGCTCCAGCCCTTCTCAGATGCCAGCTGGGCAAACAGGACAAGAAGCTGGGACACTTCTCCAGCCAGCAGACTTCTACAGGAGGCCAATCATCATGAACAGTATGACCTGGATTACTGTGACAATGACAAGCCATTGTTAGTTCTTTGCAAGAACAGGGGAGAGAGAGAGAGAGAGAGAGAGAGAGAGAGAGAGAGAGAGAGAGGACAGAGTCTGAAACTGGGATCCTTGGTGGGAATGTGTTGAGTATGTGAACATTATCTGTCACATGGGTCCAGCAGAGGAACACAGGTGGATATGCATGCAGATGTGTCCGTAAGGAGGCCTCCTCTGGTTCCCATGTAGTGGCTCATTATGTATTTGCAGCAAGATTCATGGTCCTTTGGTGCAGTCCTCTGGACCATGGTTCTCCACTCTCTCCAGACTGCTTCAGGGGCACAGCTTAGCTCTGCACTGTCTGCCCAACATTCTTAGGACATGCTTCTCTTCCTCTTCTATGGAGATCATAAGACAACCCTATTTTCTTGAGACAGGGTCCCTCACTGGCCTGGAGCACACTAAGTAGGCCAGGATAGCTGCTTCAGCAAGTTCTAGTGGCCTCCCATCTCCGGCTCCCCAGCACTGGATTGCCATGTGTGCCACATGCCTTTTTCCTGTGGGTGTCAGGGGTCAAATTCAAGTCCTCCTACAGCAAAGCAAGTGCATGGCTGACTGAGCTGCCTCCCCAGCCCCAATATTCTCCCAATAATCTCCCTCTGTCATACCAAAGGTGAGCATGGCACTCCAGACAGGCCTGACCAGTTCTGGGCACACAGGCCATGTGATGGTCTAGACCAGAGACACTTTACTTCCCTTACTGCAGCCTAGATGCTGTTCACTTTACGTATCGTGTGTCAACCACATAACACAGTTGGACCAGGCTGAGCTTGTGGCTGACTTACAAATAATAAACAAGTAGGTCATTTTCGCGTGGCTTGCTGCCAAACCAGGTCTCCCCCATCCGGTACTCATGCAATTAATTTTTAACCTAAATGCAGAACTTTGCATTTCTCTCTGTTCCTTTCCAGCACGTTGGTTTCATCCTCTCGTTCCTTCCTGCTGAGGTCATTTCTTATTTCCATCCTGACGTCTGTAGCGGTAACTCTGTTTCCCAGCTTTGTGTCTGTTGTAAACTTGACTAGAACACCTTGTAGGCTGTCTTCTGAGTCACAGGTAACAATGCCAATGAGGTTAACGCCAGGGATGGAGCTCTATGGCACACTACTAGAGACCTCCCTTGGGTTGACACAGAAAAGCTCATTGACATTCTTTGAGGTTGCTCATCTGGCGATGACTCTGTTTCCTGCCCTCTGACTTTGTTCACGTTCCTCCATCATGTCCTCAAGGGCACTTTGTCAAGACACACTGGGCCTGGGCCATGGCTTTGATCTTCTGCTTGAGTGAATTGCTGCTGACGAAAGTGTGAGGAGCAAGATATTTACTTTCGCAGGGTGGGGGGAAGGGTGGAAAAAAGAAAATAATTGTGTGACGACTAAGGGAGAAGCCCATTTGAAATCAAAAGTTTATCTCTTTTTCCAGAAAGTATCATCTTACTCCCTCGGGCATTCATACTGTTTCCGTAAAATAGTCCCTTGTATATCATGGTTGTTACATGTATTTTTTTTCTCACCTATAAACTTCTGAAATGCTTTTTTTCCCTCTTAAGCTACATTGTTATCTTTTATCACTGTGTGGCCATGGTAATGGCTCAGCAGGTAAAAGTGTCTGTTGCCAAGTCTGATTAACTGAGTTTGATCTCTGGGCCTTACATAGTGGAAAGAGAGAACCAACTCCTGTGGGTGTCCTCTGACCTTTGCGTGTGTGCCTTGGCACGCACCTGCAAGCATGTACACACACACACACACACACACACACACACACACACACACACACACAAATACATTGAAATTAAAATGAAAAGAAATGGAAATGTCTTCTGTGAGCTACGGAGAGCACTTATCTACTTTGTACAGTCCCTTGGATTCTGTCCTTAGCTTCAAAAACAAAAATGTTTTAAATGATAAAGGATTATCTACATCATTAAATTCAGATGTATACAAAATTATGAAGCCTAGAGCTTGCATTGATGCAGAAGCTTTAAAATGGATCTCTTTGTGCACCCATGGCACCTAGCTCAAAGCAGTGCACTCAGTTGGTGCTTGATTGTAGATGTGTGAACAGTGCACACACACACAGCTGAAGCTGGTAGAGGTGGATGCCATCCTGTGGGGCAGTGACCTGTGACAGGCAATCTGGTACCTGGTTGAGCACAGGCGTAAAATCTGGGCGACTCAGTGGAACAATCCACAAGGGACTGGAAAACTTTATGCCAACGCTCCCAGGAGGCTTTTGGATCCAGTCAGGGTCATGTATCACCCCTCCTCAGGTAGAGGCGTGGCCACACAGCTCCAAGCCATCCCCATGTTAATGAGACACCTAGAGGCTTAGCCACGCCCCTTCCCAGTTACTATATCTGCCTTGCCTCTCCCAGAAAGGCGGGGGTACAGTTCCATCCATGCCACTCCACACGATGAAAATAAACGTCTTAGAATTATGGACTGTTTCTTCATCTGGACCCACCATGGGAAGTGAGGGATCCGGCCCTCAATTAAGGAGCCGCATCCAATCTTTTGCTGAGGGCTTTCCAGCGCTCCCAGACGGTACCCATTCACCCAAGCCTAAGCAGCTAGCCTGGCGCCCCAAGTCGCCAAAACCCGGTCTCAATGGGAACCCCAGTGTTCCCTGAGAATGGCCCCCTCCCCTACCCACAGGCAGGGCCCACAAAGGCTTCCCACAGCCCCCACCTGCCTGTTGGACTGTGTAAGAAGATGAGCGGCCACTTCCTACATGTCTCCCGTCCCTCCCAGAGCCGCAGCGCCCAGGACAGACACTGAGCCAGGCTTGTTCCCACAACATACCTCCCTTGCTTTCACACTGGTGCAGATACCAAAGCGATTGTGCAGGAGACCTAGAACCCAGACTATGGTGGAGCACACATGATCTGTGATGACTCAACCAACTTCCCAAGAGACCAGTTGTTAAACCAGAGAACAGGATACCTGTAGGAAACAGATAAAGTCCTCAGTGAGTGTGACCTATTGACATGGATACAGTCATATTAAAGACCCCAGTGGCTCAGAGCCATGAAAATCAGCAAGGCCTTCCCAAGGTCAGGCTCAGAAAACTGCAAAGCCTTTGTGATGGTTTATATATGCTAGGCCCAGGGAGTGGCACTATTAGAAGGCATGGCCCTGTTGGAGTGGGTGTGGCCTTGGTGGAGTAGGTGTGTCACTGTGGGTGTGGGCTTTAAGACCCTCATCCTAGCTGCCTGGAAGCCAATATTCTGCTAGCAGCCTTCAGATGAAGATGGAGACCTCCCAGCTCCTCCTGCACCATGCCTGCCTGGATGCTGCCATGCTCCCACCTTGATGATAATAGACTGAACTTTATATAACCTGTAAGCCAGCCCCAATTAAATGTTGTCCTTCTAAGAGTTGCCTTGGTCATGGTGTCTGCTCACAGCAGTAAAACCCTCACTAAGACAACCTTCCTTGGATCCATGTATGAAAGTTTACAGAGTATATAGAAAGCGCCTTCTCGGTGATCAGTAGTTCTCAACCTGTGGGTCATGACCCCCTTTGTAGGTCGAATGACCCTTTCACAGGGGTCACCTTAGATCCTCAGAGAAACACATTTACATTATGATTCATAATAGTAGCAAAATTCTAGTTATGAAGTAGCAATGAAAATAACTTTACAGTTGGGGGTCACCACAGTATGAAGAGCTGTATTAAAGGACTGCAGCATTAGGAGGGCTGAGAACCACTGTTCATGATGCTTACAGCTTGAGACTGCTTCCCTACAGAAGCCTCCTGCTGAGACTAGCTCACCCCTCCTCCTGAGCTCCAGTAAATATGCTGAGTCAGCTCGTTCATCTCCATCAGCCTACTCATGGGCCACCTGGGCCCAGCTTTTCTGTACGTCTATCTGTCCTTCCTTCATTGTCTGGTATCTCCAGTCGAGGTTTCCAGGAACAAGCCTTGGCTCGTTGCACCACATACTAGTGTGTGTTGGCAACTTCTCTCTCACTCGACCACCAGGGAGATAAGATAGCACATGCCTGGCCAGAGGCCGTAGACCAAAGAGGCTTCACTAGGTATGGAGAGGTAAGGGGTCCCCTAGAGAGAAAGCAAGAGCAAGGGAAAATGATGGGCTTCAAGAGAGGCCTTTCTTCCCAAAGAAGTTAAGTCTATGGGTTAGAGTGATTGAGTGGTGGACACAGGCCTCAAAATGGCCAATAAACCAGGAGTGTAGACAGCAAGAAAATGTTAGAAAAAGTAAGGCCCCAAAGTGGGCGTGTGTTACTAGCTATATGTGTCGGGTGACCTCAGAGCTTTTACTATTTACTAGGGCAAGTGGCACAGCCCCTAAGGCACATGGCTCTTTAGAAACCCCAGATCTGGACAAACTGCTAAGTGATTTAACTCAGGGCATTTTAAACTTTCCCATTCGTGACTCTTTTTCATCCGAAGAATTTTGATATGACCTTGAGTATATTAATTAGGTATAAAACATTTGCTGATAGTCAATCATAAAGAAATTTATTTTAAAATAATTCTTTGGAGTGTATACAATTTTACCATTTATAAAGGCTTAAAGTACATCTGTATATGTGTGAGAGTGATGTGTTTGTTTTTACATAAAGAACTGACTCCTGGCTGAACATTTGGTCCTGCAGAAGTGAAGCACCTTCAGTTCTTTTTATACAGCAGATGTTTTGATTTTTGTGATCACCAATACTGGGTGCATAAATATGTAACAAGAAATGGCACTAGTATTTTTAGGGCCGTTTCAGAGAGTGTTGGAAATTCTGCTCTAATCCCAATTCAAATTCACTTATGAAATTATCAAATTCATTTGTAAAACAAAAAGTTGGCGATTCAATCTGCAGTTTTCATTACATCTATTTCATTGAGGGGGGCTACACACGCCATGGTGTGGCACTCTTATAGGGGTCAAAGGACAGATTTCCGGAGTTGGTTTTCTCCTTCTACCACATGGGTCTCAAGAATGGGAATCAGGCCACCGTGCTTGGCGGTAAGAGCCTTTACTCGCTGAGCCATCTCACCAACGCAAACAGTAATTCTCAAAATGAACATTCTAACACAAAGGAATCTGAAGACATATACTCTGAAGCTTACATGCTGGGGCAGGATGGTAGAAAAATATTTCTTTGTTTTCTGTTATCAAACCATCTGTTTCTGTATGAGCAGAAAACTGTATTCCAATAAAAACACTGTGATGTAAACCAACAATATTCTTGAATATGAGACAAGGTGTTTCAGGCAGCCTTTGGTGATGGTGTGACATGCACAGTGTGGCGTGCACGGAGTGACATGTAATGGTATGTAGAGCATGAACTATGGATGTTATGTGCTCAGTACAAAGTGAAATTGCAAGATACAACACAGGCGAGCCTGTCCAGAAGCACCGCAAATTCATTTGTGTTTGTTTTTGAATTGTTTTGTTGTTTTGTTTCCAGAAATGTTTTACCGCCGCCTTTATGACCCACATTTTGTTGTGTGACCTCTCATGAGGTTGAGACCCACAGTTTAAGAACTTGTGAGATCACTCTGTGCTCTCCCTGCCTCACACTAGAAATGCCAATGCAGTCACACTAAGTGTTCCTCATAGCATTCTTTACCAAACAGAGCCTGCTGTCTGTTTTAATAAAAGTGCTTACTTGGTATTGCAATGAAGGAGGGCAGTTCTGGGCTCCAGTGACAATGCTGCCCCTGTCACTGAATAATCTTGGGGAAGTTCCTTAGCTTTTCTAAACGTTTGAGACTTGGTCTGCAAAGTGGGAATAATCATAATATGTACTCTTTGCTTCTGTTGGGAAGTTGCAGTGAACATGTGTAAAAATGTTGTGCTGTAAAGTATCTATCAGTGTTAACTATGTGGCTTCAGGAAAAAGTCCCATAACTTCTCAGAATCTTCTCTTCTAGCATAGCTCTAAGACCTGTGTGGCTATGGAATGGGATATGTTTTATGTCAGCAAAGGTTAAAAAATGAATCTTTCTGGTTGCTTGGATTGTTTAGGAAGTCTTGCTATTTTATATACAAACCAACCCAAAGTGACACTCCAAGTTAGGGATCCAGGGATAATTCTCTGGGAAGTATGTCTGTGAGGCCTTCATAACAGTCTGCAAAGCATGCTCCACACACAATGCAGGGTCTGTAACTTTAATTGTATCTTCAAAGGAACCCACGACTCCCAAATATTAAGGCAATATTATTATCCTAGTTGAATAGTTAAACTAATAGTTCCCCAATGTTGCTGTTCTTTCTGGGCTGTGGGAATCCTTTGGGGTATAGAAAGACAACAGAGTCAGCACCATGCACATCTGGGGCGCTTCTCAGTTTGGGTCCATTACCTCTGGATCTTTCTCTAGTATCAGGGAATCTATCCAAGGTCAGAGCTGCCAGACCTACTTGCTTCTGGGACTATAGCATGTGAGCCTTCTACACGGGCCTGTCCATTTGCAAAGGGTTTCCATCTCCTGCCCAGGCTAATCCCAAGCAGACCCGCAAGCTCACTGAGCACCAGGGCCCACACTCTGTCCACTGTGATTCTTAAAGAAGCTCAGAAGGGTGCTCCCCAGAGATTCTGTGCACAGTGGGACATCATAGTGAGATTTCAGGAACAGAAAGGAGAGGCCTGCCTAGGCAATAGTCCGGGGTCAGGAACTATTTGATTACCACAGGAACCTTCTGGGAGAGGCAGAGGCTCTTGGGGGTCTTTTAGTCAATGCTTTCACCAACTCCTGAGGATGGGGAATCTGGGTGTGGTCCAGTACCTGCAATTCTCATGTGAGAAACCGTCCCACCCCCATGCCCCAGCGGCTCCTTCTTAGAGCCTCACTTTGCTCCAGGCAATGGGATAAACACTCCTCTTGGTTCTTCTTAACTCTTCCTTTGCAGTGGGACATTCTTGGTTTAGACCCAAATCTGAATGCTGAGGAGTGTAGATGGTCTCTTTAGGTATAAGGAGTGAGTGTCCAGACAGTTCATCCACAAGGAGAGAGGTTTAAAACCCAAAGTCACGGCAAAAGGACTGTTTGTGTGGTTACGCAGTGTGGTTTTACCAGCACCAAATGCCTTTATAGCCCCCCAACCTGCTAAGAGATGGTCCCTTGCTAAGAGAGAAGGGAATTGAGGCATATAGGGATACTCATGACCTGCCTAAGGTCACACAGTAAGTAAATGGTAAGTAACCCAGTCTCTGGGAATCCAGCTTGGTAAACACCTATGCTTAACTACTGTGACACATTGCCTCTTCAGGAGGAGAGCACTGTTTCCTGGCCCTGCTGCCTCCTCTTAGCCACACTAGGGCCTTGTTAAGACAAAGGCCTCTGAGCCAAGGCCCTATTTCTACACTCCTGTTTTGAATGGTGTATCTGACCCATTTCTTTATCCATAAAGTGGAGACTCATGTCTAAGCTCCTTACAGAGGGTGTGTGGGTCAGACGAGCCCCTGCTATGGAGTCTCTGTATTGGGCATTGCCCAATAACGTATATAACCATTGTTACTGGGTGAGCACACCTAGCCCTGTGGTCTTGGGGAGCATATCCCTTGACTCTGCTATAGCTGATGATTTAGAACCTTTCCACCCATTTCTCTAAGACCCAGACATCCACCCCAGCTTTCCTTCAGAGGAGTTGACAGGAGACATTTTGTCCTCCAGCCTAGAACTCGACCTAAATCTCAGGAGGAGATGTGCCAAGACACCGACCTGTTTGCCAACCCCTTTGCCCAGGTGCCCTGGCTGGCTCCCAACACCGTAATCAATCATGGCCAGCTTCTCCCAGCCACTTGATGCATTATATCAGCACTGTGCTTGTCTGCCCTTGTTCTCATCCGGTGCATGGCACCAGTCCTCACTCACACAAACGGTGCTGAGCTTCATCACTTACAAGGCTGAACTCTGGGGAATGACAAAAATAAGTAAAGCAGTAAAAAAAGAAAATGGTAGCCATCTGCGTCCTATTTCTAAGGGTTTTTTTCCTGTGCCCACCTGCCACAGTATGAAGAGTAAAGAGTCTGAGGGAGGGGCCATACTATAGGAGTCAGGCTGTCTCTCACTGGGGAAGTGTCTCCCACAGTGGAACTGCTGAGCTTCCTGTTTGCTATATGGGGACCTAACTTCTAGAGAGCCAGGATACCCAGCAGAAAGGACTGATGGAGGACCCCGATCCCTCAAAGTAAGACTGTCCCAGGTGGGCGTTCTGTGAGCTCCTTGCTTTATAGATGGGGAAACTGAGGCCAAGATTGCATGGGTAGTGATGGAACCAAAACTAGGAGGGCCAGTGAGAGAGTCTGGCTGACACTCCACCCTCCTTCTTCCCACTGACCATATCTGCCTTCCAGGATGGTGTCTCCGTCATTGGAAGAGTCTCAATGTTTGAAAGAATAGCAATGGTGTCCTTTTAAGGGCAGATGTTTGCAGTGTTGAGGAGCCAAGCTGGGGCAGCAGATGAGGCATAGAGAGGGGTCAGAGAGTCTGGAGGGAAGCAGACTGTCCCTCACAGTGGTGCTTTGTTCTCCCTGGTTCTCTGTCTCCTTCTGGCTGTCTTGATGACTTTCCTTCCTGTGTCTCCTCCCGTGACCACTCTTACTCAGCCATAAATAGAAGGACATTCATCATTACTTTCTGTTTTTAATGAATAATACACTATAGCCCCTGATCTGAATTTTAAGATCTCTCTCTCTCTCTCTCTCTCTCTCTCTCTCTCTCTCTCTCTCTCTCTTTCTCTCTCTCTCTGTCAACCTACAGCACTTAATTGTCCACTAAGTACTGACTAGATATCAGCTAAGTGCCTGGTACTGGGCAGGGAATTGAGGTACAGCTGTGAACAAAGCAGCCTGCCCACATGCAGCTTCTCCTCTAGTGGGACAGCACCTGCCTCTGTCCCCATCTCTCAGCATAGACTCTATCTATATCACTTTCTTCGTGACGCATACACATGCATGCGTGCGTGCACACATGTGTGTGTGTGTGCATGCATGAGAGAGAGAGACAGAGACAGAGAGAGAGGAGAAAGAGAGAGAGAGAGAGAGAGAGAGAGAGAGAGAGAGAGGGCTCCTTCTTGTAGAGCAATCCCCACCCTGGTGAAAACCCACTTCCAATGTGGTCAGCATGAGGAACAGTGGCAGAGAGCAGAGTAGATGGTCAAGTCAATGGCCATCCCCTATGTCCTAGATCCGCCATGCTGCTTCCCAGGACTCGATGGCTATCGTCGTTGGGATCAATGGTGGCAGCTGACTGTATCCAGGGGCCTCTCTAAGGGCAGTTTGGGGAAGGGTGCTGGATGGGAAACATTGTGCTGGCCACGTAACAGAGGTTCAGAAAGATTTGCTGAATGAACTTGAGTAGGTGGGAGCTTGGTGAGACTGTATAACTGACAGCAGGCCTAGGTGGTCTGGTGACATGTGACCATTACAGAACTTTGTCCCAGAGCCACCTAATCCTGGGCCTTCCCACTATGGCCCTTTACTTCTTGCATGCCTTTCATCCCTAGGAACCTTGTTTCTGGCTTGCCTGCAGCTGCTGAGGTTTGCAAAGTCTTAGGGAATGTCTGTAAGGAGGGAGGGTCCTGTTTATCCCAGAAACGCTCCTCTCCAGAGCAGACAGACCCAGGGAGAAGAAGGCTGGCTCGTGCTGGCGCAGTAAGCGCCTATAATCTGCTCAGGGAGGCAAACCCAGAGCCTTATCCCTCTGAGCCAGAGATTAAAGGCCTGGACTTATGATTGCAGCACGGCTGGGGATCTCTGCCACACACCCACAGGGAGCCCCAAGAGCACAGCTGCCACTGGAGGAAGTCAGCATGGGGGACCGCCGGTGGCAGGCTGTTGAAAACAAATGGGACAAAGAAACAATTCCGATGCTATCGATTGGAGCTGATGTTTGCAGAACAGCCGGAAATGACTTACTTGGCTTCAAAACCAATAGGGAAACTGAAGTCAATGAGCCTAGGGCAAATCTTGCCGAACCTTGTGAAGGGGTTTTGATGCCCCTAGCCCATCCCCCAGCTCATCAACCTACCCACTCCCCCACCACTGAAACCCTGCTGGGGGACAACACAAGCTCTCCCAGCGGGCCCAGCTCCTTTCTCCCTCCCTTTACCTCAGATGGCCTCCAGCCTTAATGCCTTCCTCAGCCTCCCATGAGCTGGCTGACTGCCTCACCACCACATCTGGCCTCTGGTCCCCCCTGGCTACTGTCATCAAGGCTCCACAGTGTGAGGAGATACGGATGAGCGCTCTCACCCCTCAGGTTCGACTGACAAATGGAGGTTTTGTAGTTGTTTAGTTAAGAGGAACTCCACTAGTAAGTTATAAAAACCAACCAGAGAAGAGAATTTCAGAGGCCTAGGGATGGTGGGTTTATGGAGCAGGGATGCTGAGTCTTCAGAGCTGCCTTTGGTCTCCATCTTTCCCTTGCCTTCTCTTTCCCTGTTTGCACCACCTCGTGTTAGTGTGAGGTGTTGAGGTAGCACATGACAAGATGGGATTAAAGGAGTAAGGATTGTGGAGAAACACCTGTGGGAAGGCTCAGACTGACAGGAAGAAGCACCGCAGGTTTGCCCTCCAAGTGTGTGAGAGGAGCAGGGAAGATGAGAGCTGGTTGGCTCCTCTGCCTTTTTGGAGCAGCTCTGCAAAGCTGCTGAGGAGGGCTGGCACCACAGTGGGCCGCCACAGAATCTGGTGTTGTCCAAGAATAGACCTGTGTTTCACCTGGCTCAGCTCCCTCCTGGGCTAAGAGCAGGCCTTTGGAAACACAGCCTTGGGAATGGGAGTCTAGCATGAGCAATATGTGACTCTGTTCCGTGCCTCGGGAGCCTGCCTGGTGCGTTCTATGGGCCCAGGCAACCTGGAAGCCAGCCGGAAGCCAGCCGGAAGTCTGCCGGAAGCCAGCGCGCAGGCCGAGTGTGGACCTCAGTGGATGGTGGCTCTATCACATTCCTTTCTGCACCCATGTCTTTTGTTTTCTTTATCCCTTCTCCATGAGGCTTTCATGATCAGATCTCAGGCTGCTTATTTCTCCCCCACATCCCTTCCCAGCCATTTCTGTCCTACTCTTCCCATTGGTCTACTCCCTTTCTTCTTATTTATTGGGTTTACTATCTCCTCTTCCCACGATAAGGTTGTTTTACACACACACACACACAAATGCATGCATGAACACTGTACGTGCAGGTATGTGCACATGACTGCAGGTGTCCACAAAGGCCAGAGGCATCAGATAGATTCCCTTGGAACTACTGAGTTACAGGCAGTTGTGAACCACCAGGGATGGGCTCTTGGAATCAAACTCAGGTCCTCTGCAAGAACAGCAAGTGCTGTAACCATTGATCCATCTTTCCAGCTCCAGGGGGGTAGGGGCTTTTGTCTGTTTCAGTGTCAAATACCCAGAGTCAAGAGAACGCCTGGAATTTGATAACAATCTTCAAAAGAATGGAAGAATGGCTACTCGGAGCAACCTTTGGGCTCAGTGTCCCTGTAGGCAGCTCAACCTCAGAAAGAGGACACTTCCTTTGGAAACTGACAGTGTTTCATCCCTTCCAGAGAGCTGCAGAGGTAGGTGCTATGTTGCAAGGATTGAAGGCATTGGACAGACTCATGCCCTGGCTCCAACTTACCAACTGTGTGCGCCTAGCAAGGCATTTAACCCCTCTGACACACAGTGTCCTCATCAGTGCTACAAGGACAGGAATCTGCTATTATCAAAATGGTTACACGGTCTGGGGGAGGAGGGGTCTGATGAACTCAACTAAGCCTTGATGACGTTCTTCCTATTTAAGAGGCAATACTCTAATGGCTATTCGGTAGAGGGAGAACTTCAGGTTAACCTGGTTGCCCAGGGACTGGTGTTGAGAAGGTACTCGGTGAGTCCTACTGAGTCATCCTAGTGATCAGGAAGTTGTCATTGTCCTCTGTGGTTTACAAACACAGGAACTTGGTCCATTCATAGGCACAGAGCAAATGGTAGATCTCACAGGACCTTTGGATGAAAAGAGTTTCTGTTCTATGGATCTCTCTGAGGATGGTGAGTCTTTTATGTCATCTCACCCAGAGGGAGAGCCTGGGGTGTAGGCTCAGACTCATGATGGTCCTCTAGCTTGTGGTTATAGGATATGTGGGTTACTTCAGTTCAGTGTAGGGGGACAGCATGGCCTCACAACATCGTGCCCACTGACTTTATTGCGAGCACATTCTTTTCCAGGTTCAGTGAATCAGCCTTGGTTGGAAGGTAGGCCACTCTTAATTTTTTTTTTAGCTGCTCTTGAATTCTTGACAATGTTGAGTCAGTCCTTGGCAGGACATTGCCAATGTTGTGGCAGTTGGGACAATTGATGTCGGCCAAGTGGCTTAGTTAGCTAACCTATCAGCTTTCTTTATACATGGCCGAGTTTGCCCCTGTTCTGGGGAGTCATTGAAAGATCAATGGTAGTCCTCTGGTCCTGCAGGACACGTTTACAATTTCAAGGGTGGTGAGGTAAATGGAAGATGGAGGGGTACATTTGTAAACTCTAAGTGACGAAACCTTTTAACAATGCAGGCTAGGTTATTTGTGCTTAAAAAAAGACTCAGGCATGCACACAAATACACAAACGCTCTGTGATGAAAAGCTCTGGTGTTTATTGTACAAACAGCTGTGTTTGCCTGTAAATGGTGCAATTAGAGCGGTGTTGAGGATAATAAGTAGATTGTGGCCTTAACTAGGGTCATTGCTTTGAGCATCCCAGGAAGAGCTGCTGACGGGGAATGGCGTGAGAGAGGGACTCCAAGGCCGTTCTCTCCCTAATATACCCAAACTCATTCTGTTTTCAGAGTTGTGGCTTTTGATCATCGGTCACCAACAAATGGTTGTTTGGGTCTTTTATAAAAGATCGAGGGTACAAACACATGATGATTAGTGTTTGTATATCAGTGCACTCAGTACAATAGCATGTGGTGTCATCATTCCAGTCAGCCAGTGTCCTGGAAGAGCAGAGAGGACGCGGGTTAAAGGTGTGGTTTGGCTGTAGAGTATATACTTATCTCTGTTGACCACCCCACCCCCCACCGAAACAAGATTTCAATTTTTCTTGGGGAAAACTACCCTCTGTCTGGACTTTCTTATTTCATGATATTTCAGTGGGCAGTGATTGGATGAAAGTGGGTCTGTGACCTAGGATTAGCCAATCAGAGCAGTCATTGAAATCTTTTGGCCTCTATAATTGGTTCAAGAGTATGACTTGAATCAAGCCAATGGTGGAGTATCTTAGACTTGTGCTGTTTCTGAAGGGATGGAATTACATTCTTGAAGGTTGCTAAGCCGGTAGAATATAAATCTGGGGCATCTAGTTTGTGGTGAGAGACGAGAAGGAGGAACAGCCTGCCTGAGAGTCAAGAAAGATAGAGAAATAGAATAGAGGAAGGAGAGGGACATGTCCCTCAGGACATCATTAGAAGCCCTGGATCATGTCATGCCTGCAGCCAATTTATCCGTCAACTTTTAAGTTACACGATACGGTGAACTAATAAATTTTCTCTCCCTCCCTTTATCCCCATTCCAAGGTTGTCATCGGAAACCGGACCCTGCTGATATGTTTTGCTTGCTTGCTCTTCTTTCTGTCCACAAGGCCATAGGCTTCTGAAAGCAGAAAATTTTGCCTTATCCATCTCTGTAACCTCATTGTCTAGCATGGTACCGAACAGAGGCAGTCAAAGAAGAAAGGTACCAAGAAAGTTTACACCGAGAAGATGGTATAGTTTGTTCACCTAGGGTGAAGCATCGCGTAAGGAGCCTGGAGACATGTAAAAAACAGACTGTGGGAGGTGGGGGTAGAGCTGGATTTCCATAGCGATCGTCAGTGGAGAGTGGTGTTAGTATCCAGAGACAAGGTGCAGAAACAAATGGGAAACTTGGCAGCTGAAGGATGTACATACCGATGAAAACTGGCAAACAGAGATGGATGGATGGATTTTTGAAACCAAGTCAGTGTTTGTGGTCTGGCATTTTCTAGAGACGTTGAGACCATTGTTCAGTATACATAAGGTCTAATCCTCAGCACCACAAAGGAAAAAATAAAACAAAATTAAAATTATCAAAAGGGGGCAACCTGTGATAAATGGGGATGAGAATATTGGATGCATTCCCAGGAGTCTTATGACAGTCAACATTGTGATTGATCAACTTGACAGAATTCAGAGTCACCTGGAAAATACCTGGGCGTACTTGTAAGAATGCATCTAGATCACGTTAGCCTCTGGCTATGTCTATGATGGATTGTCTTGAATAGGTTAATTCAATGAGAAGACACACTTTAAAATTGGGTGGTACCATTGGCTCTAGGACTGCACACACACACAAAATAATAGCAGCCATCCTTGCCCTCTACCTTCTGCCTATGGATGAGCAATGTGACTGCATTCTCCAATGCAGGCTCAATTCATTGAGCCATTGTGTCAGTCCCATCTCCCAACCAGAACAAACTGTTGCATTTCACTTTAGGACCCTGAATCTCCATACGCTTCTGAGTAAGAGCCACTTTGACCACCGGAGTACTTCAGTTTTTTCACAGCTTTACCTCTATAGACAATGCTTGCTTCTGAACAGGAAAGGGTGTCTCTACAGCTTGAGTGAGCCAAACATTTAATAAGCATGAGCAGGAAACACTGCTAGGAGTGATGGAGGGTTCAACAGTTGGGAGTCACCCTCTTTAGAATTCTTAACCACACCAATCAAAGAATACACATGGAAGGACCCATGGCACTGGCCACATATGTGGCAGAGGAGGGCCTTGTTGGCCATCAGTGGGAGGAGAGGCCCTTGGACCTGAGGGTGTTTGATGCTCCAGTGTAGGGGAATGCCAGGGTGGGAGGATAGGAGTAGGTGGGTAGGTGGGAGAACACCCTCATAAAGGCAGGGGGAGTGGGGATGGGATAGGGGGTTTCTGAAGGGGAGACCTGGAAAGGGGAGAACATTTGAAATATAAATAAAGAAAATTAAAAAAAAATTTTTCAAAATTAAAAAAAAAAAAAAGAATTCCTAACCACATCCCAGAGGGAAGCTTGGTCAGTACCCTTTCTTCTCCACCCTCTGGGTCCTCTAAATCCTTCTACCCTGAGCAGTCAAGAGCTACCTGGAAGGCATGTCAGCATGGCTTTCCTCCTGCACGCTCTTGTAGAGGTCATAATTGAGGAACCAAGAGATTCAGAGTCTAATTTCAGGTCTCCAGGACCCTCATCTGTTGGCCTTGGATAGTCTTCCCTCCCTGAGCACCTGCGGCTGGTTCATGGTATAATTCTGGGAACTCACGATGAAGCAAAGCCTCGAATTCTTCCCACCCCTGCAAATGGGACGCAGTGCAGCGCAGAATGCAGGCCGAGCATTCGGCCTCCACGGCTGTCTGGGTTGTGCCTATGTGGGCTAGCTGCAACCTCTTCAGGCTGACCCTGCTCTCTGTACATGCCCTCTTGGCCATACCTCCCAGAAGGTGCCTGGGGTTTAGTTGGGAAATCTAAAATTGGCAATATCTAAAAAAAGAGACAAAAATGTTGGGCCACCAGAGACCAAAAAGGGGTTCCAATAAATGAAACTTCAACATTTAAATGACTCAAGCTAAATTCCTTCAGAAAGTTCCTGAAAATAAAGATGATTCACTTAAACACCCAAAGATAGCATTTACGAAAAAGGCACTCTGCAGAGAAATCAATCTCAGTGCTGCCTTCCACGATCCCAGGCCCTTATAATCTATTAAGAAATGACCCTTTAACCTTTTCCTGGGTCTCCATTATCGGGACCCTCCCTAACTGGACCTCGTTCTGCCTCAGATGTGGAAAACCAGGAGGAATGGCAATGGTAGAGTCAGTCCCCCTATGATGAATGCTGAGCCCAGGAAGAGTCCTGGTCATTTGGTCCCACCTGGGAGGGACAAGCAGAGTCACTAGAAAGTTCTGAACTTGGAATTTTCTCTCTAAAGTCCTATGCTGAGAATGGTCTTCTGCCGCCCTGTGTACACGTTTCTGCTTTTCTCAAGGAGAAAAGCCAAACTTTCATCTGTCTTTGGATTAATTTTTTAGAAGCTTAGAAGTTGGGACAACATCAAGTGCTAGCGTGAACAGCCGCTTTCTTTCCTTGTCTTAGAGCACAGCCTTCCCATTACAGCCGCACTTGTATCTATCTGAAAAATAGCAAGACAGATGCGTTGAAAACATATTATTTATTCATTCTATGGATTTTTCTTTGTTGTCACACAGAATTGGGAATCCTTTGTAATAATGTGGGGTCCTACTAGATCTGTCATTCAGACACTGTGGATTGCCTGATGTTTTTTTTCTTTTTAAAAAGCAACACACGTGTGCACACACACACACACATGCACACAAACACTGATAGCACACCTTGCTTCCTATATATTCATCACTATGCTAAATATTTTACGTGCACAGCTCCACCTGAGTCTCAGGACTCCACTATGAAAAGAGGCGTCTTATACTGTCTCCTGTTTAGAGATGAGGAAACATGGGTTTAGAGATGTAACATAATTCTCTCAAGGCCACAAGAATAGTTAGTGACAGAGTTAGAATTTAGTTACATGTATTTCTGGTTTCAAAACTCATGCTCTTAATTATAGCTTCAGCACAGGTAGCAATACATTCCGTTACCTTGTATCTTCTCAGCACAGGTAGGGATACATCCCCTGTCACCTTGTATCTTCATGTTTGCCATAAAGAACAAGCTCAACAGATGTCTTGTAAGTCACTGACTCCTCATGGTAAGGAGTTTTGCCTAGGTAGCCTGCAGCCCTATGGGCTCATTATCTTTTTCCTCCTGTTGGGTTTTTACAATCTTGCTTATAGAACATTGAAGATCTTAGACGGCCTTGATTGCCAAGGGTTGCTCTAGGTTCTGAATTTCCAATCCGGAATTAATAGATAGATGCCAGAGAAGTAACTGAGCTAGAACTCCTGACTCTCAGCCTAATTAGGGAGCTTGATGGTGATGCTGTTGTTTACAAACTGTGAGTCATCCAGCCCATTACTCAGGGCACTCAGCTAAGCTTCTTCATTACCGCCACCACCGTCACCATCATCATCAATCAGCGTGTATTTATGCATGCCAGGCACTTTCCTAGACTCTGTGGATAGACATAAAGAAGAACAATATAAGTCACAGTGCAGAACTTCCTACCCAATGGGAACCAGCAAGGGCCTTACTGTGGAGGTAATGTAACCTGGCCCTTCAGGAGAGAGTTGTTTGTAAGAGAGAAGGAATCGTGTTAGCATCATATTATCCTACATAGGAGGAAAAATATGAGCAAGGGGAGAGTGGTATGGAGAGATACATTTAAAGAAATGAAAGCAATCAAAGATATTTAAAAGTTCTTACCCATCCATAACATATTTCAGGTGGTGGGAGGCAGGGATCCGGCTGTTTTCCTCCATACAGATGTTTTTTTTTTAAAGATTTATTTATTTATTTTATGTATATGAGTCCATCATTACTCTCTTCAGACACACCAGATGAAGGCATCAGATCCCATTGCAGATGGTTGTGAGCCACCATGCGGTTGCTGGGAATTGAACTCAGGACCTCTGGAAGAGCAGCCAGCGCTCTTAACCGCTGAGCCATCTCTCCAGCCCCCTCCATACGGATTGTTAAAGGCCCAGTATGATTTAGCAAGTCATCACTTCTTTCTTCCAGATTTAAAAACATTCCTTCCCACAACCAAATTCCCTTACAGGCTTACCTGTTTCTGAACTCTGTGCTGTTTCGTTGTCTGCTTTGTCTACACCAGGGCCGGGACCACATTATTTAGATTCATAGAGCTTGGTAATATGTCTTGACATGTGGTAGGACAAGAACCTTCTCTTTGTTCTATTTCAAGATAGTTATGGCCATTCTTGCCCATTGCCTTCTCCATACACATTTTAGAAGTTGCTAATCAAATTCCCTGAAAAGTCATGGGAGGCAGGAAGCGGATGCTGTGAGGCATAGAGGGAGTGTAATGGACCATGAGGCTGGTAAAGTAGTTTGAAGGTCAAATATTGGGGGCTTCAGTTGTCCAGCTAAGACAGGCAGAGCCGATAGCACTTCTGGGTACTTATAAAGACGTGGAGACAACTTCCATCATCCAGACCCCTTCTCCCTTAAACAGCTTGTCTACAGTGCTTTGCACATAGATTGCTACAGACTCTTCAAATGTACATGACCCCTGAGCCTGAAAGGTGGGCTGATGGAGAACGCAGTCCATACCAGAGGAGCACAGAAGGGCTTGTCCACCTTGCGTATTCAGAACTCAGACATGACCTGGTTCTGAAGCCCTGAGGCAGATCCTTTCTCTCTGCCTTGGTCTTTTCATTGCCTCTGCTCCTCTTCACATGCAGCCCTCTCTGGCTGCCATCTGTCACAGTTACAGATGATTGGACAAGGATAAGGAGAGAGAGTCGGCTGCCCATTGTGTCTGCCTCTGAGAACTGATGTCAGCCCTGGATCAGCAATCACGGGAAGCAACCCCGGCCTTTGGGCAAGGAGAGGGAGCACAAGAGCCCCCCTAGGACAAGCCTCTGAGGATCCCCTGCTCTCTCAGCCATCCCATTCCATTAGCTACAAGACAAAGACATGCAGCAGAGACACGCCTCCACTCTACTTGCCTCTCCTGTCTCTCTCTTCAGTTTTCATGTCAGTCTCCACTCCAAAAGGATCCTTTGAACACTTGCTATAAACCAGGTACTTAGCAGGCAAATGTGGACAAAATGGAGTTGGGTTCTGTTCTCAAGGAGCCAATAGTCTGGTGAAGGAGACAACTAGATCCAAGAAAGCTAACTACCAAACATACGTAGACATGTCTTCCTCACCAAGCATAGCTCTCCCTCAGGAAACCTCTTGCAGAATAGAAGACAAAGACAAGATGGAAAGATGGCCCAGTGTGAAAGGACTCTAGGACTAAAGCACATTTGAAAATCTCACCTGGGCTCCCATTTGTTTGGTAGAATGTCCAACATTTGCATGGCTTCCTCACTAAATGTCATTAGCCATTGTAGACATATGAACTTTTGTGCTACAAACAAAAGATGGGGTATCCTGGGATGTCTTCAATTCCCAGGGATAGAGGTAAAACACCCTTCTCAGGGGTATTCCTGGGACCTATAATGACGATGTGGTGTGTATGACTAAAATTCTGTGCTGGCTGGCTCTTCTGCTGGGCCAATCCAAGAGACCAAAAGAGCAGGGGATGCTTAAACAGAGGAGTAAGATGGTAGCATAGCCTTAGACACAAGTCCCAGGTGTTCTTGTGCCTTGAGAAATGAATGGAGCACCAATCAGTTTCTTCTGCATTTCTATATAATAAGGTATGGTAAGAAAGAAGGGCTGGGGTATTTTAAGAATGGTATTTAAAATTTCTAATGGCTTTCTGCCTTCAATATTATGTGATCATATTTGCATTTCTGTGGTAATAAAATAGGTGTGGTAGGATCTTGATGGAAAGTTTTTGTTTCTTTCTTATTTATTTATTTATTTATTTATTTATTTATTTATTTATTTATTTATTATCTGTAAGCTCTTAGATGCTCTCCTTGGTATAAGGTCACACAGGCAACCCTTTGTTGGTGACTAACTGGAGGAATGAGGACTAATAACAGATGAAAACAGTACACTCTACTTCCAGGTTGGAGAGACCAGATAATACACTCAAAACAGCTGAAGACGTCAGCTTTGCCAACCCTATCAGTGTCTAAGCTCAGACTCCGGTTGCGGACAGCTCCGTAGTGCTGAAGGTAGAGGCATGAGGTTTATGCTCTTTCCAGTTCACCGTTCACCAGTTCATTCATCTTATAAACATTTGCTGCGAGCCTCTTACATGCAGCCAGCATCCAGAGACAGGAGGGAAGGAGAAGTCATTGAACATTTTAAAGCTGAGTATCACCTGGGAGGAAATGGCCAGAATCCATTATGATACCAGCTTCAGCAAAGAAACAAACACAGGAGACAGAGACAGGAGACAGTTTAGAAAATCAGATTAAGAAAGATGAGGGTCAGCAGCAGGGAGAGCATCTGAGTGAGAGACTGAGATAGTACGATCAAAGCACATTATAGATGCAATGGAACCAGTTATTTTGTAGGGCTAATATATGGTAATAAAAATTTAAAAATAGTTAGCTAATGAAAGGAACAATTGGGGAAGCTTTCATAACGGCTCTCATTAATTGAACGTCTACTGTAAACCAGGCTCCATATAAACATTATTTCTAACAGTTCATAAGACAGCCACCAAGAGAGGCCACGGGTCTGAAATCACATGACATAAATAATGGCGTAGTGTGGAGGTTCGTGTTGTTTCCCTTCACAGCCCGGGCCCTTGCTCCACCTTTATGATCCAATAGGAATGTCCTTTTCACCTTGGGGAGGAAAGAGAATGGCTGTGCGCCTGTTGGGATTCTGAAGAAGTTCAGCCCCTTCGGTTTCCGCTCTCCTAGGTGTTCCCTTACTCTTGGGACAATACCTGATAGAGGGAGGACAGACTCTAGGACTGTCTGAGATGTGTGTTGAATGCAGACATATTTCTGAAGAGCAACAGTTTCCTATCTCGAATAAGCCTAAGCAAAAATGTCATTAGCTCGTGGGACCTGGAAGCCTGCCGTAGATGAGGCTTCAGACTGGCTGAACCTTGTGGAGGAGGATATTGTAGTCTATCATCAAGACTCTCTCCTTTTTTTCTAGACCTCCTTCTTTGAACATGGAAACGAGATGGATTCTAGGATTCCCAGAATTCCACCCTCCTTGCCTTGCAACATGAACACGAAAATATCTTCTCTCTTCTATCTCTAAACATCAACCACAGGTGAGATGCTGAGTAGTCACCACATAAGCTAAATACTGCACATGCTCTGATGGGTCAACCTGAACTACATGGCTTCCCCTACGGGGAGGGTCAGGTACACCGGGTATGTGGATGAAACACTCAGAGTCTCCTGAAGCAAGGAAGGAACTCCCTAAATACCAGAAGAGAGACAAGAAGGAATCAAACAAGACAAAAAACAATGGCAAACACCCAGTGAGAACAGCCCCAGGCAGTCATGTTAGGGCTTCCTGTGTGGTTTTCATCTTCTGAGGAGAAGCAGGGGGCCTATGGGAAGCTAGGTATAGGAAAGCAAGAAGCCTTGCTCTGTAGATTTTTGGTCTGCCCAGGTCACTGCAGAACCTGTCATTCTAATGTAGACGATCAAGCATGTCCGCTTCTCGGTCATTGACCAAAGGCTGTCCAACCGCATCCCCTCAGATCTTCAGAACAGCTTTGCAGAGAACAAGGGCAGGCATGACTTCCCTGTTTCATAGATGGAGAAACTGAGGCAGCGGGATACTAATGTGACCTTCCCAAGGTCAATCCATTGGTTAAGTTGCCAGGCTGTAACTTAACCAGCTCTCCAGCATAAGAATTAATTGAAAAGTTAAGAAAAAAATTTTCCAACAGGAAACAAGATTGGTTAAGTGATAAAGGACAAATCTCATTGGCCAGACAAAAAGCTGCAGAGGGAACAGCTCTGCCAGTTGGAGAGGCAAAATCAGGAAGCTTGGCCCGATTGCCCAAGAAGAGAACAAAGAAATCGCTAGAATTTATAGGCAGAAGAGAAAAATCAAAGAAAGAAATGAGATGCGTCCTGCAAAACACATAAAAGGAAACAGAAAAAACATTCTTTAAAATACACTGGGAACAAGAAAAAGATATGGGGGAATGTTCCTTCCTAATAGATGATGAGGGAGAGCTGATAATAGATGACACCAGAAATGCATGGGTTTTTAATGCCCTGTTCCTTGAGTAGCTGGAACCAACTGCATACTGGCTAGAAAGCAAGGACAAGGACCAGAGAGTGGAGGGCAAAGGACAGCATCTGCAAGGAACTAAAAGCCTGGGGTTACATAGGGCCTGGGGGGACCTAGATGCCACACTTCCCAGATCTCGCTTCACTGGTGGAGGGCTGGGGATAGTGCTGCCCAAGGTCACTCGGTTAGAGCTGGCAGAGCAGACGTAGACCCTGGGCTTCTGGCTTCAGTGCAGCATGTTTCTCTCCCTCGTGGGACATGGAGAGAAGACAGACAGTGATGGATAAGCCAAGGCATGTGCAACCTAGTGCCAGAGTCAGGCAGGTGCACAAAGACCCGACCAGAGCAGTGGTGAAGGACAAAGCTTAGGAAGAGTTGGAGACAAGGCAGGGACGAAGATGGTGTGGGGTTGAAGCCTTCGACTAATCTGGTTCATCGGGGTCTTAGTCTCTGAGTCCCTCATATTCCAGAGCTTCTGAGTTACTGACTCTTTCTTGTTAGGGGGTTGGATTCTTTCTGCCTTGCTTTGTGTCCCACAGAGAGGTAATGCCAAACGCCCTGCTACCCCGAAGCTTAGCACTGTAAGCATTTGTTTATCTAGTGATTAAAGCTGGACTCCACTGGATGTAGGGCCTGCTGTAGCTGAGTTTTTTCTCCTTTCTGGGGAGGCTAGCCTGCTGTTGGCTCATCTAGGATAGCCTCAACCTGATGGCTTAGATGACTGTGACAAATGGGATGAAGGAGTTAATGAATGCCCAGCAGGCTAGCCCAGGTGCATCTCATGGCATGGCAGAGGCACATGACTAACAAACCAAGGTATACAAGACACTGGAACATATAGGCACGTTTCCACATTCTGTTAAAAAAATATGTTTGCTTCATCTCATTGGGCAAAGCAAATTACACAGCCAAGTCTGAGGGCAATTTGTCGGAGTCAGTCTCTCCTTCCACCATGTGGGTTCCAGGGATTGAACTCAGGCCCTTAGGGTTTGTGGCAAACTCCTGTACCTGCTGAGCCACCTTGCCAGCCCTAGATTGCTGCTTCTGAGCCATCCTCTACAGCACCATATTATGGCAGCCACAGTAGCATAGTAAAGGTGTCTTGGCCTTGGATGTTCCACTAAAGACATCAAGAGGCTTTGAGACAGTCCTTCTTTGGTAACACAGCTCACCCAGACAGGAAAACACTCAGTGGAGACACCACCTGCGTGAAACACCTGCTGGTCTACATTCCAACAGCCAAGCACGGCCAGCCTCTCTTTCTCAGGAGCTCTTCCCGTGAAGCATACTTCCTGTGGGACAGATCCTAACTCTTGTCTCTGCTTCCTGGACTAGGCAAAATCTCCCCAATTCTAACTCCCCTACCTCCCACTGTCTGGTCTTGTACCCCTCCTGCATCTGCTCACCACTGGCTAATTGATTCTATTGCCAGGAAGATGTCTGGATTTTCATGGATTTAGGATGTCTACATCACCCTCAACTACTCAGGGTTTTGTTCCTGGAAGAACTTGATGGCAATGTAGTCTTAGAAGAAGTATGGTACCCATGTTCGTAGGTACCCAGGTTAAATTCTGAGGCAGACAGTCTGCCAAGGATGCACTGACTGGAAGTTGAGCACAGTTCAGATGAAAGGGGCTAAGTGAGGGCTAGAGACGGGTCTGGCAGCCTATGCACTGGCAGGTGTAAAGAGCCTGGACTGGTGAGGGGCCCCTGCTTAGACCCTGGTCCTGCCCACTATGCCTGTGCTTGTTAAGTGCCACGTCCTGTACCACCATGACAGGTGCTGCAAACACAGTTACACACAGCAGGGGAGCCTGAAGTCTTGGTATGTTCAATTCGTCATCGTAGCACTGAGCAATTAGTTCACTTCTGAGCCTCAGGTTCCCCACCTATAAAGTCAGACGTTTGGATTATGATGTCTCATCTTTTCTGTTCCAGAAATCTTGAGGGATGGCCCTGAACTAAGATGGGATGAAGACCTAGAAGACGACCATGGCAACTCTGAACATGAAGTGGCAAGTGTGGTTCTGAAACATTCCCAGGAACCAACTGACTAACGGGTGTGGAGAAAGGATACAGAGGAGGCAGAAAGGGCTGAGGGGTTTGTTTGTTGGTTTGAGACAGGGTTTCTCTGTGTAACCTTGGCTACTGGCTGTCCTGAAACTCACTCAGAAATCTGCTTGCCTCTACCTCCCAAGTGCTGGGATTAAAGGTGTGCGTCACCAACACCCAGCAAGTGCTGAGATTTTTTAACCTAAAAGTGTCATTGGGGCATTAACAAAGAAAACTGGACATAGAAAAAGGATGAACATTGACCCACAGGAAATAACGTCTTGGTAGTTACACATGAAAGCAAGGCAAACTGTGCATCTTTCTCTAAATAGGAAGAAATAAACTATATGTATTAAGATATGTGCATATACGAATCTGAGCATGCGTGTGTTGCAGAGGAGAGCACTCACTGGGTACAGACTCATGAGGAGGAAAAAGATCTGACAGTCCTAGTAGATAATACACTAACCCCAAACCACAGGTATATAGGGAAATAGCCATTATGAGACACAGTGACGGATGGGAATGGCACATAAGGTGGATACAGCCCCTTCTGCATCTGAGACCCAAGGGACTGGAGAAGAAAATAGCCAGGTCATTGCTCCTTCCCCAGGGGATTAGGAGCCTGAAACACCATCTTTCTTAACCATACAACTTTTCATCTTCTAAGGGAGCTGAGTGCCTGGCAACCTGATGTAAGCAAGATGTTAGGTACCAAGGAAGCAGGGATGAGTAAGAGGGTCCCTGTTCTAAAATTAGTGTTGGGTGGGGTGGGCAGACAAGACACATGTCTGACTCACGCAGGAAGCCTGGGACTCTCTGAAGTGTTGTAAGCAAAGTGAGTTATTTTGAAAGTTGACTTCTGGGAAGGCCTCATGGAGGAGGTGGCAACTGAGCCTCTCCTTTTGTCCTATCTCTAACGCAAGAGACAAAGAAATACAGGAAATTATAGAAGCATTATCTATAGGCTTTGGCAGGAGAAGAAGGGCACAGGGTGACAAGAGGAGTAGAGAATGTTCTGGTCCAAGGATGTAACTAAATTTAGAGGTGGCTTAGTGGGGCAGTTTTCTACCCTGGGTGTCTCAATGTCCAGAGAATACAGGAGCCGGTGCTCTGATTTAATAAGTAGAACCACTACCCAGGGGCTGAAAAGTTCCTTTGTAGTGGTGGTGGGTCGGGCAGGGAGTGGGGCCAGGGAAGAACCAGTTACAAGCAGGCAGGTGGGTGTGGAGGGTTTCACGGGCTGTCTCAGAGGGTGAAGCAGGCCAAGCCGCAAAGGCGTGGAAGGCTCCAAAGCCTAAGGGACAGCTCAGCAATGAGCTGCTTGGGCAGTGAAGCAAGGAGAGCAGCCGAGATGGCAGCTGAAAAGATCCACGGGGTCAGTGGAGGAGGGAGGCAGGGAGCATCTGGGGGGCTTCAGCTTCTACCTACATGGCCACCTGAGGCCTGGGGCTGCAGGCGAGGGGGCTCAGGGGCTTTGCCGGCATCTGCCCAGCTGAGCTTTGGACCAGCTGTGGTTCTCTAAGCACCAGGGAGGACTGATTAGGTGAGCACACATGCAAACAAACTTCCTACAGAGCAGAATGCTCACCTGGTGGGTACCACAGGCAGGGGGCAGGTGTGGGCCAGACCCATCCCCCTCCCCCCCAGTTGCTCCTACTGGTCTCCTCTGTAGCACCAGCCTCTCTTTCTTCCTCTTCGCTTCTTCCAGCTCATCCTCCGATCTTTCTTTCTAAGCAACAAAAATGTATTAAGCATTTATTAAACCCATGCTAGGCTTCAGCACTGAGGTTTAAGAGATCCTTTGAGAGAGGAAAACCCAGGCCTAGTTTCTGTTTTTCTCTTCCAGACTCCCAGCTGGAGTCTTTTGAAGACCCCATGAGTACCCAACCTGAGCTGGGCAAGATAAACCTTGGGGCTACTCCATCCTAATGCCCGCCAACCTGGTTGATGCCATGCCAAAAGGGATTTGAAGTAGGGCTCTCAAGTTCTCACACAAGTCTACTCCTTGCATGAGCACATTTTCTTATTATCTTGCTAATGTCAATCTCATGCTCCTTCTGTTTGCTTTGCTCTAATTCCTGGCCTTCCCACATGGTTTAGAGAGAAAGCATGAAACCTTGGCTGGGAGGATTATTATTATTAATAATAATAACAGCTACCACGTATAAGCAGTCATAAAAATGCCAGGCACTGTGTTAAGCAAATAACTTTATCTAGCTCTTACAAGGAACTCTCTAACCTATACATCATTTCCCTGGATTCTCAGATGAGCACACTGACGCCCAGAGAGATTAAGTTACTTTGCCCAAGGTCACACAGCTACCAAGCAGCAGAGCCCATATTCGATGCTGGAACTACTGTATCCTGTATCTGTCCTAGTAAGTACTCTAGATTGAGCCCTATTAGTCACAGGGTACCTGTCCCTTGGTAGAGTTCAGATCGACCCCTTCCTTTCTAACCTATGCACCTTCCTATAATTCAGACAGCTTCAGTCCCAGTCCCCTCCCCTGATTCAAACATCTTCAGTTCCGGCAGCATGCAAACCCTTAATACCCACTGAAGAACAGCTACCTTACCTACATGGGAAGAGTGCTGCGGGGTGGGCATTCCACCACTTAAGTGAGGGGCAGCCAAGGTAACTAACTTGGCAGCATAAAGGACAGAGCTCAGACACGTAGAACACCCAAGGACAAGGACAAGGGAAGGAGCTGGTTCCATTTTTCAATCCTGGTGACTTTATTGGCAGGACAAGGTAACCAAGCGTTGCCAAAGCTAGTTCATCAGCCTGCACTCTGCTCTCTAACGGAGCTGACGCTCCATTCCCAAAGCAGTTTGCTGTCCCAGGGCAGCTACTGGCCCCTGTTATGTGTCTGTATCTGCTACTTTCTCTCCCTCCCAAGTCCCCAGTTTCCTTCCTGGGTAGTCCAGAGATGACTAAAAGACACGCTGCAATCTGTCGGCCCCATGGTGCCTTTCCCCAAGTACCCTCATCCCTGGTGTGTTTACTCCCTGCTGCATTAGCATCAAGGCTTTGTCCCAGTGCATGCTGGGTGGCTCCTGTAAAGCCTGGTCACATTCTGAAATGCTGCTCCTTATCTCTTTGCCTGGGTTCAACATCATCAGTCCCTTTAAGCTGAGTTGAGATAAAGAGATATTTCCCAGTACAGTGGTGCATAGGCATGGGTTATATAGTGAGACCATGCCTCAAAAACAAACAAGACAGACAGGAAGGCTGAGGGTTCTATGAATGTCTTGGGTGACATCAGATAGCTATTAAAAAGCCAAGACCCAGGCCACACTGTGCTGTTCCCTTCCCCATTAGAATTTAAAGGCCATGTCTGAGCTGGGTATTCCAACAGGGTATTGATGCGGAGTGAAGACATGGAGATGGGACAGCCCATAGTGAGTAGTTCTGATAGAAAAGACAGGACCTTCTTTTCAAAAGACCTTCTCGGCCATGTTAATGACTTTGAGCTGCACCATAGGCATGGCCTATGTGAAGTGTTATAGACAGCGTACATGTCTACTCACCCCAGGTAGGGATCCCATGACTGACCAAAGTACAGATACCATCAAAGTCCAATTTGATGAATCAATGAGTTTAAATCGGGTTACTTACAGAAGTATTGGTGAGGGGTTTACTTACAGAAGCAGAAATTATACAAAGACAGCTGCACCACCAAGGCCCATCCCAGCATGGGTGACAGCTCACAAAAACTGGGAACCTGGGCCATACTGCACAGCCTACAGACAGCTCAACAGGTTGGAGAGTGTCCTTTCCAAGTGACTCTGGTCTAAATCTCTTCTGGGAAGCTTGGCTTGGATAGCATCTACTTTAAAGCTCAGTTTCCTTCTGTCTGAGAGGGGATGCTTAGTTTTTGTTGCCTACTCTGGTAGGGAGGGGCCTAGTGAATCTAGTCAGCTTCGGGGACTTCCTGAAGCTATTTTGAGTTGTTTACCTTTCTACTTGAGGAGCTGCCTGCAGGATAGAATGTTTCAATCTTAGAGGGAACTGTTACACAACAGGAGGGACGTGGTTATTACCTAATTCTGTTTAAGGAAATGGGGATTCAGAGAAAGAGCTGATAGTCTAGTATTTGGAGATTCAAATGAAAAAAAAAAAAAAAAAAAGTTGAATCTAGTGGTTTGGCCCAATGAGAATATCCTTGGAGCTGAGGCAAATCTGAGGCTTATTGTTCAATTTAAGAAAAACATCAAAAGAATGTCAATCTGAGCATGTTGGAATATGCCGTGTACCCATAATCCCAGCACTGAGGAAGCTGAGGCATAAGTATTTCAAGCTCAAGACCAGTCTGAGCTACCGTGAGTTCAAAATCAGCCAGGGATGCTTACTAAGACCTTGTCTCAAAAAAAAAAAAACAAAGCAAAACAGAAAAAAAACCCCAAGTGTTTGGATAGAGCAGTTTACCTAGCACATACAAGTCCCTAGAATCACCCAGAGTATTAGAAGAAGAAGAAAAGACTCATGTCTTCCCAGAAGTTCTTGAAGCTGGCTCTTGCCTGGGTCAATGCAGGCCACTTAGGGACCAAACCACCGGATAGAGGCAAGAAGGGTATCTGGATTTCAGGAAACAGCCTGGGGCTGCTGAGAACAGTTACATTTTAGGATAATCTAGGAGGGCTAGTTCCATGGCAGTAGGGAAGAGTCTAGGGTTTGGGGGAGACTTTATGGAATGAAGAAAACCTGAGATCTGATCGCCATGATCATTCAGGGGGCAAAGAGAAGGGGCTCTGTCCTGTAATATGAGTTCCCTTGGAGGAGAGACACAGAAACTCACAGGCCTAGAGCTTGTCCCGTGCCTGGGGAAATCTTCATTTTCCATCCTTTCCATCAGAAGCTTTTCTCAATATCTTCAATTTAAAGACTGCTGTTTATACTTTGCATCCGTCCCCTCCACTAGACCACACACTCTGCTTGAGTTGCTTTTCTGATAAATCGAGGCCTGGTGCAGAGTGGGCATAGGCATATGGCAAAGGGCAGCCTCTGTGTGGTCAATACTTCCTACCTGGCACAGAGCTGCATATGAGAGCTTCCTGTGCCCTTGTAATAGCTTTAGATCCGTGAGGTTGTGGGGCCAGGACTCCGGTGTCAGTGGCCTGGCAGGGCTGCCACAGTCCTTGGGAAGTGTAAAGAATTCCCAGAGGGCTTTGGGGCCATTCCAAGGCATCCTAAGAGCATTTACTGGATCATTTAAGAGACTAATTCTTCTTAAGTGGATTCTTGTTGTGGTTGTCCTCCAAAAGCCTGAAGTGCTCGCTCATATTCCCTCCCACCCTGCCCGTCTCTCTCCCTCCTCCTCTCTCTCCCTCCTCCTCTCTCTCTCCCTCCCTCCTCTCCTGCTCCTTCTCTCCCTCTCTCTTGATACAATTATTCCAACATCACAATGCAGTAAAAATTGTGCAGTGTTGTCACGATCATTAAGACTTCCCTCCTTTCACTTGATATAGCAACTTGTGGGGTGAGCAAGGGGACTGCTGCAATCCCTATTTGACTGGGGTGGGGTGGGGTGGGGTGGGGCAGCAGTAAGGGAACAAGAGTAAGTTGACCCATGGGTTCTTAGGATGCAAACTGGTGGTGCTGTTTTTCCTCTTGTGGGGAGAAGTGCCCCTTGTTCTTTACCCACTACACTTCACTGGACACACCCCTACCTTTCCCCAGGACCCAAGCTCCCACATTCTCCTATTAATCTGGGGGCAACCATGCTATTTTATAGAATGCAAGAGTAACAGACAAGGAGAGCCATGCTCTTTCTCTGGTCTCTCCTCTACTCGTGTGAAACTAACAACCTGGGCACACCCTGTGTGTCTGGCACTGCTTTGAAGCTGATGTCCTTATTGTTGTCTTGATTCTTCTGTGTACAATGAGGTGGTGTTCATGCCAGGAACCCGTTTTGTAGTAGAGAAACAGAGGTCTAGCAAATTTCAGTGACTGGTTTGGGGTAACACTTTTGGTAGTACAGTGAGGATCAACTTTTACCTATTGATGCAAAGTCCACAAGCTGTTCACATCATCACCTTGCTTCTGACCCAGCTCTCTGAGAAGAACATTGGCTAGGCAGCAGGGGCTGCTGGGTAATAATTGCCTTCAGCCGTTCTGAGAAACATGATTTAGCCCTTCATCCTCCAAAAGTTTGTGAATGAACCGAACCCTTGGGAATTCCTTCTCAGTCTATCACTTCCCTGTCCCCTCCATAGGAACAACTGGAAAGTTTGTATAGAAGCTTCAAGTGTGTC
Organism: Uromys caudimaculatus; assembly: GCA_028551405.1. Lineage (NCBI taxonomy): Eukaryota > Metazoa > Chordata > Mammalia > Rodentia > Muridae > Uromys > Uromys caudimaculatus. Next base: position 17,761,971 of record CM052703.1, on the reverse strand, counting down.
TGACTCCAGAAGAGATATGAGCATGCAGTGGGGACATTTGTCAAAGGAGAAAAACAGGACAGAGGAAGAAAGAGAAGTTCGAGGAACTAGGGAGAGGAACCAGGAGTCAAGGGGACAGTCCATGACAGAAAAAGACGGAATGAGTCTGGAAGAGGGATGGGTGCCCTGGGGGGAGGGGTTGAGAATAGGACTGGATTGTGGAGCTGTGAAGTTTACAGATAAATCTTGGTCCTTTCAGCAAAGCTTATCTGTAATGGGCTCGGCTCGCTGAGGCCCCGTCTCCTGTAGACATAAATCATTTTCTAATTTATAACATGAATAATTGATTTTGCCTCTGTAGCCTCAACAATAAATCTCCCGATCACACATGCATAAGAAAATAATAATAATGAAAGCGATCAGGATATGCTGCCATCGATTAACTGTGAGAGGGGCCACTTGACTCGCAATTCATGTTTTAAGTATTCCAGGTGGCAATGTGCCCACTGGCCACTTCTACCCCTGGGCCCTGGGGCCTGTCTGTCACTGATGGGGGGTAAGAAAGAGGTGGGGGGTGCTGAGTAAGGAGGGAAATCGGTGTGGACAGGACTGGGATGGTTTCAAATGTTTCCTTGATAGTTCACACTTGTTCCTGCGGCAGCTGTTCCCGGAGCATACCGTATCTAGAAGGGCTTGTCCAGAGCAGCACAGACCTGGTCTTTGGCTTCAAGGTGTGTATGATCCTGGTAAAGGAATAACTAAGCTGAGATCATGTGACTGGGTGTTCAGGAGAAATTAAAGGGGAAGAGGGCCTTTACTGTCCTATTATGGCTGCCACCAAGCCAGGGGCTCGGGAATCCACTGACTTCTTCCCCCAGGGCTCCAACCCCCAACCAGCTCCAACAGATTCTGTCTTCACAAGGGCCCTGTAATCCAGCTGCTCTCACCTCATGCTGCAGCCTAGCTCTGCTCTCAGCAGCTTTCCCACGACATGGGAATGACCTTCTACACGGTTGCCTTGCTTCCTGGCTCACCCCAGCTCCCATCCATTCGCTTAGAGACTGATCTTTAAAACTGTAGGTGGGTTTTCCTGAAGCTCCTGACAGACGAGACTTCCCTGATAAGCATGGCCATCATATAGGCATGGCTCCTTTCTGTCACTCACCTCATTAGCCATTTCCTGAGGATGTCAACGCTTGGGGTGTTCAGGACCCAGCACAGTCCCTGGCACACAGTAAGTGACTGGCAAATGCTTGTTGGATTCCTTCCCCTCACATTTGCTGTCTCCTCTTCTTTAGGTCATCCTATATGAAGTGATTTTAAATATTTATTTATTTATTTATTTACCATCGTATGCATGCGAGTGTGGGTATGTGTGCCATGGAGCGCATGAGGAGGACACAGGATAACTACCAGGAGTCAATTCTCTCCTTCCACCGTGAGTTACAGGGATCAAACTCACGTTTCAGGCTTGTGTCTACAACAAGCACTTTGATCCACTGAACCATCTGCCCAGGAACATTTAAAAAATAAACAAAAACTAACAAACAAAAGAAACACATGGCCGGGTCATTTTGTTGTTGTTTAAAATGTATCATTATTTGCTGCGGTCTCAGATGAAATCTAAATATCCTAACATGGTCCCAACAGGAGAGACATGTGCCTCTTAGTTATCTGAGTTCCCACCTCAAGTGCTGGCAGTGGGCCCATCCGTTCCCCGAGCTTCCTTGTCTGGGTGCAAGGCCAGCTCTATCTGAGCACTGGTTCCCTTATATGTAACTAGCCCACGGCTCCCCCAGGCTTCCAGGTAAAAAGAGAAATGCCACGGCGTTTGAAGTGAAGAGATGTAGCCAGCTCTCACTTGGGTTGAGTGCAGGTAGAGCACATTTCGGGGGGGGGGGATTGACAGCACCTGCATACCCATTGAAGTGGGGCTCCCTCTGGCCGCACTGATCTCGGCTGATGGCAAGGCTTCTGCCATCCTGCCCACTCAGTTATGCTGTGATCTGGCCCCCGGGACTGTGGTTTCCTAGCTCCCAAGATCCCTGGCCTGAATCCCAGGGTCTCTCTTACAAAGGAACCTAAAAATAGAAGCTGTGTTTATAGAGGAACGAAAAGGCAAGGGACCTAGGTAATGTTTAAATAGACAGCCGTGGTCCCTGGAGGGCTCGCTGGGGAGCCTGAAGACTGTCCCATGAGACACTGAGCACAGGGGGCAGGCTTTCTGGCAGGAGACAAGAGTGACTCAGATTGCTTTGAGAAGGCCTTACTTCTTTCTCCCTCACAAAGTCTCTCGCTGCAGTCCTAGTTATGAGCTCAGGCCTAGGTCAGTGTCCTGGGCCCATCCCTAAGAAGTGCCCCTGTAGCCATCAACCCACCATACAAGCATTGAGGAGAGGGAAGGAAACATGAAGGCAAGCCCGAGGTACAAAGCTGAGGATGGAGGTATGGAGGGGCTGGCAGAGCTGAAAACCCAGCTCTGGGTATGTGAAGTCACCCCAGGCCACCAGGAGCGACACAGAGTTTTCTCACTGACAATCTCTGCCCAGTGTGGCTCCCACCCTGAAGACTCCCCTGGGCTAAGGTACCAGGAGGACCATATCACACAGTCCCTGGAAGATTCCAGCCCTGACAGAATGATCTTAGACTGGTTAATTTGCGGATACAATGTCCTCGCATTTGATTGAGAGACAGTCGTGGCTAGGCAGGCATGGTGTGGCTCATGCAATAATTCTAGCACTAGGAGGGCTGAGTGGTAGGAAGATGGATACAAATTTGAGGCCAGCCTGGGCTACATAATGAGTTCCAGGACAGTTTGGGCTACAATGTGAGAGCTTTTCTCAATAAGTATTTTAAATTTGGGGTGTGTGTGTGTGTGTGTGTGTGTGTGTGTGTGTGTGTGTGTGTGTGTGTGTTGGGGGGCACATGTCACAGCTTGTATGTCTGAGTCTGCTCTCACCTTCTACCACACGTGTCCTGGGGATCAAACTCTTATTGTCAGACTTGGCAGCAAGCACCTTTACCTGCTGAGCCCTCTCACCAGTCCTCCAAAAACAAATTTGAATTGGAAAAAAAAAAGTAGAATTTGAAATTAAAACAAGCAAATTCAATAAATCACACAAGCATTAAAGGCACAGCCTGGTGGCTTTCTAAAGACTTGTGCACCTGTGTAATCCTCACCCAGACCAATACAAAACATTACCAGCATATGAATCTTTCCCAGGGGACACTCCATGCACCTTAGCATGAAGGGTTAACTGTTGTTTCTGACTCTTACCTCTGCATATTTACAATAGGTTGATAGATACTGAGATATATATAGATTCACACAGAATATGCCTTTAGGTGTCTGGATTCTTTCTTTCCTAGAGTTCTGTCAAGTCAAAATGATTCTGCAGTCCTAAGCATGGTAGCCGGAACAGCACCTGCCATGTGGCCGGCACCCCTCAAACCTCTGAGGAAGCATGTGGCCATTTGACGCCAGTTCTGTGACCTGCCAGCCACACACCATTCCCCTTTCATTCTTCCCATCCCTGTAAAAATGATAATAATTGTCATCTCATGGGTTGTCACGGGAGTTAAAGAAAACAATGAGTGCGTAGGATATGGTATTATGTGTTCATTAAGTGTCTGTTCTGTGTCCCTTATCACTGTGGTGCTGAAGCCCCAGGCAGTCAGCACTGAGTGCAGAGAGACAGCTTGATATATCCTACTGGCTTTCAACATAGGCTTGCCAGAGCCCAGAGTCTTCAGGACCCTGAGGGGAAGGGAGAAAGAGGAAGAGGATGCCAGGACTGGGGCTTGGTTCTCCTACCTGCCCCAGGTCAGTCTGTGCAGAGCTGCTTTTATCTGACTGGCAGGCAGAGAAGAGGATGCCCTTTGAAAAGAGTTCTGTGCTGGGCAGTGGTGGTGCACGTCTTTAATCCCAGCACTCGGGAGGCAGAGGCAGATGGATTTCTGAGTTCGAGGCCAGCTTGGTCTACAGAGTGAGTTCCCGACAGCCAGGGCTACACAGAGAAACCCTGTCTCGAAAAACCAAAAAAAAAAAAAAAAAAAAAAAAAAGAAAGAAAAGAGTTCTGCTTCCAAAATTGGCTTATAACTTACTACGCACACCAACATACTGGTCAGATAGTGTGTAAAAGGGGAAGCAGAGGAGAATGCACCCATGCTGATTGGCCAACCCCTCCAGATAAACTACACTTCAGGGCAGAGTGCAAGCCAAAATGGAAAGGCAGTTTCACTTTTCTCAGTTGGGTTTGGCAGCATACACAGTAATCCCTGAACTCAGGAGGTGGGGCAAAAGGATCAAGAGTTTCAGGCCAGCCTGAGCTACACAGCAAGACACTGTCCCAAAAGACAAAGAGCTGAGGGTGAGGCTCAGCGATAGAATGATTTTAACATGAATAAGGCCAAGGGTTCGATCCCTAGCACCCTGTCAAAGCCTTTTCTCAACCTATAAATTGCTATTAAGGATATATACATATACATATACATATACATATACATATACATATACATATACATATACATGGGTTAGAGAGATGACTAAGTGGTTAAAGCACTTGCTGCTCTTACAGCCAACCCTGATCAGTTCCTCACACCTTCATGACGACTCACAACCACCTGTAACTCCAGTCCTAGGAATCTAATGCCCTTTTCTGGCCTCTGAAGGCACCAGCCATACACTGCTGCAGATACACACATACAAAGAGCGATGAAGGCAGGGAGGGAAGATGGGAGGGAGGGAGGGAGGGAGGAAGGAGGGAGGGAGGAAATCTATGATTCTATCACTGTATATCCATGTAGGGTCAGTCTAGTTCCAAGAATGCAAATATAAGCCAATGAATTCCATGTCCTTGGCCATGATCATATGTAGGAGTCATGACGTTAGACAGACCACTGATGCGATGACCTGAGGCTTTTGTTCAAACTTGTGATAAAGTGAAACTCTACCTCACTGGATTTTAGATTGAGCTGCTGGCAGTCACCATATTTAGGTCTGTCTGATGGAAACAAAACAAGAGGCTGAGGAAAAGATCTGAGAGACAGGGAACAAGGAAGACGGTTTAGTTGGTAAAGCACTTGGCCACACCAAACAGGAGGACTTGAGTTCAATCTCCAGGTTCCAACATAAAAAGCCAGAGCCTGGGTCTTAGGGAACGTTCTTATAACCCCAGCACCTGAAAGGTGGAGACAGGTGATCCCCAGGAATGACTGGCTGCCTCGAGGAGCCTACTTGCAGAGCTGCAGACTAGTGGGAAGTGATAGCTCAGAACAGTGGCTCCTAAGGAACAACAGCAAAGGTGTGTGTGTGTGCGCACACACACACACACACACACACAAACACACACACATACACACACACCATCTGAGAGGAGAAGTCAGGGTTCTGATTGCCCGATCATGCCATCTCTGCCCCTAGATCCAGCTGTGTCTGAAATAAGATCTAACGGAAAGTGTTTCTGTCCCTGAGCTGATAAATCATTTTTCCACTTAAGTCAGTTTGAGCAAGTCTGCCACCAATAAACCCCTGCTTAATACCTAATCAGATCAAAGCTCATTCCTGGAAGGGCATTTTCCCTCTAAAGCCATGGTCTTGAGAAGCAACACTTACTGAAAAGTACTTTTGGAAACTTAGTGAGATAACCTGTAGCACCAATTTAACAACAAAGTCGGCTCCTTACTTTATTGTCTCCCGGAGGGGAAGATTATTCTGTTTGATCCCCGGTGGTTCACCGGACTTGGCTGTGAGTAGCTTTTGCCTAGACTCCAGTCCACCCCATCTCAGACAGTGAGTATTTACTGATGAGGATGCCAGCAGAGGGTGGGTGGCCGGCACATCTTTGAATCTGTGCTTTGCTTTTCAAGGTGAATAGGAGAGAATTAATTTGCATAAATGAGTTGTAGTATGAAATACCAACCTCATTATCTTTGGTCATACTTTAAAGATAACAGCAGTTCCCCTGGCCTCTTTTGCTTAGAGAGCCATATGGACTCCATTTCCTCCCTATCTTAATGGGAACTCATATTCCCATTTCGCAAAGAAGAAGAGCGAGGCTAACTGAAATTCCAAACAGCTCTTCTCTCCAGCTGCGTATGGGTTAGGATCCAAGATAACATATGGAATTACTGAGTAAAAAGAGCCCAGAGATAAATGGGGCCAGCAGAGAGCGGGATATACAATGCAGGAGGAGAAGCTGGCACAAAGACGGTTTCTTAAGCAGACAGAGCCTAGGTGAGCCAAACAACAGAGGGGCAAGGCAGTGGCATCTGATGTGCAGCTAGCAGTGGGCTGGGAGCTTACCAGTTCCCAATTCTGTAGGGTGCTGCCATTGTGTGCATGACCCAAGCAGCCAGTTCAGAGAGACACCATGGCTTCTGGCCTCCAGGGTCTGTTTGGAGAAGAGATTTCTCACCCCCTAGAGAGGTTTATTGCATCCAGGCAATTTAATCCTTCCAAGGAGTTGGGCAGGCCCTGGAGATAATAAAGAAAGAAGGTACAGAGTGGCTCTGCAAAGCCTTTAATACACAGCATTAAAGGGTAATGGGAAAATCAATGGGACTATACAACAGGGTCACCCCAACTGCCAGCAGCTGTCATTAATGGGACACTGTAAGTTGGCTGGGCAAGGTCCTAGCTCCAGGGCCCCAGAAGACCTATTCAGAGATCTAATGGTTTTGTGTGCTCTCCAGCTTCTCTCTTGAGCTAGAACATAAGGAGATGGGCCTTCACTCCACCCTCCAATCTTGGGCCAAGTGACTTAATAATCACCGTCACGTATTGATTAGTTTCCATGGGTCAAGCTGTAGGCCAAGAGCTTTCTGGATTGTCATTTAATCCTTACAAAAACTCTATGAATCACCCACTGTTACCATGGCTTCTGCTTAACATGTATGCAAAGTAGGGCCCAGAGAGGCTTGTTGCCCTGGTCATTGGCTAAGAGAAAGAGTGGATGACTTAGCACAGGGCCTACGATACGGTCAAGCTGGGAAGGGTCTCACAGAACAGGCAGCCTGACCTCTCAGGACAGAGATGGAGTGGCTTTCCCCGGCGTGGACTTCCATGATCATTTGAAATTATAAATCAGATATCTACCATTTAGTTCTGCCATTGATGTCCCCACTAAGTCCTCTGATCATCTCCATCCACAGAGCACACACTCCATTGGCTTTGGGACTTCAGAGTCATTTGTTGTAGTTAAAGGAATGGCCATTTAGGAAGTGTTACAATTCAATCCAAAGTCACTAAGGCCATTCTCTGTGTTCTGGGTATAGGTGCTAAAGAGCAAACGAGTCTGGTTATTGTTCTTAAGAACCTATACCATCTGCCTGGGAAGAGAAAAACACATGGACCAAAACCAGCCTTTGAATAATTCTCAGACATCAATACATAGGGATGAGAGTGTGTGATCCACAGACATGGCTCGTGGAGGAGTAAAAGGCAGGAGGCTCAGCCTCAGGAGCTGGTGAAGGCGAAGGTTTTGAACTCAGCTGTTAAAGGAACAAAGAGCTGGGGTTAGAGAGAATTGTCTGACAGAGAGCCAGCATTGGCAAAGCCCCGGTGGCTGGAAGGAGAATCCACACTGCAGAAGCAGGGGATGGCTCCTGTGACAAAGGTTTTACGTGGTGAGGGAGGCAACGGTGTGCAGCTTTGAGGGGGACACGCAAGGTGACAGCAGATGTAACAGATGGTAGAAGTCTCAGAATTGTGAGGCTCAAGTGACCGGAGTCTTGTCTAGATAGAGGGACGCTTAGAAGGAATGGAATAAAAGCAGCGGCAGGGACCGTGTGAATGCCAGAACACAGTAAAAGATAAAGCTGGCTCCGAGGGCCCGGCCTCCTACTTTTGATGTCAGGGCTGTAGGGGAGAGACATCTGAGGGAATCTCTAAGGCCTCTCTGTAGGCAAGCCGCCCAGCTTGTGAGAAGGTGAGGAGAAGGCAGGTCACTCAAGAGGAAGGACAGAAGGCTAAACACAGGAAGGCCGCTCGCTGGATAAGTGGCAATTGTGAAAATAGCCATTTTCTCTTGAAGACTATTCTATCTGGGAAAAAAGAAACTATCACAGTGGCTCCACTCAGGCGTCTCCTCCCCTTTAACCAACTCCAGTGTACTTGTACTATGCATAGTGTGAAGGGTTAGGGCTGGGTCCAGTACGCTAGCAGCTTGCGTGTCCGTCTTGGCTGACTTGCCAGCCTAGAGTCCTGGTTGTGTGATGTGAAGGCAATAAAGAGAAGGCAACACCATCCCCAGCATCGTTGAGAGTACACGTGAGGCGTGTAAAGTGTTTGCCTGGGCTCCTAACGCACATGCTCAGTACCTATTAGTTACTCTTTCCACAAAAGCAGTTTCAGCACAGCAAACAGTTCAAGTTCCCAGTGCATCAACACTAGTTAGGACTCAACTGTGTGGGGGTTGGGAAAAGGGGATTAGAGAGATGGGTTTGGGGAGGAGGGAGATGGAGGAGATGGAGAAGAGAGGGAGGGAGGGAGAGAGAGAGAGAGAGAGAGAGAGAGAGAGAGAGAGAGAGAGAGAGAGAGAGAGACTGAGCCTGCATCTTGTCCCTGAGGCTTTCAGATGAATATATAGCCTCCTGTCTGTGTTCCAAGGGGCTGCTGGGGATTGTGATTCTCCGGACTCTCTGCTGAGCTACATATCAGAGGCTTGGGAGAGCATCTAGAAGTCTGCCATTAGTAAGCATTATAGGTGATTCAAATGCAGGCGGAAGTCCACTGACACAAACCTTGTGGGTGAGGTCTGCTTCTGTCACTGAGTGATTACAAGGAGCTTACCTTCTCCTGTTTCCTGATGAGAAGGTCTGTCCCAGGCCTGTGGGCCTCTCGGAGAAAGGAAGAAGGAAGGAAAGAATAGGGAAGCAGGCGAGCGATCTGATGGCGGGGCAAGAAGGATACTGAGGAAGGAAGAAAAGATGTTGGCTGGAGGGGATGTGGTGGTGCCACCAGGCTGAGGCAGAGCCCAAGCCGGCTCCCTCTGCAGTACAGTTGCATTGGGTTATTAACAGGAAGAAGAATGGGCCTCTGTATCTCAGCGGAGCAGGGCAAGAGTCATCAGCAGACGTTATTAAAATCCTTTCCTCCCCAGTGAAAGACACTTATCACTCTTCATCAGCACAGCTCGCTCTTTCTGAAAAGGAGAGTCAACTTAACAGGTGGGGACTGTCCTCTCACTCCTGTAAAAGAGACTGAGGTTGCCTCCTGTCAGCCCAAAAGATACCCTGCCTGGGGCTCATGGACCACCCCAGAATGACAGTGAATGTCTTGAGACACCCTCCCCCACCCCCAACCTCACCCTAGAGTCTTAGCCTGTGGGCAAGAGAGAACCTGCTACAGACACTGTCTGAATGGCAGTGGTAGGGGGACTGCAGCGGAACGGACAGACGCAGTGCTACCGGAGATGGCTAACTACCGCAGAGAGAGGCCGGGCCTCATGCTGCAGTGTGACTGCAGGGGCAGGACCTGGTCTCAGCTGCAGCCTCCTTCCTGCTGTCCCTTGCTGTCTTCTTTCCTTCTCCATTGTGGCTTTTGTCTCACCAGAGCCATGTGGCCTGAGCAGAGCCACCCTTGCAAACAAATGCCCGCTGTAAATGGAGCACACTTCACAACCAGCCGAGTGATCCAGCCTAACACATAGACAGGTACTGAAAGCCCCAAGCCACCTTCCAGGCGGCCAGGGTTGCCTCCCTGCCAGGCTGCAGGGCTCTTCCTCAAATCTTGCTGCCCTGCCTGGGCTGCTCCCTCTCTGATTTCCACCAGGTGATCCACTTAATGGGCCAGCACAAGTGTCCCCTCCTGGGGAAGCCCTCCCTGCCCTCTCCAGGCAGAACTAATCACTCCTTCTCCTGGTTCCAGTACAAACATGTCTGCTCTAACCATGGTCATGCTCTGTGCTCTGTTATCCTGGTTGGTGTCTCTGTCTCCTCATTACATACAAGAAAGGAAGGGGACCATAGGACTTGGCATAGTTTGTGTTTGTTTGTTAGACACAGGGTCTCCCTATGTAGCAGTAAGGGGCTTGTGCACCAACATGAGTACTGAGTTCCCAGCACCCACTTAAAAAGCCAGATACCTGTAAGTCCAATGCTAGGAAGCAGAGACAAGAGGACTCCTGGGACCTGGTGGCTAGGCTAATTGGTGGGTGCCAAGTTAATGAGAGACCTTGTCTCAGAATGTAAATAAGGTAGAGGAGTGGTTGGGCAAGACCTTTGGCCTTTGACCTCTGGCTTCTATATTTATCCACAAGTATACACATATGCATGCATATATGCATGTGCTTTCTCCCCTTCCTCTGTCTTTCACTCTTTCTTACACACACACCACACACACACACACCACACACACACACACCACACACACACATACATATACCACACACACATATACATACATACCTATACCACACACACACATACATATACCACACACACACACACACATATACACACATACGTATACCACACACACACACACACACACCCCACATATACACACATACATATACCACACGCACACACACACACACACACACAAACCACATATACACACATACGTATACGACACCCCACCCCCCCAGCAAAACAAAGCAAACAACAGCTAGAACTCTGGGGCCCTAATGTATATTATTTCACATGCTCCTCAGAACAACCCTCCAAGATTTTTAGGCTCATTTTACAGATGAGGACAACAAGGCTTGGGGAGGTCATGTGACCTATCCAAGAGCATGTGGCAAGTGAGGGGCAGAACTGGATTGTCCGAGTGTGGTAAAGATCTGTTAAGTGACTAATCCAGCCTGCTGCCAGCTCCCCCACCTTGGTGCTAAAAAAGCTAACAGAGAGTCTGCCTCATAAGCCAGGCGTCGTCATCAACTCATTCCTTCTCAAGGAGAAGAGGCAAGATCTGAGGAAAGATCTGTCCCTCTTCCAGAGCTCTGCCCCATAACTAAACCCTCTTGCTCCCTGCATTCCATTAATCCCAACTGGCCACATCCTCCCTGCCCCCTCTCTCAGCCCCTGCCATGTAGTTGATCTGACTTTTCTCTAGCAACATGGTTCCCAGTGTTCCTCAGGCCTCCAGCCAAGCCTAGGAAAACCTGCACACAACAGCATTCTTGTTTCTGCCTCCAGGTCCCAGGTAACCTGGAGGGGACAGGGCCCTGGGCAGTTGTCAGCATCTTTCTCCACTGAGGGACTCAGAAACAGCTGTTGCCTAAGCCCCAGTTTTCTAGACCAATTCCAATTTTACAACCTTGTAAGCTTAGTAAGCTCAACAACTATTTCTCTCCATTCTGTGGACCCCACAATCCCTATCGGAGAGTGTCTAGGCAGTGTCCAGTGAGGGGTGAATAAATGAAGCCCATAAAACACTAAAAACTTTCCATGAGGACCGAGAGGTGGCTCAGCCAATAAAAACACTTGGTGTGCAAGATGGACAACTGGATTCAGTCCTTGGAACTCAGTAGAAGGAGAGAACAGACTCCTAAAAGTCGCCTGCACACACGTACATCATGCATACACAAACAACAACAATAAAAATAAAATTCTAAAAAGCGTGTTTTCATCAACCTTCAGACTGAACCTTCTGCAAGGCTGACTCACTGAGCAGAGCTTTGGTGATTATGAAGGGTGCCGAGTGTTGCAGGCCCAGACTCTAACTATCTTGGGCCTCTTGAGAGTCACCTGTTGTCCTCTGTGCCTGAACTAAGAGCTTTGTGGCCACCACATAAATCATTTGGAAGGTGCAGAGCACCAGCTTCCTTTGGAATGTGTTAATTTAGCAGACAACCAGCTTCCACCGCTGCACAAGCTACAAGCATCGTCAGACAGCATCTAGGCCTATCCCAGAGTTTCCTGACTTGCTGTGACCCGCCTCTCTGATGTTTCCACTGGTGTATTTGAAAAATGTCTTGATTTATGACCCTTTTTTGTTCTGTTGCTGTAAAAACTTGAAGCTGGGCGTGGTGGTGCAGACTAATCCTAGCACTTGGGAGGCAGAGGCAGGAGGATCTCTGAGTTCGAGGCCAGCCTGGTCTATAGAGGGAGTTCCAGGACAGCCAGGGCTACACAGAGAAACCCTGTCTCAAAAAACAAAAACAAATAAACAAATAAAAAAATGCAACTTGATAAAACCTGCTCCATGTTGCAATGTGAATTTGGGTTAATCTAATCTGTCTTTCCAGGCCATGGCCACTCATATTTGGCTCCAGGATAAAATAACTCTTCTAATTTCCTTTATGAATGCCTTCTCAAATCTAGCATTTAGCCTAACATATTATATCTTATACCAACCCTTTTGTTCTTCCCTCTGGTTCTGGAAGGAGTGGTCTCCCTTCTCCAACCCTGTTGTGCCCACCTCTCTGGACAGCACATTTTCCAACTACCCTCATGCTGAAGTCCCTGGCACAAACCTGTAGGCTCTGATGACAAACCTCACCGTGCTTCCAAGACCCTTGCATGTCATTGTCCCTTGCTTCAGATGACCAGCAAGTACTCATCTCATTTTCACACCCACTCAACAATAGGTGACTGAACACTGACTGTGCGCTAGGCATGAACAAGGCTCGGAAACATCTGGTGGGACACAGTCCATGGTGAGACCAGTCACACTGTCTTCTTTACCCTTCTTTTCCCGATGCCCGGAACAGTGCTGAGTACAAATGAGGGTCAACACAGCCTGGCTGGGTGGAGAAGCAAATGAGCGGCTGTTGAGAGTAGCGTGTTCTTCATTTCTCACTAAAATCTCTATCCACCAGCCTCTTTTACTCCAGGAATCTCAATCCTGCTTCCCCCCCAAGGGCTATTTGTCCACACCATCCACATGACCTCCAGGACTCTCGGGGGCTCAGAGCTCCTGCCCATTCATTGCTCTCGGCACAGTTGTCTCTCCCTTTCTCCTGGTTTCCATTATCTTCTGACCTGTTTTGCTCTCTCCAAAGCTCTGTACATCACAAGCTATTCAGCTAAGAACTTATCTCTTGGTGACCGCTGCCCTCATGACCCACCCACCTTAACAGTAATTAGCTATTCGTCCACCCGTTCGCATTTCTTTCTCTGCAAAGGGAGCTAGCTCCAGAGCCCTACGGATCACCGGCACCCTGCATTCACGCTGGCTTGCTTCTGCTGCTTGCCAATTCCTTTTTTAAAAATGTATATTTAAGCGATTTTCTAAAGAGGGAAAAAATCTCTTTACCTTCTCACTCTGACTATTTACATAATTCAGTGACCTTTTTTGAACCATGCCATTGTATAAACATCACTTTCCAAGGAAGAAATCAACTTATCTGTCTTACTTCATACTCCACTGTGTTCGCCTAACATTTTTCTAGAAATACTTCCTTAGGTATTGACAGGGTACTCATATTCGTCACTTGTAATGGTTCTATAATATTCTAACACATTAATGTTCTCTGTAGTTTGTTTAACCATTTCCCAATTGTAAGGCATTTGGGTGTTTTCCAGGAGTTTATTATTATGAATAGGGCAGCCATAAACATCTCTCTGCAAATAGTCTGTGTTTACTTTTCAGTTACTTCCATGGTATGTATTCCCAGAAGAGGGATTATGGGTCAAAGGTCAGGATGCTTTTATGCCTTTTGTTGTGAGGTGCCAGATTGTTCTCTAAAAAGACCGGGTTGATTTGCAAGTCTCCAGTCTCTGCGTTCATGTTCTGGAGCCTCCTAACGATCCCCCAGGGTTGTTCCAAATTTTTCAGGGCCTGCCTGGAACACCCATTCTTCCTGACCCTCTAGAGGTAATTTCACCTCCATTACATGTATGCCCCTGAGGCCCCCCAACTTCCTTCCATGTCAACATTTCTCTTTCCAACATTTCTCTTTCCATCCTGGCTCCCCTCCTAGGCTGCTCTCTGCAGAACAGGTGCCCGTCTTCCTTGCCTGCCTGCTTTCACTCCTGACCTCACTCCCTGCTCTGGCCTCTCTCACACTGGCTACCTTCCATCTCTCAGGGCATCTATCTCTCCCTCTTCTGCTGCTCTCTCCTCTCAGCCTGCAAACACTCTCATCTCCCTTTGTCTGGAGCAGTAAGTAATGCCCCCCTTCTCCCCGAGCTTCTCCCATCACCATGCGTCTTTCTGAAGGCTCGTCCACCTGGGTCCTTCTCTAGAGCATCCTCTCTCAGTCTTTGCTCTTTCATCCATGACCAGCATGCAGCTAAAGCTTCCATCTTCAGACCACCAATACTTCCTTAATCACCCAAACAAGTGACCCTTTATCTGTCATCATCCCTCTCACCTTGTTGGAGGTTGGATCCTCACTGACACATTCTCCTGCCTGGGGTTTCCATAGCAGCGCAATTTCCTTAGAGCTCTGTCTATCCCACCCATATTGAATCACTACACAGATCTGTTCTTGGACCTTTTGCATTTTAAATGGTTTCAGCTTCTCGTTGTGTTGCAGCAAGGAGACCTGAGTAAGACTGATTTTATCCCCAGCGCCTTGGTTAACTAGAACTAGTCTCAGCCCTTTCTTATAAACACGTTTCTCCTGCCACAGAGGTGGGAAAAATCAGACCACATCAACCAACACATGACATTTACATGTGACATCTGGTAAAGCTCAAACTTCCTTTGATAGTTAAGAGAAATTAGTTCTTTCTTTCTTTATTTTGATGTAAGTAATGAATAATGTGAGCATAATTGTTGATTCTCATTCACAGCCTTTAAGGAATCTAGATCGAAAATAACAGAAAGCACAGAGTAGACTTGAGGGAACTGACCCAGGCCCATGCCCGAAGCCCATTCGGCCGGGTTTCTCTGTGATATGAGAGTTTCTTGTGTTATTTAAACTATAGTGTGTAAGGGTTTCTGTCACTTGCGATTGAAACACAGAATCCACGTGGTTTCCTTTTATATTCTGTATTCCCTCACTCCCGACCATTCCATAGTCACATCTCATGGTCACATTTGCACAGATGATTCTTCTATACCCCTGTTTAACAACCGTTTCCCCAGCCTTAACTCCAGGAGCTTGTGGCTGGTTACCTATCCTTGGACAATTGATGGAACTTAATTCTTAGCATAGTTAACACCAAAATTTTTAACATCACCCAAGTCAAATGAACTTCCCTTCATCACTATCAGTCACCTGAATTTGATACTCTTATATCCTCTCCTTCATTGGCCACAGGTATGAACTACCATGACACCAGTTAGCTACTATGGCCTCTGTCTTAGTCAGGGTTTCTATTCTTGCACAAATATCATGACCAAGAAGCAAGTTGGGGAGGAAAGGGTTTATTGAGCTTATACTTCCATGCTGCTGGTCATCATGAAAGGAAGTCAGGACTGGAACTCAAGCAGGTCAGGAAGCAGGAGCTGATGCAGAGGCCATGGAGGAAGGCTGCTTATTGGCTTGCTTCTCCTGGGCTTGCTCAGCCTGCTTTCTTATAGAGCCCAAGACTACCAGCCCACAGATGGCACCACCCACAAGGGGCCCTCCCCCCTTAATCACTAATTGAGAAAATGCCTTACCGCTGGATCTCATGGAGGCATTTTCTCAACTGAAACTCTTTTCTCTGTGTTAACTTCAGCTTGTGTCAAGTTGACACACAAAACTAGCCAGTACAGCCTCTGTGCTATGGTTCTCAGAGTGGGATTCACATGGATGGTTCTGGAAACTGAGGGTTGATTTCCTTTCCTATAATATCAATCAATATCTTGTTGTTGCCTTTTAAGATGAAGTCCCATGACATGAACTCGATATGTTTGAAGCTGGCTCTAAACTTCTGATCCTCCTGCCTCTACCTCCCGAGTGCTGGAATCACTATGACTGGTTTACAATATCAATATTTAGGGGAACTTCCGTGTGTGTATGTGTGTGTGGTCAGAATTGATGTCAAATGTCTTCCTCTATCACTCCCAATTATGTATTTATTTAGGCGGGGCTTCTCACTGAACCTGATGCTCATTGGTTGGACTGGTTGGCTAATAAATTCCAAGGATCTATCTTTCTCTCCCTTGATGAGCACTAGTTACAGACATGTGCCACCAAACCTTGCTTTTTGCATGGATGTTGGGTATTGAATTCAGGTTCTCATGCTTATTCAGTGGTCATGTTACTGAGCCCTGTGCCCAGTCAAGTTTGTAGCTTATTGGGGGTAATGGGAAAAAACAAAGGGCTGAGAACCTCATGGGCCTGTGTTCTGGGTCTTTCTTTGACTGACTTCATGACTTTGAACACATCTTTTAACCTCGCTGGAACCTCATACTTATTTACCAGGAAAACCATTAAGCCAGGTTGTGGTGTTACTTGAGCTGTGGTCCTCAGAGCACCTGTATCCTGGGTGGCTTTAAAAGATACAAAGTCCCTCCCTGGCCAGGTGTTAATAAGAATGGATCTTTGTCTGTGTGCCTCTAATCCAGCCACTCCGGAGGCAGAGTCGGGTGTGTGTGTGTGTGTGTATATGTGTGTGTGTGTGTGTGTGTGTGTGTGTGTGTGTGTGTGTGTGTGTGTGTGTGCGCGCGCGCGCATTCGCGCGCAGATCTTTGAGTCCGAGGCCAGTCTGGTCTACAGAGTGAGTTCTAGGACAGCCAGGGCTACACAGAGAAACCCTGTCTCGAAAAACCAAAACCAACCAACCAAACAAACAAACAAACAAAAAAACCAAAATAAAAAACCCTCTAGGATGTTACCTTGTTTCTTCCTGTCCTAAGATACGGGGGTGGGGGTGAGGGTAGGGGTGGGTGGGGGGATGTTAGTGGGCTAAACAATAAATCAAGTTTGTTAGAGGTGGCAAGTAGAGGAAACGGGAGCAAAGAAGAGATTTGCAGGTCTCTGGAGAGGGGAGTCCTTCTCACCCAAGGCGAAGTCGCTGGTCCTGGGGCCAGGCTGCAGCATGTGCCTGGCTGTTTGCTGCCTCCTTTCTTACCTTCCCCTCCCCCTTCTGTCCCTTGGTCTTCTTTTTGCTTTTTCTCCCATCTTAGCTACCCAATTCCTTTTTTCCCTCCCTCCTCCTCTCCCTCCCTCCTTTTCTCTTTCATCTTCCCAAATCCCATTGCTACGCTGGCAAGCACATCATTATGAATACATTCATTTGCACTTACCTAATATACTTCTCTTTCACGAAGTCTTTCTGGCTCCCTCAATCAGATGTAAACATTTCCTGCTCAGAACTCTCATAGCACTTTGAATTTCTCTCGTGCCATTAATCATCTTCTGCCATGTAGTATTTCTAGGGCTACTGCATGCCCCCAAGGAAAGAGGCTATTGTCTTCATCTGTGTGCTGCTTTCTACGGGGCCTAGCACAGTGCCCTGCACATGATAACTATACTTTATATTTGTTTAATGTATATTAATCTAAGAAGTACTTGCATAAATATCAGAACATCGACACAGAAGAAGTGGTTTCTAAACAGACTGATGGACAAATTCTTCCTTTCTTTTTTTGTCCTGTGTCCAAGAGGCAGGATTGTACAGAGACAAGGACACTGACCTTGGAGTTAACAGGCTTGAATTGGAAACTTTGTTCTACTGTGTAAGAGCTCGTGGTATTGGTAAATTGTTTAAGTTTTCAGAACCATGATTTATGTACAAGGTTGTCGTGAAATACCTTCTTTTTAGGGTTGGTGTTGTTTAACTGCAATTACTGGTGGAAACATCTGGCACAAAGAAGATAATTTTAAAGAACTTGTTACATAGAATTATTCCCATCTCCCAAACCTTCACCTCCATTATAATGTACCTTACAGACAAACACTGGCCTTACTAATTCTTTCTCTCCAGAATTTTCACACTGTGTCTTGGTATACCAAATGAAAAGTGTGTAGAATACATTTTGTGGACTCAAAAATAGCCAATGTCACAAGGTGAAACAAGTATGAAAAGCATTTGAACCGAGATGAACGAACCGCATTTGTCAGGATGCTTTGTTGCAAGGTCCGTGCATCCAATTCAAACAAGGTTAAAAGAAAAAAAGGAAAGAATTATTTACCCCCATAATTGGGAAGAACTGGGCAGATATGGCTTAAAGCACAACTACATTCAGGGCTAAAATACTGAAGTCAGGACACTGGCTGCTTCTAGCTCTGGGCCTTGCCTCTGTGACTTTATTCTCCGTTAGTGGGAAGGATGTATGCTGGCTTATGAGCCCAAAGGGAAAAGTCCTTTCTGTCTTTGTGTCTGTGTGCAAATAACATTGACCCTACTTGAGCACTGTGCCTACATTTAAACTAGTCAGTGAGTACAAAGGACACAGTACTGTGGTTGGTTCTGCCAGGGACCCACTCTGAGGCCAGGGGCAAAGACATAGTGTGGTAGACAGCCTCTTAGACTTTAAGCAACAAAGGACAGGTAGCCCCTTTCTTAGGGTGCTGGCAGGCAATATCAATTCACAGAAACTAACACTCCATTTCCCATAGCATGCTTGTACTAGTTAGCTTGAGCTGCTGTTTAAAAATGTTCATAGGGCCAGCAATGAGATGTCTCATTGGGAAAAACTCACTTGCGGCCAAACCTGATAACCAGGGTTCGATACCTAGGATCAACATGGTGGAAGATGAAAGGTGACTCAATTATCTCATGAAGGGAAAGGTTTATCTAGCTTGTGGGTCTTAAGAGGCTAATGCAAGGTCAGGTGATCTCATGTTTTGTTGTTTGTTTGTTTTGTATTTTGCTTCTGGAAAGAGGGGTCAGATGGCAACGATGGCATGCCCTTTGCATTTTGAACAAGAGAGGAAGAGATTCTGATGTCACAAGGTTGCACCTCTGCTGATATGAGATCCTCTTATTAAGTCCCATCTCCTAAAGGCTCCACCACCACTCAGGAACACCATCCTGCCGACCAAAGCCTCCCAAGCCCCGCCCCCCGAGATGTTCAGCACCTAACTACAGCAGTGCCCTATGTGTCACATTGCCCTCTCGGTGTTGTTAAAGGGCCTATCTCGTTTACTGATTAATGTATTCATCCACTGTTAATAGAGGAGAGAAACCGTTTTGAAATAAACAGTTCTCCTTCTTTTGAATGTCCTAGTGCCAAGGGTTAGGGTAAAGCCATGACAGGGACACAACGCAGGCTTCCTCCTACAGAGTCTCTGTTCAAGGAGGCGCAAACGCCTGTCCTGTACACTAAAGAAGCATGGCCTCAGTTGCAGGGTAGCCTGTATTATGGCACAATGGATCTGTTGGTTGCACTGGCCCCTTTTAGATGTGATCACAGGATCAGACTTTAGATGAAAGATCGTGCAAAGCCAATTCCTTCAGTGCTTGGGCATACTTCTCACACAAGGCACAAGGGAAAAGGCAGGGCTTTACTTGTTACATGAGTCAGGGTTCTCAAAAGGAACACAGCCGATATTAAAAGGGAGGTTTTTAAACGGACTTACAAGACATAGTCCGGGTAATCCAGCAATGCCTGTCTCACAGTGAAAAGGCTGAGCAGCTGCCGGGTGCTCAGTCCATGAGGCTGGCTGTCCCTGCAGCCCCAGTCTGGTGCTGGGGTGTGGGAGGATTCCTGAAGAGTTACTGTTTTTCAGGTTGGATCCTGAAGAAGTTGGATTTAATACCAACCACAGGAACAGGGTAGATGAACTTCAGTGAAAGTGAGGGCAAGCAGGCATGGAACAAAGCCTTCCTTCCTCCATGGCCTTTTTTTTATAGGCTGCTATTAGAAGGGATAGCCCAGATTTAGGGTGGGTCTTTCCACTTCAAATAACCCGATTAAGAAAATGCCCTGCCCTCGTGTACAGCATCTTGGATTTTAGTTGATTCCAGATGTTTATGTTTTTGTCACACACATACAAAACAAAAACAAACAACGAAACACCTGTCCATTGTGGTAAAGTACACGCACATACTATTTATCGTCATATCCATTTTGAAGGGTATAGGTTCAATTCATCTATATCATTATGTAGCCATTCTCTAGAATGAAACCCTACATCCACGAAACAGAAACTTCTCATCCCTCTCTCCCCCAGACCCTGGCACCCACCATGTTCTATGAATGTGACTATTCTGATTTTCTCCTATGACTGGAATCATGTGGGGTTGGTCCCTTTCACTTAGCATAATACCCTCAAGGCTCACCCCTGCTCTAGCAAAGGTCAGAATGCTCCTCCATTCATCCCTGGGCAGATACAGGAGAGCTCCCATCTTCTGGGTACTGTGAAGGTACTGGGAACATGGTGCAGAAGATCCGTTGGGATGACAGCAGCCTGGGCGTTCCAGCAGCCTGCTGCAGGGCCTCGAACAGATTAGCTTTGAGTTAGAAGAGGCAGCACAGGACTCACGATGCTCTCTTCTAGATTTGGCTGGACTTAGAGGGTGGGATGGCTTCCTGAAGCTGAGAAAATATCCATGCATTAGGGAGAGGATTCAAAGGAAGCAGAGTGCCAGACTTCATCTAGCTCACAATTTGGACAGCTGCTGGCCGCAATTTCACACTTTGTTGACTTATTTTTCCGAACTCTTGTCAGGTTGTTAGAGGTGACTTCCAAACTACAGCCTCATTCTAATTACTTTAGGAGAGATCTGACCTGTCAATGTTCAAGAACCCTGCCCCTCCCCTTCCATTCTCTGCCGAGTGTTCTGCCAAAGCTCTCCCTGAAACCACTACTAGCTCCATCCTACCCCTGATTCCCAAGAGATCTTGGCTTCTCCCCTCCACCATTTCCCAGCTCTGCTAACACCTCTGTCAGGATTGCCTACGAAGTGCAGACTTCCTCGTTCATCAGTTTATCTTTTGTCTACACTAAACAGAGGTGAGGAGCCAGCTTTCTCTAAGTGGCCAACTGTGCCCTGTACTGAAGAGTCTGATGTTCAGTGTGGTGGTTTTGAAGGCAGGAAAGGATGGTGGCACAGATTGAACTGAAGGAATGCTTAGTGGTACCTAGCATAAGTAGCCTGTTAACTGGAGGCTGAGCCAAATAGAAGTCGAGTATCTGGGGGCCCTTGAAATGGCTGCTGAAGACAAGGGAATTGTTTGTTAGAACTAGGCGACCCAGGAGCAGGTTTCACGGTGCTGAAGATCAATACTGTTTCTTCTAAGGAAACAAACAGAATCAATGCCAGCTGCCCTGGGTCTCAAACTAGTTCTGAAAGCCACAGGCTCATGGATGGAGGCTCCATGCTGACTTTGTAGAATACAATAGTGTATACTTGTTTGGGGGAACTGGGAGAAACATTACTGAATTTCATTCCAACAACCATACCTGAGCTGTCACAGGCCTAACACACCAGGGTATAGCAACAGAGGAACATATTAACAGAACAGTTGAAAGAGGTCTTAGACATTGTGATAGGTGTGTTCTGCTTCTCTATCTACAGTAGCAGGACTCAATGGTAGTATACACTTGCTGGGCATAGACAGCCTTAGAATGTGCTCATTGCTACCAGGAGCCAACAGCAAATAGTCCTGTTGGCTCTCTACATGAAAGTTTCTTGGTATTCTTCGCTTAACTCAATCTAATGTCATTCCGATCAATCAATCAATCAATTAATCAATCAGTCAATAAACAAAAAACAAAACCCCTCCTTTTCTATGACTTTCCAGTGAGTGGTTCTGGAGGTTTTGTGAGCATGCTTCATTGCTAATAACTCAAATTCTTAAAGCTCAACCAACTTCAGCTAAAACCCGCTGTGTTCTCCCTGTCGGAGAAACCCTAGGCTGTGTGTGCAGAGGATGTTTCCTTAAGCAGGGCCTCTGCCTTGGGATGGATTCCATTTGCCCTGCACTTGCCTTCAAAGCAGCACAGAAAGTTCTCCGTGCATATGGCAGTGCTGAAAGGCAGCTACTGCATCTTCCATTCCCCACTGCTGTTTGTTGTCTGGCTCTTTCCTACAGGAAGTCTTTGACGTCATTCTAGCTGTTTCCCATGATACTTGTTCTTGAGACCCTTTGCTTTCCGGTTAGCCCCTGTCGGTCATGCCCTGAATCATCCACTTTCTATTAAACTGGAGAACCTACTATGAGTTCTTTATCTCACCTGTGATTTGGAGTGCCATACAGCACAAGCCAGCTCACAGGGACACTTAGGTGGGCCTTGAAAAATGACAAGGAGTTCACCAGGTTGACAAGGTACATCAAAGCATCTCTCAGCAGGGAGAAATCAGCCAGAGCATGGCTGTGACTTATCTGGAGTGGCTTATGTCCGTTCTTATGTGAACCAAGTTATTATTTTTTATGACTTTAAAAATTATTCTTAAAATTATAAAATCTCAGAGTTGCAAACATTCTCATATGTGTACAAGCCCCCATCAGACAATTAAAGGGCCAGGCTACAAAATTCCCCAGCCCCTCCCCACAAAGTGGTTTTTGAGCATCTTCTGTGATAGGGAACGTCACTCTTTTGAAGCAGACCATTCAATATTCTTACTTCTTTGATGGAATGTTCCCGTGTTTCTGTTGAAACCTGCTTCACTGCCAAGTTAGTCATTTTTCAGCATTATTGAGCATTTCATTTGCTCAGCACTATTCTCGGCATTGTGTGTGTGTGTGTGTGTGTGTGGTGTAGCTCTGTAGGGTTGCACATGGGGGATCCTGAATACCCCACAGGATAGTCAGGGAGGAGGAACTGGACAAGTAAGTGCAAAGTTTTGTCTGCAAAGACCTTGCTCTGGAGTGGGGAAGCTCACAGCAAAGAGAACACAATGAATGTTTTTAGGGAGACGTGGCTCACATACCGAGGGTGTGCAAAAGAAAAGATAGTCAGCTTCCATGAGGAGAGCAGAGATAACGTGTTCTCCGGTGTATGTAACAACCAGAGTTACCTCTTTACAAACCAAGTCAGACAGCATGACCATCTGGATCTTTCCAGGCTTTCCAGAGCATCCAGAAATGAAACCTAGGCCCTACAGGACTCCGTACCACGTGGTGTTAAGCAGCTTTCCATTGCTCGTGTGTACCCCAACACCCCCTCCTGATGACACTGATTTTGATGTCCTGTGAGTCTGTTTTCCTGATCTGAGGTTTCCTGATCTGGTATTTTCTCTGTGGCCCACTTTCAGGGCATCCCCATGGACTGTTCCTTTACATCATTCGACCGTACAAAAGCCCTCCCGTGCACGCACCCTCCCTCTGCTGCATGTATCCCGCGGTGTTCATTGCTATCTAAAACTTCCTCATCATTGTCAGCCTCCTAGAGGATAGGAGCTTTGAAATCGTGGAGAGTGCCGAGAACACAGCCTAACACATAACAAACGTAGACACAAATATCAGGGAAATAAATGTGTGAGTTAATTTCAGTAGCTTATCATAAGTAATAATTAGAAGAAGAAAAAAACAACGGCAGGTGACATTAACACCTGATATGCTTTTGTAGTTTCTAGACATGAGTCTAATCCTTTTGGAAATGAACCCAAACAGTTTCTCATTTGAAACTCTAGGCTATTTCCTTCTTTCTATGATTTCTCAAAGGATGTTGACGGTGGCTCTGAGATTTGCAAGTCTTTCCAGTGTCTAGGAGATTTTCTACCTAAGCTGAGGCAGCACCAAACTGCACGCATGAAAGATTCTCATCTAGCACGAGGTTACATTTTCAAGTCAGCAAGCAGAGGTAAAATTGACATATCACCCAAATTTCCCTGAATGTCCTAGCATCAAAACAGATAACGGGTTCTGTAGTTGTGCACCCAAGGAATTGGTTTGTTTGCACTGAATGCCCTGTGGTGTGAAAAATAGGGCTCTCTGAACCAGACTCACTCTCAGCCTGGCTGGGGAGATGTTTGGAAGTAAGGCCGAGAGCACAGCAATTTACGTCCCCTACTGTAGCCAAGGAGTTCTGGGCTGCGGCTAGACGGACTAATTCAGCATCCCGCCTCTAACACTTACTTACCATGTGAGTACAGATGTGACTCAAGCTCTCTATGCATCAGTTCCTTCATCTGTAGAGTGGGATAATGATAGTACCTGCCTCAAAGGGTTCCATTAAATCTAAACCCATCAACATATATATGAGCACCAGTGTGTGTTCAGCGTGGCCATCCATATTTGTGTTCCTCTTCTCTCATGCCGAGACATAGGCTCAGGAGGGGGAGGCAGACAGAATGTGCTAGACTGTTTCAGTTGTAATTGCCTGTTCTCTCACCTTCTTTCTCTGTTTCTCGTTCCCCAGGTGCCAATAGTAGCGTTTGTCTGATGTGACCTCCCCCAAGCGTTCTGTCTCTGTTGGAACTCTGTGACTATTGATTATTGTGCCTGCCCTATTTTGCACACTTTTCTAAGGATAGGTGGAGGTAAAGCAAGCAAGCAAACAACAGGTTTGGAAGAGTTTGATCTGTTGGTCTGTCCCTCTCGTATTAAGTGCTTCCCACTCGTTGTGAGTTTGGCCTTTTCCTGATGACCCCCAAACCCTTTAAGCCACTGAGTCTCTTCAGGTGCCTCTTCAGCAATCCTGCCTTTACTCTCTGACTTCAGCTTTTTTGATACGCTCCCCCCCAACTCCTGCCAGATTCATATTCTTCCTTTTCTTTTAGCACCGAGAAAGTGAAAAAGTCAGAAGAAAGGCAACACAGCAGAAAATGTATGAAAAATGGCCAAGCCAGGATTTTTTTTTTTTTATGTGAAGAGCTGAAGAGAGCGAGGCCTGAGGAGTTGGCATGAGGAGAAAGGAACGTTCGCTGTTATATATGGCAGAAGGGCAGAAGCTGTTGTCCCAACAGAGGTGATGAATTCCCACAGGCCAGAGCTGGGGCTTTCAGGGGCAGCCAGCCTGGCAGGCAGGCTAACTGCCAGAGAGTAGAAGCCAAGTTTTGGCCACATCTGGAAAGTTCAGTTACGAGTAGAGTATTCCCTTCTTCCCAGCCTTAGGACATAATCTCCAGTTCCTGGATTGTTATTAGAATCAGAGAAGAGAATGTTGAATAAGGACCCAGTAAGTGGCAGCTGTGATCATTATCATCCTTTGGCCCTAAAGTTGGCTCAGTTATCTATCCACTCAACATGTATTTTCTGGGCATTTAGAGTCTAGGCATAATGCAGAACATGGCATGAAAATATGGACTAGGTAAAGTCTCTCTCATTAAATAGTCATGTCTGAGGAGAAAGAGAAGCCCAGAGGTAGCTCTCACAGCAGGCTGTGCAGTATCTTAGACTGAGTGTACAGCAGTCGCAATGATTCTAGGAATCACAAGAAACAGAGAGAGAAGCTGGACAGGGAAGAAATGAGAAGCAGTACAGGGTATGCTAACAAGCAGTGTGTGCTGTGGCAGTGGCCTCAGTCCCATTGAGGATCTTTCAGAGACATTGTAGAAGCTGTCCCTTGCTGTCCCAGAATGTGAAGTTTGTGGCATTTGCCCAATACCTTCCACTTCTGGTCCGACCTCTGGACTAGTAACCTGACCGCACACGGTAGAAGAGTCTGTGTGGATGGAAGAAATCATGTTAAGAGAACACGACAGAACACAGAAGCGTATGTTCCGTTCACTTAGAGAAGCATGGGGCGTTATGGAAGAGGAGCTGCCAGCTCAAACTAGCTGTGTGTTTTCTTTGAGGAGCAGACAGTGGATCACTATCCTACTACAGGGCGCCTTCTTCTCTGGCTGTTCAGTGATGCCTGAACAGAAATTCCCTAACGCTTGACCACACTGAGAACTGCAAGTCCTGGCTAAGCCTAATAAGCTGTCTTCTGATTATCCTACCAGTGGAGTCAGGAGGTCTCGAGCAGGAGGAGGACTCTGATGGCTAACAGATCCTCACAGCCCTGTCCTCTCTGAAACTGAGAGGTGAAGACTAAAGCGGATGAGCTCACATTTGATTTTCCTCATGAAACCCAAGGGGTTTACTGGTTTTCCCCACAACTCCTCCCAGGTTGGGTCTGCTGGTGAGTTGTGTTTCCTCAAAGCCTTCCTTCCAGAACTGTCACCTCACAGCAACCCTGGCCAGCCTCTCCCCCAGGCTTGCTGCCCTCACTCCTCCTCCACAGCACCACCTCCTAGTTAGAGTAAGGATGTGGTGATCGGGCTGCCCAGAATTGCTCTCCTGCCTTCAGTTCACCCTGAGCAGAGTTCAGATTGCACATTTCCCGACACTCGGAGAGACCCATTAATATTTAGCATGTTACATTTCCAAAGCACTTTGCTAACATGAATTGATCTTTTCGGCACCCCCTTTCGAGGCAGCTCAGTACTGCTAGCTCTGCTGGGGAATAAGACTTCAGGAAGATAAGCTACTTAGGGTGGGGCCAGGGCTGGTGAGTGATGGATCCAGATTAGCACCAAAGGTCAATGACACCAGTTGTCTGTGTCTCCAGACAGAACTCTAGAGTGGCCACGACACACCCTCCCTCTCCAGGATGTCCTGGAACAAATCCAGCCCTCAGAAGGTTTAAATAGAATGGATTTGTCATCTTTAAGATTGAACTGCTTACAAACTAGCCATCATTTATGGACTCAAGCACTTTACATAAACTGTGTCATTTAATTCTCTCAACCCTGGTTCGTCCTCCGTAATACCACGATTAGTCTGTGTTCCAGAGAACGGAGGCACAGAAAGATTAAGGAACTAAGGTTAAGTTCCCTAGCTGGTAATTAGCAAAGCTAGGTTTAAATCCAAGCTATACAGCTTCCAAAGGCTTAACTATTTAGAGCCAGATCAGATGGATAAGGTAGATGGATGAGGGCTGGTGGAATTGCTCTTTGTGAAGTTCTGTCTGATCCTGGGCAAGTCATCATATGCCTTGCACAATTATTCCTGCAGGTAAAGGAGTTAGAGTGTGTTTGTGAAGAATGAGTGTGCAAATTAAAGTTGTTGAGTGCCCGGATTCCTCTGAGGTGGTGGTGGTGGTGGTGATGCTTCCCATTCCAAAGTCTCACGAAAGTGCAGAGAGGGGATTAGTTTATACAACGTTAGTTAAATAACTAAGTAGGAGCCTGTGTACCATGCACTGTGTTTCATGATGACACTCACTCTACTGGGCAGAGCGTAGGGGTCTTAGTCAGGGTTTCTATTCCTGCACAAACATCATGACCAAGAAGCAAGTTGGGGAGGAAAGGGTTTATTCAGCTTACACTTCCACTCTGCTGTTCATCACCAAAGGAAGTCAGGAATGGAACTCAAGCAGGTCAGGAAGCAGGAGCTGATGCAGAGGCCATGGAGGAATGCTGCTTACTGACTTGCTCTCTTCTCCTGGCTTGCTCAGCCTGCTTTCTTATAGAACCCAAGACTACCAGCCCACAGATGGCACCACCCACAAGGGGCCCTCCCCCCTTGATCACTAATTGAGAAAATGCCTTACCGCTGGATCTCATGGAGGCATTTCCTCAAGGGAGGCTCCTTTCTCTGTGATAACTCCAGCTGGTGTCAAGTTGACACACAAAACTAGCCAGTACAACAGGGGTTGTGAGAGGCTTGGACAGGGACAAAGGAGGGAGACACGAATGACTGTTAGCCCAGAGAGGTTTCAGAAGTGTTGTGAAGGTGACCAGAGTCACTTGCTGATGAAGGAAAGATCAGCATGTGGAAAGAGAGTGGGGGGATGGGGAAGTAGTAGGCAGGTTTGGAAGCCAAGAAGTTCTGTGCCTCTCACTTTCTTGCAGTTACTAGGTCAATTTGTGACCCCAAAGTCCTGAAGAATGAGAGATTAGGTCAAAAGTTCTAGGGGTGTCCTTGAAAATGTAATCGTTTGTGACAAGCATAGTTGACTAAAAGGGATAATTTTCTAACAGATTTTTGGCAAGTCTCTACTAGATACAGGATACTGACCCCAGGAGCCCTTGATGGGAATGGTACCCTTCAGAGTGCTGTGGGGGCCGGTGAAAGGGCCTGGAGCCGAGCAGCATTGTGTGCTGAGAAGAAACCACCCTGAGAAGAGTTGTTTTGTCTTTGTCTCTCTCCTAAGGGGAAAATAACCAGTATTGTAATTTAATTCTTTTACATTTTTAATGTTTTTAATTGAAATAGAATTATATCACTCCCCCCCTTCTGTTCCTCTCTCCAGCCCCTCCCACCTACCTACCCTCCTTCAGACTTCCCGGTCCTCCATAAGCTCATAGCTTCCTTTTCTTTGATTATGTTACACACACACACACACACACACACACACACACACACACACACACACACAAAAACACACGAGTATACACAGATATATAGAAATGTATCTTTTGAGTCTGTTTTTGTTGTTTGCGTGTATATGGTTTCAAGGCTGACCACTCTGCATTGGATAACCAGTAAGGGAATTAATTCTCCCTGAGAGAGGCTAACTCTCCCTCTCTCAGCAGTCACTAGTTGCTGTGGTTCTTTGTCTAGAGATGGATTCTGGGAAATTTTCCCATTCCATGTCAACACATCCATTGACACTGCTATGTCTCAGTCTTGGTCGTGCAGCCATTTCTAGGAGAGATTGTTTTACAGCACCTTCCTGGTTCTCAAGCTCTTAACATCTTCCTACTTCCTCTTCTGCAATGTTCCCTGAGCCGTGGATGCGGGGAGCTGTAATGTAGATGTCTCTGTGAGGCTGGGATCCGCACGATCCATTGTTTTCTGTTTTCTCCAGCTGAGTGGGCTTTAAGTCCTGTTAGACAGCACGTGGTTGTCACCAACACGTGAATGCCAGTTTTTGGACCTTTCTGCATATTGTCAAATGGACATTTATGCATGCTGCTAATTATCGTGGTTCATAGGTGCTACAGCTGGGTAAGGCTGAGTTATGTCCAGTTGTGGTTTCCTGTGATGGTCTCCATTTGCTGCTGTAAAGAGAAGCTTCCTTGATGAGGGATGAAAGCTGCATTTATCTCTGGGTATAAGGGTAAGATTTAGAATGTAAATCTAGCTAAGTGGTGGTAGTAGCTTCTTTTCTAAGGTCTATGACCTCACCTGCCCCTGGGAAACTAGGTTTCCAGTATTAGGCATGGTTTCCCTCCGGCTCAGTGGGCCTTAGGTCCATCCAATTAGACAGACGTTGGTTGCCGCCAACATCTGTCAGTGCTTGCATCTTATTGCATATCTTGCCATGCTGGTAATTGTTGTGGTGCATAGGTGTTGCAGCTGGATAAGACGGTTTCATTGCTTCCCTCCCTTAGCAGCTTGCATAATATTTTCTGGAACCATGAAATCTAGACCGCGGGAAGGAGGCTTTCAGGTCAGATCCAACTCCTATGTCATCCAAGTCCTATGTCCTAAGTGTGTGGTTTCTTCAGTCCCTGAGAGTCAGCCAAGGGCTACATAGATAACCTATATTGTTTTGGAAGTCACTTTAGTGTGTGTGTGTGTGTGTGTGTGTGTGTGTGTGTGTGTGTGTGTATGCTATATGGCACCTGTGTGAAGATCTGAGGACAGCTTATGGGAATTGGCTCTTTGCTTCTGTCTGCCATGTGGGGTTTGGGGATCAAACTCAGCTGTCAGGCTTGGCAGCAAGCCCCCTGCCCACCCACCAAGCCATCCCATTGGCTCTCATATTGCAACTTAAAACCCACTTTGTTCCCTATTCACGTTTGTCCCTTCTGTTCCTTGTTAGTTCTTTATAGTTTAACAAACAATTTACCATCCATTGTGTAACTTAGTGCTCACAATTACCCAGTGTGGTTGGGGGTCTTGGTGGGTCTCCATCTTGAAGTTGAGTGTTAAAGACTCAACTGAGGTATTCTTCAAGACCCTGGTCTCAAACTTTACACACACACACACACACACACACACACACACACACACACACACACACACACAGCAGAGACAAAGCAAAATGTCCATACTGGTTATCAGTTATGGCTCTCAGGGGTCAACTCCTTCAGTGAGGTTCAGTGAGGGCGCAGTTTAACCACACACACCTCGAGACCAAGAAGTAGATAGAACTGCCTTGGTATAGGAAAACAGACAGATGTGTGATGGCATGTTGAATATATGTCACATACTGTGACCTCATAGGCCTGAGGTTGAACCAAGTCAGTGGTTGCTGCCACACTTTCTTTATGGTGGCTTCAGTTAGAGCTTGAGAATCCTCTGGTCTCCTATTAAGCTTTGGGGTCTGGAGTCATCATCGTTATCAAAGTGAATTGAATGAGAGCTATCTGTGGCCTGCCCTCCTAGGCTCATAGATTCTCTCCAGTTGATGGCTTCTACCATGTTGTTTTAATAGTAGTATTTACAGCTACTAGTCAGGAGGGAAAGGTTCGGCACCCCAAAGCCCAGTGAAATTGGGATTCCCTGTGTTTGTAGGCTGAAATGCACAAAAGAAAACATTTCTCATGATAGGCGGCACCAACCGGAGCTCCACTTCCAGGAGAAGGCTTACTTAGCCCCTCTGTCCTGATAACATTTCCTCTTCCACCTTCCAGGCCATGTGGATAATTATGGTATTGTATTTGGAGAGGGCTGTAAAATGTTCCCCAGTAGGATTAGAACTTGTCTCTTATACAACCTATGTCTGCTATGACCTCACATGCCTGCCTCATCAGGACTGTCTGTTTTGAAACTAGGCTGGAGATAACCTATCTCCTAACAGAATCTCCCAACCTCTGTTAGCCATCACAGGCCTCCAAAGGGTCACACATTTAAAACAGGGGACCTGGCACTAGGAGCCATGGAGGAACTAACGAAGTAAAGGACGGTAATGTAGTAGTTGATTCTGGAGTTGGATGGTCTTAATTCAAACCCCATGCTTGTTTACTAGCTCCATGGCCTTGGGCATATTATAAAATATCTTTCTGTGCCTCAGTTTCCTTCGTTAGGAAATGATAGTACATATAGGTCCTATATGATAAGATGGCTTGGGTACCGATCTGATCCGTGTGTAAAGGGTTTGTCATGGACCAGGCACACTTGTTAACCGCTAAATGTTCGTACGTATTAAAGGAGGGGTTTCCGGTGTTCAGGGTGGTGCCTTTTCTTCCTCACGTCCTTGGAACCTCTACTCTGTGACCTTCTCCCTAATTTACATTTATGGAGCCAGCTGTTCCAATAGCCTCTCTTTCTTCTAGTTGGGGATGGGAAGAGAAAGCACCTTGCATATGAGCTCTTATTATTTTTTTTTGGTATTGCTTACAGTGTCATCTTAAGCCAATATACTGCAGCTCATTTTCATTCAGCGCTAAGGGGCCTTTAAACCAGCCATTTGCCATTTACTCTGTTTCAAAAAAGGAAGGTCTTCAGGTTTCAGTTCCTTTATTGTATTTTGTAAGGCACAGAACACATATTGGATACTATGTAAATGCGGAAGACTCCAGCAATAGTAACAGACAGATGAGAAACTGCAGGAAGTGGAGACACCATTTTGGATTTAGCTTTTTATCGATGGGCTGAGTGATTTGGAAGAGACAATGTGGCTCCAGGGCTAAAGAGTCCACAGGGATTTCCACAGCAAAGACTCGAGTCTCGGTCACAGCAGCAACTCTGGTGACCCCAAGCAAGCAGCTTCCTTTCCTTGCACCTCAAATTATCCCCAGGAATACTGGGCTTGGTGCCACAAAACTGCCTCCTGGGGATGCTAAGCTAGCCGGGCCATATGTGGTTATACAGATTGTGCACTGCCAAAGGGTGTCCACTGACGGGGCAAGTCGGGGGTAGGATGTGGTCATACTGCAGTATCTCTGTGTCAGTTTGTACCCTTGTGATGGCTTGTATCCATCCAAAGGAGGAGGGTGCTTTGCTCTTCTATTTTGCACAATAGTATTAGTTTGGGTTAGTAGAGACCCTGAATTAAGCAACTTGACAGGAGTAGGGCACAGAGTCCAGAAAACAGACTGAATGGATTAATTCAACACAGCTACTAAATGCTTGCTCTGTGACAGGCCCAATTCCAGGAGCTGGAGATGTGGCAATGGATGTAGGCAACCTACTACGTGTAAGATGTGGAGATGGATAAAGGTGCCTACTACGTGTTTCTATCCTTCCCCCAGACCATCCTCTGCTCTATCCAGTCTTTCTCCACCCCACTGCCTGCACTTTGCTCCATGAGGGGAATCAAGGACTCCTGCCTCTATTCCTGTCCTTCAGACAAAAGCCAGAGTGTTTGTAGTAAAATGTGAATCGGATACCGTTGCCCCATTTACACCGTTTGGAGGGTATAATTTAATCAAGGGTTCTCATGATCGCCCACATTTCCTCCACTGGAGAAAGAGCATCTTGTCCTTTAAATAGCCTAGCTCTTTGGTTATTCTGATCTTTTGGCTGGAACGTTGTTTGCTTCTCCCCTTTAGCCATCTCCTGCTCATCCTTCAGTGCTAAGTGGACAGTCAGCTCATCAAGGAAGCCCACCACCATTCATTACTAAGATATTTTATTGTACAGCAGCCTAGCTTACTTTGAACATACAGAATTCCTTATCTTCTGACGTATCTTCTGGTTTGTTAAATGCCAGAACAGTGAGGACCTTGCTTCTTAACTCTTCCATAAGTGTCTTTGCTAAGCCTCTGATACACAGCAATAAATTCGGATACTTGTTAGACCAAGTTGATAAATGAAATTCATCTGAGAGCAGTATTGTGACTGCATGATGTAGGGATGGGCACCAGGACAGACGCTGTGATGTGCCAGGTGTGGTGGCGGGTGGCAGGTGGGTAGCACCGCGTTTTATCATTTGCTGATTTTTATGGCACAAATAGTACCTTTGCTAGTGGTTATAAAAACTCACCGTGGAACAGCAGATATTTAACAAAGGCTTGGTGAATGAAGCAAACTTGATTTGTGCCTTGCAGGATCTGTGGTCTGCTGGCTCAGGCCCAATTCTGCTAAACTAGTTAACATAGCTCTGCTTCCCACACTTAACTGTTCCCGGTTTCCGTACCCAGCCTACCTAGGCATTATCATATGATTCAATCCAAGTTATCCGACAGTTTGGCTTTCCCCAAGTCTACTTAGACCGAGGACCATACTTTGATTCCCAGCTTAGGCCATGGCATTAAGTAGAGAGAAGGACAGGTCACGTTTCTCCCACAATCCCTATCGCAGCCGATGACTATTTTGTTGCTGTTCCTGCATTTGCTTTTTGATATGGAACTATTTGATAAGTATCTGTCTCTTCTTAAGGGACTATAAATCCACAGGAGTAGGCACTGGCCTGCTCATTATTTTTGGCCTCAGCACTGGTCCATTGTAAGCAATAAAATACAACAATTTTGCTGAGTGATCAGCTCACCTTGGGGGAACTTTTAAGGAAAGCTCACACCTAACCTAACCCATAATCAGATTTGGTAAGGGATGGGAAGGAGAGTAGTGGGTTGGGAACTACTATTTTGTAAAAGCAACAAGGTGTTCACCTTCATTCCTTCTCTCAAACTCAATCGAATGGTGTCTTTACAGGGTTTTAACGCAAACATGACTTGATTAAATTTGTTATTTACACAAATCGGCCTTTGGCAGTAAGGACCCCACAGCGGTACTGAGATCAGTAAGGAGAACAGTAATCAGCTAAGAAATGAAGCAGGTGGGAAATAAGTATCTGGCAGTGGAAATAAAGGAGAACAGACTCAAGTGCTAGAGTAAGAGAATCTTCAGGGTTTGGTTAGCATTCAAACGTAGATGAAAGAGACAATGGAGACAGATGGGAAGGCAGGTCAAAGGGAAGAATGAATGTCAGTGAATAGAGAGAAGAGACAGCATTTGCCAACCACGGGGCTATACCATTAGCCCACCAAAGCTTTCAAGTCATTTTGGCAAGCCTGCAAGATAGGAATGAGATGGGGCCGCCTAGAAGTTGGGAGTACAATAAGCTAAGGCAAAAAGGGGCTGGGCTGGACTCTTCCCTTCCTTATTCTAAGAATTGCAGAGAACAATATTCAAGAAATTCGAAAAAAAGAATTATAGGAAGAGACCGAGTTGAACAGCGTGGAATGAGGAAGGCAAAGCTGGATAGTGTCATAGAAAATAAATGATAATGTCCAACAGCTTCAATGACTAATGCTTAAGTTAGACAGCCTGAAAATACTTCCAGTGGGTTTGGCGACAAGGACACTGGCTGTAACAAGGACATTTTCTGCGGGGGCAGAAGCTGCAGTGTAGAACTCAGCACACACAAGGAAGGAAATAGAGACGCTAAGCGCAGATTACGCTCGAAGAAACTCGCCCTGTGGACGAGGAAAGAGACACGGTATGATTGAGTAGGACGTGAGAAGATTTGAGCACATTCACAGCTGAGGGTAGAGATGGAGGATGGACGATACAGGAGATAGAAGAGCGTCAACGCCCTCCCGCCCTCTGCATTTGCCAGCCCCGCCCCCACGTGACGCGACAGGTTCTCGCGAAGACTACAACTCCCAGGAGGTCCCGCGGCGTGGGCGGAGCCAAGGCCTGGCGCGCACCCCAGCGGCGAGCGGAAGAGCAGGCGCTTCGTGTTGGCGGCGGAAGCGGAGAGCAACAGCGTCCTGGTAACCACGAACCCCTGTCCCCGATTCTTTCCCACCCTGAGCTGGTGCTGGTTGTCCCCTGCCTCTTTCCTCCCGCTCGGTCTCCCGTGAGGACCCTCTTTCCTCCTGTGTGTTAACGCTTTCTTTTCCTCACGTGACGCGCGGGGCTGGCCCCCGCCTGAGGCGGAGGTTATTGGGAAGCTTCCGCCCTTCGACCTGTTGGAGCCCCCGGGCGGGAGGGCGTCTCTCGGATCTCTTCTGTTTTCTAAGGGGCCGGAGGCCTGCCTTGGGCCTCGGCCCTAGGCTTCTCGTAGAAATCGTCTCCAGTTAACAGGTAGCGAGCGGGGTCTGTTAGGACTCCCTCTGGGCTGCGGGGTGGACCACCGAGGTGCCACCAGGACAGCCCCGGGCCGCGGGCCATTCTCGGGCATTGGTAGGTCTGCCCCGCTGCCTGGAGCCCCGGGCTATGGGCTGGCAGTGAGCAGTTTGTAGAGTAGAGTGTACTTCCTGCTGTACTTGGGCGGTCTTCGGAAAACTTCCAAACTACTTTATCGAAAGTTTTCTTATAAACTTTTTTCGTCGCATCTGAGTTGCAAGGGAAGAAGCACGGGGTTTATAGAGTCTGGATCCAGAGAGGATGATGGGTTGGCCACTTGATGATGGACCCGTGTCGTCTTTTGTAGTCCTATTACCACCACTAAGGTTTCTCTGTCTGGAAAAAAAAAATGGGGTGCAGTCTTTTTGGTATTATGCCTTTCAGTATTATGAGCTTCAGCAGAAATGATATATGTGTAAAACGTTTGTGCTATAAAACATATTTAAAATAAAGCTTTGGTATCCTCCCTTGTGTGGTCCAGGTCAGTTGGATTTTGAAATCACGGTCATGTCTTTATGAAGACTGGAGTTAATGATGTCTTTAGAAACTGAGATGAAACGTACAAGTGTTAATGCTAGGTTTCAAGTGGAGAGGCGACCTTAGGGCCTGACCACCTGTGGAATCAATGTAAAACTTTGGGATTTCGAGGCCCATCAGAATGCGGACTGCTCTCCACACACAGCTAGCTAGCTGCCCCTCTTGCTCTGTAACAACTCTTGGAAGCACTACACAGTACAAGCATCTATCTCCTAAGACGCAGAGCTCCCGAATCTTGGTTCTGAACTACCTACCAGTGTCTAGGCTTTGTGGGTTTCCTCACCGTTTTCAGGTGCTATTCATGTGATAGATTAGCTATTTAGCGCAGGGGTTGAAGTGTAGTTCATTGGTGAGATTGCATAAGGCTCTGAATTATCTCCCTAGTAATAACAACAGTAGCAACAGGCAACAGCAGCCTTTAATCCCAGTACCAGAGTCAGAGGCTGGCTGATCTCTGAGTTTTTGTTAGTCCAGTCTGTGTTGTGAGTTCCAGACCAGGAAGAGTGATATGGGGAGAGCTCGACTTTTTTTTTTTTTTTAAGATTACTTTTTTTCACTCTTAGGGTTTCCTATAGTGCTGCTGTGAAATGGTTATTAGGTATGTGCTTAAGTTAATACTTTTCTAGAGATTTTTCTTTTTCTTTTTGTATCTTGTTAGTTGAAATTGTACTGGTGCTTTGTTTATAAGCTGTACTTAAGAGTGTGTTTCACTATGCAGTGTAGCTTATAGCAGGACTATTAACTGTGGCGCAGATATTGACAAGAATAGAATTTTCTAGAACAATCTTTTGTGTCTCTATTATTCCCCCCCCCCATATGCATACACCTATAGGTTTTGTTGTTGTTGTTGTTGTTGCGAGTTTGTTTTGTTTTTGTTTTTTGTTTTTGAGACATGGTTTCTATATATAGTCCTGGCTGTCCTGGGACACGCTCTGTAGAGATCTGCCTCCTGGGTGCTGGGATTAAAAGCATGGGCCACCACCAAGCACACATACAGTTTTTAAGTTAGGCTGTTTATAAAGTTTTAGCTTGAGTTGGGCATGGTAGTTCATGCCTTTAATCCTAGTAAGTCAGAGTCAGATGGAGCTCTGAGTTCAAGGTCAGCCTGCTCTGCATATCAGTTCCAGGTCAGCCAGAGGTACCTGGTGAGACTGGGTGAAACAAAAAACATTTAGCCTAAAGGAGTCTAGGAGACTTGGTAACCTTCATTTTTTTTGAAGGTGGAAAGTTAATGACTGACAACCTCTGCTGATGTCCTTGCTCTGTGTATTTCTGTAAGGAACAAGTTTAGAGAAAGTGAAGAGAACAGCCTTACAGACATACATGAATTGGGGGGTGGGCACACAAAATTTTATGGTTTAGAATTGAAATACTATTTTTATTTTCTTCAGGTGTCTCACTGACTGCCAGATATCCGCAAATTTGGATGACAAGAAAACATTTCCTTTATTTTTTTACACTTGATCTTAGCCAAAAGGCCAAAAAGCAATTATTATTTTCTTTCATGTTGTGCCTTCTGCTTTTTCAGATTTGTTCTTACCTTTAGTTATACTTCAGCATGATTTCCTTGCACAAATATATATGTATATACACACACATATACATACATATATATACATATTTGTGTATATATATATATATATATACACACACACAGCTATGACAATAGAAAGTCATGTACACTGAAATCTACTTTGCATATTGTGTTGTCTCCTTTGTTTCAAACACTTGCATTTTGACTCCTTTTTACTTAAAAGAACTTTGGGAGGTAGATCTCATTCTTTGCTGTATATATAGTAGATTCTCAGTTAGCAATGGCTGCTGAATAAGAACATTTTATTGATTATCTTACGCTATATGGCACAGTTAGGTGAGGCCATACTGTTTTGTGGAAATACCCTAAGCCTTAGAGTCAAAGTTCTGGTTCCGGTGTCTGCTGGGTATAACCTTAGTTTAGGCTTTTGAGTTCATGTCACATCATCTGTAAAGTAAGGCTATTAGCCTGCATAACTGAAAAGACACGTTTTCAGAGCTAGGCACATACTGGTCAAGCTTAGTGGAAAATAGAGCTGCTGGTATTAACATTTTTAGTTTTTGTTATTTTCTGACAGATTATGATTATAATATTCATACTCTTAATCTCTTAATGTTTCATATGATCAGTGTGTTTCTTTGTTACCCAAGGTTAACGTAGTTGACTGTGACCATGGAGCCTGAAACATTGCAAAGCTAATTGGCCCACATGGAGTTTGAAGCTGTGACCTGTTCTCATTAAATTCATGCACTAAGTACTCACAGATATCTGACATATTTTTTATTTGGCATTCATGCAACTCATTAGATATAAGTAAATGAAATAGTGCCAAGAGTAAAAGTATAGATTTTTTAATTAAAAATTTATGAAGCTAACCCTCATATAATATATAAAACTGGCAGCCTATAACATTAACCACTTACCTGAGCTGTATGATTTAAACATTTCTTTTTATTGTTGAGTTATATTTATGGTAGATTTCCTACCCATAGAAACGAAGAGTAGACTATTCATGCATTGAGAGAGGACCTAACTTGTGTGCTATTTACCAGAAAAAGTGCTCTTAGCTTGTGGGGAAAACATGAATGAGTCCAGCAGGATGGATGAAGCTTGGGTAACTCCTAAGAGCTTATTGAATTACAGAGAAATTTAGTTGTCAGAGCATTAGATAGGAGAAAAGTTATAGGGTGTTGTTCAGGGGCAGAAAGCCTGCATTTGGAAGGTATTCTCTGAAGAAGCCATCCACCACTTTCCCTAGTCTGTGGTGTGCTTTTTCACTATATCACATTAGCTTTCTCTGTAGTTGACCATTTTTCAAACTTACTACACGTTATTAATATTTGTTGCCTCTCTCTTTATCTCTCTTTTTATACAAACATGGCCAATTTAGGATTGGGCATAAAAACAGACATAAAGAAGCAATATGGGGGGTGGGGGAGAAAAGCAATATTGGAATCAGCAAGTTCTGGTATCTAGTATTGTGAGTTTTTTCAAGCAAGTAGATGAATGGTATATGATATGAATTTCTGGAAAGATCATATGTGACCGCTCATGATGTAACATTAAACTTGATGCAGAGATGAAAATGTGGGTCTGTAGTATTCGTTAATAACAAATTTGTTTTTTAAGGAATCCAAACATGTGCTCATACTAGCTTACTATTGAACTGTTTTGAATTTTTTTGCCATGAAGTTTCACAAGAGAATTAAAGAAGTACTTCGACTTAAATCCTATCCGCTTTCTATCAGTAGTCTATTTCTGTATTCATAACTGTAAAATGGACATAATGTTACTAATTCTACTTTAGAAATGAAAAGAAAAAACAAAAAAAAGGATGTGTTGAAATCGAGTTGGTTACTACAGGGAAGAAGAGAGACTCTGACAAAGATACACAGTTGGCATAGTGAGTCCTTCAAAGAAGAGTCAAACACAGGCAGGACAGTTAAAACAGCCCCTTAGGAGGTGGGTAACCAGAAGTGCAGGGAAGGCAGCGAGTTAAAGGTTGGGAAATGAGTGAGTGAGATCAGGAGATGGAGAGCTTACTGAGTCTGCTTGTGTCGGTTACTTGAGATCTTGCATTTGTATTTTGCTAGGAAAGGAGGGAAAAGTCACATGTTCCCGCAGTTATTCCATCACCATTTTCCCTTAAATGGTAACTAGACTTTGTATGTTCACATAGAATCACCAAATGTTTCTATTACAGTTCTTTTAACTACTTACTTGACCTTTTACAGTGTAAATAAACACATTTTTAAAAATCGAAGCTTATTTTCAAAAATATTTTACCTAAAAATACCAATGCATGTTTATTGCAGAAAACTTAGTGCAGACATCTTTAGAAAATAAAAGCATAAAACATTCCTAATCTCAAGATCTAAACCGCACATAACAAGGCCATACTGTTCATGTGTTTTAAATTTTTTTCCTTTCTAGGCAAAAGTTTCCTCACTTAAGTTCTGTTTTTCTTAAAGAATAAAGAAGTATTTGTAAGAGCAAAATTGTACTATAACTTAACCATTGGTGGTAGTTATCTTCATATATCTATTTTAATACTTCCGTAAACTACTTATATACCTACTCTTATTGCTAAATATAGATCCTGTGTTATTCATCTTTGTGTCTTAGGCATCTAGCACAGTGTCTCATGTGCAGTAGGTATTTAGAATATGTCTGAGAGGAATTGTTAAACCCTCTGAATGGAGATCGCCTTGTTTAACCAGCTCTTCCCAATTGTACATTGGTGCTTTAAACTTCTTTAACATTGGGAAAACCTTGATTTGGAGGGAGTGTATTTAATATGAAGACACTGAATTGGTAAAGATTTCTTCCTTAAGCTTTTGTTGTGTGAAATGGCATTCCAAAACATATTAATGCATACCAGCCATTTTGTTTGTGGTAAACAAATAATCTACTACTTAGCTATGTATCCAGCTTGTTTTCTTTTTTCTTTTTCTTTTCTTCTTTTCCTCTCTCCCTTTTACCTTTCCTTTCTCATGTGTGTGCACTTGGAAGTCCAGAGGCATAGGTCATGTGTCTTGTTTTATTTCTGTACTGGCTAGTTTTGTGTGTCAACTTGACACAAGCTGAAGTTATCACAGAGAAAGGAGCCTCCCTTGAAGAAATGCCTCCATGAGATCCAGCGGTAAGGCATTTTCTCAATTAGTGATCAAGGAGAGAGGGCCCCTTGTGGGTTGTACCATCTGTGGGCTGGTAGTCTTGGGCTCTATAAGAAAGCAAGCTGAGCAAGCCAGGAGAAGCAAGCCAGTAAGCAGCATTCCTCCATGGCCTCTGCATCAGCTCCTGCTTCCTGACCTGCTTGAGTTCCATTCCTGACTTCCTCTGGTGATGCACAGCAGAGTGGAAGTGTAAGCTGAATAAACCCTTTCCTCCCCAACTTGCTTCTTGGTCATGATGTTTGTGCAGGAATAGAAACCCTGGCTAAGACAATTACATTCCACCTTATTCCTTTGAGATAGTTTCTCACTGAACTTAAAACTTGTCATTTTTCTTCTAACTGGCTGGCCAACAAATTAATACTGGGGTTACAGTGTAGGGCCACACACGGGCTTTTTACATGGGTGTTGGGGATCTGAACTCAGGTCATGGTTAGGTAGCAAATACTCTTACCTACTGAACCATCTCTCTAGCCCAACCCCCCCTTATTAAGGAGGCAGGACCGCAGTCACATTAGAGCCCCACAGTCATACCAGATAGCCTGAAACCTACCAGGCTATCTCCAAACTCATATTTAGTTTCCATCCTGCTTCAGCCTTCCAAGTTGCTGATATTACATGCATAAGCCACTATACCTGGCCAGTATTTCTTTTTAACTTTAGTTGATCAGTTTCTGTACTTGGCCTTTGACTCACATCATGCTAAAATAACAGTCTTATTTGTAAGTGATAAGATGTGTTTACTGTAGAAAATTTGTCCAAACAGGAAATAACAAAATCAACCCATAACCTAACTTTTCAGGTGTAGCCAGTTTTTTAGGTCTGTGATTTTCTATTTGTAGTTCCTAAATTGGAACCTTTCTGAAAATGAGAAGTTTTGTTGTTTTGGGTATGAACCCAAAGCCTTGAAATTGCTGGGCCAGGGCTTTGTGCCTTGCCTTTATCCCAGCCCTGAAAATGAAAGACTTTTGTTTTTATTTTATGTTTGTCATGCATTCAGTTGGCAGCAGAACTTAATCTAATCTGATGTAGCTATTTGTCATTAATAGTTCTTAAATTTTTTTTTTGCTATTAATATTTTTATGGTGCTAGGTGGGCCTTGTGCATCTGGGCAAGCATTCTAACACTTAGCTATATCTGCAGCTCTTGATATATTTAAGTATAAATTATCCAAATATTAATTGAATATAATCCCATAGATGACAGAATTTCTGTTGAGAGTCAAAATAGTATTTGGGAAAGGTTGTCTTGTTGGTGTTCTATGTAAGATGACCCTATGGGTTGACTGGAGAGTGTTTCAATGGTAGTGCTGCTACTGTAGACATAGAAAGGAGGGGTCCACCAACCAAAGAATACACATCTATGGACTCATGGTTTGGACCACATATGTGGCAGAGGGTGACCTCGATGGCCATCAGGGAGAGAGGAGAGGCCCTTGGGCCTGAGGGTGTTAGAGGCCCCAGTAAAGGGGAATGTCAAGGCGGGAATATGGGGATGGGTGGGCGGGTGGGTGGGAGGTGGAATTCCCTCATAGAGGCGGGTTGGGGAGGGGATAGGGGGTTTCCAAAGAGGAGACCCAGAAAAGGGGAAACATTGGAAATGTAAATTAAAGTATCAAAAAATTTAAAAATTAAAAAAAGAAAAAGAAAAAACTAAACTCACAATATGCATGAAGTACTAAAATTTCCTAAAGGCAGATAAATACTCACTTACTTCCACTGTGTCACATTCTGGAAAATACTAAACTGCAGAAATGGAAAAAGACCTGTGGT
This sequence comes from Uromys caudimaculatus, assembly GCA_028551405.1. Taxonomy (NCBI): domain Eukaryota; kingdom Metazoa; phylum Chordata; class Mammalia; order Rodentia; family Muridae; genus Uromys; species Uromys caudimaculatus. The sequence continues at coordinate 17,720,363 of CM052703.1, read as the reverse complement.
TGTCAGAGAGTGGGCACGAGAGGAAGAGGGACATGAATAGGGGGCCACAGGGGTTTTTAAGTGCTGCTACTGTGATAGTGTAAAATTCCTTTATCTAATACATTTGTCCAAATGCATGAATAAATCCTAATGTCAAGTAGGGACTTTAATTAAAAAAAAAAAAAAAGAAAGGAGGGGTCCAGGAAGGAGTAAGACATGGAGGTGGAAGAACTGAAGAGAGAATACAAATTTGTGAGCTTGACCTAGGTATACTGTGTCATAATAGTGGCATTGGGGAAGGCTCTCAGATAGGTCTGGGAGGAAGAGAATGATTTCAGTTTCTAATTTGTTAAGTTTTAAGTATGTAACTTATGTGCTCGTTTTAAAAATTTATTAATCTTAATGGGTGCTGCCTTGTAATCTGTTTTGAGGCCATGCAGGTATCCTAGCAAATATCAATTCTTGGCGTTGGTCTTTTGGAACTGATTCTTAGGGCAGCAGAGCTGTACAAGAAAATGGATTTCATCACCGGATGATTACATCCCTTGACTCTAAAGGAGTTTGTCTGACCGCCCTTCTTAGTTACATACTTCATTATAAGTGATGTTTTGTAGTTTCTTAAAATTAATCTGCAAAGTCATGAACTTTACTACTGGAGAAGGAATTTGAGTAATTACCGTGACTGCTGAAAACATCTAAAAAGGTTCCAGGCTGGGTGAGCACCTTGGATCCAGGTATTCTGAGGGTGCATTTGTTAAGAGAGTGGGTCTAGGAAGCCTAGGTTTGAATGATCTTTTTGTGTGTATTACTACATATCCTACATGAGTTACTCGTTGGATTTCAGCTTCCTCTGTTTTTAAGATAGAGCTGCTACTAATGCTCCCCACTTGATGAGATTGTGTTGGGGATTAGCTCTTAAATTTAGAGTAATACTTGGTAAATATGAAGAGCGCAGTAAATATTAGTTATATGTTACTACCTCCCAGACACCGCTTTTACCATCACTTTATCATTTTATTTTAAAAATCAGTTGCATTCTTGTATAGCTGTCTCTTACACTATGATAGGCTGCTAGAGATAAATTTGGAGCTCAAAAAAAAATCAGATACAAGTTTTTAAAGGAATTTTGTAGAGCTTCATGAGAAAGGAGCAGAAAAGACTCAAGATATAATATTGGGAAACTATAGTAAGGAAGTGGGTGGGGCAGGAAAGGAAGCTGCAAAGGCTGATGGAGGGCGCTCTGTATGATTGATTATCCGTGTAGACATTATCTTAGTTAGGGCTGGATTTGGTCACAGCCAAGTAAGAGAGACTTAATGGTAGAAATTTCTCCCTCTTAGTGTGAAGAATTCCAGAAAGCCTGCTCTGGTGTGGTGTTGCTCCACTGTGTATGGATGCTATTCTTTTACAGTGCCACTTCAGGAATGCAAGATTAGTGTCCAGCACTGAGGTGGAAGGGTAACCATAGAATCACAGTCACTCTAGGCATAGAGCACTGCAGCTCCAGCTATTTCATCCATATTTCTCCCAGTAGAAAGGAGAAAGGAAGGGAATCATCTCTCTCCCTTAAAGGATACTTCTTGAGGTTATACAGACTACTTTTGCTTATATGCCATTTATAAAACGAGGTCACAGACCACAACTTGATGGTAGAAAGGTTGGGAACCATAGACTGTTTTGAATCTTCAGTTTCTGTGAATGAAGACAAACAGTGAGATTATCTAAACACTTGCTCTTACCAAGCTGCACCAACAGTCCAAGCTGAACATCTTAGGAGTGAAAATCTGAATCTGAAATCCAGACTTCTCTGAAATATAACACTTCTGGTTCCAAAATTAGATAAGGCTACTCAACTGGTACATTGTTTTTAGAGTGTGATCCCTTTTTGAGCCTGGATATAGGTGTGTACCTATATATTTCTTGCTAACATTAATGTTGACTACAGTTACTTTATTTGGAAGTTTGGAAACAAATAGGTGGTAAATAAGCCTCTCATATCACTCTTGTTGTTTAAAGTCTCTAGTTTTACATAGTCTTCCACCATTCTCTGATTTAGTTGGTTTTCAGCCAATGTTTTTAATCCATCTCTGTCTTTTTATATTACTTCTCTCTCTCACTGCTGTTAATCGTACTTCCCAAAATAGATAAATGAGCAAATTTAATTAAATGTGTTATTTGCACTGCCTCCTGATCATTAATGAATTTGTAAGTAAGGTCAGACCTATAACCCTCCTAGTGTTACAATTATTGAATCCTGTCTGTCTTTGCTAATGGTAATTATTTGCTCTAAGTTATTTTTTTTTTATTTTTAAGACTTTCATATTTTGTATGTTTATTTTTGTCAGTATTAGAATATAAAGACCTAAGAAAAAGAGAACTATTTCTAAAGGCTTTTCTTTGTTTCTTTCAATTGAAAATATTTTATTTATATATTTTTGAATGATGAATTATTTAATATCAAAGTATATATTGCTGTTTGACTTTTGTTTCTTTCAATTAATTTTCTAAATTTTTCTTTATATTTAATCACTAGGAATATAGTAGACATAATTTAAAGAGTCAAGTAGGAGGCCTGAGATGACTTAGTGGTTAAGAACACTTGCTTCTCTCCAAGTATACAAGTTAGATTCCTAGCTCCCAGGTCAGGTGGCCTACAACCTCCCATAACTCTGCTCTTCTTAAGCAGCCATGGTGCTGTCTTCTTAGCTTCCCAGTGTAGTTACCTTTTGACATTTGGTTAAATTAAATAGTGTTACATTGACATACCTGTGTGGATTTTATTCCCTGATAGTGTCTTAAATGGCCTCAGTCTGGTCTTCCTCAAGGTCATGTAATCTTTCAGTTCCAGTTACTCTTCTCCCCTCCCTTCCTCCTCCCTCACCCATCCTCCCTTCTATTCTGAAGCTCCTTTTCTACAGACTTCCGTTACCCTACTATTTGAGTGATGGATCTCTGGACCTACTGCACAGTTCTTTTCCTAGAATGATTTCCCTTTGTTCTAATCTGTAGACTTCTCTCCTGGGTTTGATTTCCAGTCTTGTCAGAACTCATATCTTCCTCATTCTTCATTTACCCTCTTGCTTAGGTGGAACATGTCCTCTAGCAGTGTCTGATTAAAAAGGTGGTACTGTAGTCAAGAGTGGGAGAATGGCAGTCTTTATGTACCTGTTGTTACCAGCTTCTAGTCTGGATTGGGGGCTTTTAGCTTTCGATGTAGTTATTCTGGAAGCCCCATTTACTGGCATTCTTTTACTTCTCTCTCATGTTGGGTGTCCTACTTTCCATTCATATTTTCTTCTTATGGCTTCTTGTACTTGTCAAAAGGATGGGACCATCATATATTACATAGAATACCTGACCAGGCACACAATCTTTTTTTAAAAATTGTTAATCTTGTATATACCTTTCTGTGCTCTAGCATCAAAATTTTTGTTGCTATCTTTTTCCTTCTTGCTATTCTCTTTGTTTGTGGATTTGGGTCTTATGTCTGTTACTATCTTAGTAGGATTTGGGGAGAAGAAGCAAAATTACATATGTTTTGTACATTCTGCCCACTTTTCCCACAGACTGAATTTACTTATTAGATTAGATATTCTGGGACTTGGTAGGATTGCTTAGTCCCATAAAGTGAGGATCTGAGTTTGGATCCCCAGTTCCCGTATAAAAAGCCACATGGTGCTGTATGCCTGTAATCCCATCCCTGGAGATGAGGGGACCAGCTGGCCTTGGCATATTGGTGAGATTCAGGATCAGTGAGAGACCCTATTTCAAAAGAGTGATTGAGAATGACACTAAGTGTTGATCTCTGGCTTCTACATGTAGATGTGAGCATGTATGTTCACACGCATACCTATGACCATGTACACACCACACACATTCACGCATATAGACACAAGACTAGGACATTCTTATGTGAGATAATACTACACTGTTGTAATTTTAATAAGTGAAAGGTAAAGTATTAGTAACAATATGGTGGTTTGCAGGAAGAGCACTACTGTAGAAGAGAAAAAATATGCCTCCCTTGATTTTTGAGTTAGCTGGTTAATTGTAAAGAGTCTACAGAAGCCTTCCATCTTTATTGTAAGACAAGTAGAAAATAATGATAAGTGTGAAGGGGTTGGGGGGCATTTGTTTGATCCCACAATTGAGAAGTGACCAGATTCCATGTAGTTTTCTTAGACATTGCAAAAGTTCTTTCTGAAGGAACTGTACAAATTTCAGTTCTCACTGGAAATGTGTTAGTTTCACTTCATGCTCTCCCTTAGAGGGTTTTGTTACATTCTTAAAACTTTGTCTAATTGGGATCTCAATATAGTTTAGCTTTTTGGCAGGTTTGTTTTCTCTTGGGGTGGGGGCGGTGGGTAGTGATAAGGTCTTGGGTATCGAAAAGGTCTCACTTTAGCCCAGGCAGTCTTGAACTCATGGAGATCAGCGAGTCACCATGCTCTGCTTTCCTAAGGTTTTAAACAAGTATTTTCTTCCAGTTTGTTATCTGTTATTTGTAGTGTTTGATGTTAGTGTTCAGGCTTTTGTATAATCCAGTTCCTTAGTCTTTTGTTTCATTTGAATTTTGTTTAGAAATAGAAAAACCTTTTCTTACATTGTGGAAAGGATTTACTTACATTTTGTTTTGAGTACTTGTATGATTGTAGTTTTTAATTTGGATCCATGCTCCATTTGATATTTTGTTGTTGTTGTTACAAATATTGTGTGGACCTAATAATAATAATCCTTTTTTTTTTGCAGACCTGACTGAATATATTTTCTTTAAAAAGATCAGTTTTCCCCTTACAGCTTTTGACATGCCACTTTATTACATTTGAAATTTTTATCATTTATTTCTGGACGTGTGTGTGTGTGTGTGTGTGTGTGTGTGTGTGTGTGTGTACAACTTTGTGTGATCTGTTCTTTCCTGCTGCCTTTATGTGAACTCAGACCACCAGGCTTTAATCACTGAGACCTATACTGGCCTTGTTTCTGGAGTTTGTAGACCTGTATCATTATCCCATGTCAGTATATTGGGCTAGTTTTTAAAATGTGCATGTGTGTTAAGCAAGTATACATATGTTTGTGTATACATGCATGCAGAGGGTAGGAGTCAGTTGTGTCTTCTCTATTTACTCTCTAGCTGATCTTCTGAGACACCATAACTTGGAACTCACTGATTTGGTGAGGCTGCAGGCCAGTGAGCTCTAGATCCTCTCTGTCTGCCTTCTCAGCCATACCCTGTATCCAGCTTCGTACATAGGTGATGAGGATCTGACCTCAGGTCCTTGTGTTTATGTGTTAAGAACTTCATTGACCGAGACATTTGCCTGGCTCCAGTTCTGAAATTTAAAAAAATATTTTCCTATTACATAATTTCATTTGTTAAACTTTATTATTAGCTTATCTATCTCCATTAAAAACCACTGCTGATATTTTCATTTAGTTTACATTAAATTGATGATTTGATGATTTAATGATGATTGGGTTATCTGAGAACAAAAAGTGCCTTTCTGTTTGCTCACATCTACTTTTGTGTCTTTGAAGTAGCCCAGGTTGGCCTCAAACTTGAAGCAATCCTCCTGCCTTAGCCTCTCTAGTGCTGGAATTGCAGTAGAGCTCTTTAATGCCCAGCTTCAAGAATATCTTCAAAGTGTCATCATTTTGGGTTTGTATACTCCTTTTAAAATTAATCTTGTCCTGTGCACTGCCAAGGATCTAACCTAGGGTCTTGCACATGCTAGGCCAACATTCAACATTCTTTCCCTGACCTCTTTTTTAAAAATGTAATAATATCTTATAGATATTTAATGTTATGAAACTGTGTTGTTCTTTTTAAAGCACACAGTTGTGTGTAGTATGAGTATACCATATCAGTGTACATTAGGTTCAGTTATAATTTTTTAACAATATGAACCGGTCTCTGTGTAGGAGTCCAAATCTTTTTTCTTGCTAGCCAGCCTGTGTATTCAGCTCCTGCCATTAACGTAACATATTGAACTATAGTGAAGACTGGAGGGTGAACATCTTTTTATATTTTTTTGTAATTTGTTCTGTTGTCTCTTATCTCTTTTTTGATGGCATCTAGAAGGTGTTTCTGTCCCATTACAGCAGTCTTCAGAGGCCTAAAGTGAGATGTCATTTCTTCACTCTGGTTTGTTGGCAGGCTTCTAAAAAGTGTACCTGTATATGCATGTGTTTTTATTTTCTTTTATTTTTGGTTTTTTGAGACAGAGTTTCTCTGTGTAGCCCTGGCTGTCCTAGAACTCACTCTGTAGACCAGGCTGGCCTCGAACTCAGAAATACACCTGTCTCTGCCTCCCTAGTGCTGGGATTAAAGGCGTGCGCCACCACAGCCTGCTGCATGTGTTTTTATTTAAGTCTGTGGTCTATCACTGTATTAAACCTTTACTGTTTATGAACTGAGATAAGGAAAGTTAAGTGCTTGGATAGAAGTCAAAGAAATATTATGTAGTTTTAGAAATAACTTTTGTTGTGATTTTTAGGTAAGGCTGACATAAAGGAACTTTTGTATGATTTGCGTTCAAACATAGCTTATCTAAATGTAGAGTGGTTTTATTTTTTATTTTATTTTTATTTATCTGCCTGCCTGCCTGCCTATTTTTTTTTTTTTTTTCCTTTTTCGAGGCAGGGTTTCTCTGTGTAGCTAGCTCTGACTCTCCTAGAACTTGCCCTGTAGACCAGACTGGCCTTGAACTCAGAGATCCAACTGCCTCTGTCTCTGGAGCGCTGGGACTAAAGGCTAGCGTCACCACTGCCTGGAGAATTTTTGTTTTAAATTAAAAAAATAAAAGTGGTAAGTTGCTTAATATATAAGCATATTTTATAGACTCGTTTATTAATTCTATATATGATTGCTTATTTGTGGTACTTGAATATAATTTGGTAACTCTCAGGAGGTAAAATAAGTTTCTTGAAGGACTTAGGCCCTTTGTTTCTGCTTACAGTCTTTAGAGTTCATGTTGTGGAATGTGGACTCAGTTTTCAGGGTTGGATTATTAGCATTCCTTGGCTGGGTCTTTTTCTGAGGTAACAACTGAGAGTTAGTACCCTTATCAAGCTTTAGCTTTGCTATAATTCATATAGAGAACAGCAAGGGTGCAGTGTTATTATAGGGGTTTAATTAACTCACTCAAGAAGAATAGATGGCCATTTAAATCCTCAGTAAAGTATAATGAATAATGTTATTAAAGAACTTGGAGATGAAAATAATTAGGCAACTAATTTTAATTTTAATATTACTCTTTAGGTACTTATTTTCAATTAACTTTATTTTTTCAAAGATGACTAGTATATATTGATATGAACTGCCATTTTGAGGGTTTTTCCTCTCACTTCTTGTCACTGTTCTGCAGCTTCTCTTCAGTTGTTCTGCAGGAACAATTTGGAAACTAATATACAGGGTAAGCTTTAGTGGTGATCAGAGGGTTGGCCACAGGGACTGTCAGAAGATAGTTTACTTACGTTGCAGAAGCGCCTACAGAACTTGGGTAGAAACTGTAACAACAGGATACTGAGGATACTGATACTGTTGTTTTTCTTTCTTTCCTTTTTCCCTTTTTCTTTTCTGTGTGTCTCTATGTAGCTCAAGCATGCCTTGAACTGTCTTTGTAGCCCAGACTGGCCTTTTGATCGTTCAGCCTCAACCTTCTAACAGCTGCCATTACAGGTGTGCACTACAATGTACAGCTCAGAAGTTTCCTTTAAATGGTTTTTGCACAGTGGGACATAATCAGAAATAAATGCTGATGCCAAGACCTGAGTTTAAATAAAGTGGCCTCAAATAGAATACAAAGATGAGGAGCTATAGACACAAGGAAAAAAGATAAAATAAGCCCCCTCCCCCTTGAGAGAGGTTTTACTTTTGTTAGCATCAGAAAGCTGCTTTTCAGGTATCCCTGGATGTGTGTGGCTTAGTGAGTAGATCCATGCACAGGACAGAGGCAGCTTAGATCTTAGAGCAAACCAAAGGATGTTTGAAAATTGGTTATTTAAAATCTCCTTGTACCCGTCTTATTAGGTGTTTTTTTTTTTGAAGAAGAAGAAGAAACTAATTTACTTCTGGCTATAAAGAGTGACATTGTGTCTGGGAAAATGCTGTACTAACACACTGTACTGTCCCACAAGAGTACTTCTGAAGTCCCCAAATGCAGTACTGACAATCTGTGACAGGCTCTGAATTGTTGAGCATCCGTCGGGGAAAGTGGGCAGCAGAATAAATGGTTATATGTAAGCTAAAGAGGAGACGGGAGGGGAGGAAATGAGAGCAGAGCAGAGCAACTCTTAGGTTCTGTGGGCAGTTTGAATGCAAGCTGTTCTAGTAGTTAAGTTCTATTGTAAGCAGGGAGACAAAAAATTAAAAAATAGGCTATGGACGGGGGCTGGTTCCTTTCATAGGTGTCATTATTGTATTTTGTCATGTCATCAAAACTAAGACTCAGGGAGCTGGAGAAATGGCCTAGCAACTAAGAGCACTGGCTGCTCTTTCAAAGGACCCAAGTTCAATTCCCAGCAACTACACAGTGGTTCATAACTCTGTAACTCCAATCCCAGGGATCCAGCACCCACTTCTGGTCTCTGTGGGCACTAGACACACACGTGGTTCACAATTATACATGCAGGTAAAAACATAAATAATAAGGAAAATAAATAATAAAAATAGACATAAAATAATAAGGAAAAAACCTGTAAGGTTGGATCAGATGGAATTTAAATTTATTTACTTTTTATTTTATTTTTGTTTATGTGTATGAGTGTTTATAAATATATGTCTGTGTACCATGTGCATGCAGTACCCACAGGCTCAAAGAAGACGTCAGATCCCGTGGGACTGGAATTACAGATATTTGTGAGCTTCTATGTGGGTTCAGGAAATTGAACCCTGGTCCTCTGGAAGAGCAGCCAGTGTTCTCAAATGCTGAGCCATCTTTCCAGCCCCAGAATTAAAATTTTTAAAGACCAGATATATCACTTTATATTAGGATCAGGAAATGAAACTGTAAATATCAATATAATGGACATGAGAGCTTAGGAATTCCTCTCTAGGAATGTAAGGCCACTTAACATAACTGGATCCCAAATAGCCTGGCCTTTAACAGGTTTAATTTGATTCACAAACTTATGTTCCACTAGCTGGTATTGTTTCAGGAATACATGGCTCACTGTAGTAGTGTTAGATATCAAAGAATGAGTTCTAGATTACAGAGGAGCACTTCATGGGGCCAAGTTACAGTTCTGTTCTTTTACAAGTCATTCTAAAAATGGAATTAGACTTGGGTGCCATTACTTTGGAATCTGGTCCTCGTATTGATTCTGTTTCTTATTTTACGTTATATGTATTACTACTCTTGTCATTGGTTTCATTAGATTAAGTAAGCAGGAGAGAAATACGAGTTTTGAGGTTGCTTATTTTCTGTCTTTATACCAGTGACGCATATTTAAAAAGACAGAAGGGTTAGTAATGGAAGGACAGATGTGGTGATCCAGGGAGGAGTAGTGACCTTGGGGCACCGATAATATCGCTGTTCAAATTATCTGTAGGGCCCAGACTGGATTTTCTTTTTTGTTTTTTGTTTTTGTTTGTTTGTTTTTGTTGTTGGGGTTTTTTTTTTTGGGGGGGGGGGTCGAGACAGGGTTTCTCTGTGTAGCCCTGGCTGCCCTGGAACTCACTCTTAGACCAGGCTGGCCTCGAACTCAGAAATCCGCCTGCCTCTGCCTCCCGAGTGCTGGGGTTAAAGGCGTGCGCCACCACTGCCCGGCAGACTGGATTTTCTATTGCTCCTTTTGAATGCCTAATCCCTGGTGTTGAAAGCCGGTTGTCAAGTCTTAGACTGGGAGTCTCCCCAGCTTTCCTACATCACACCTTTGGTTTACTTAGTCTAGTGTTATGAGGTGAATGTTCGAGCTTCCCTCCCACCATGTTGTTCAATATGTGTTGTTCAACACAAGTTGAAGTGTAAATCTCACCCTGATCGTGTTTTGGAGGCCAAGCCTTTGGGAAGTAATCGGTAGGAGGCCAAGCTCGCATAGGCTTGATTGGTGCTCACACACGTGTTTTTCAGTCTAGTGAGGATTCAAAGAGGACTGACCTTGGAAGAGGGTTTCCCCAAGAGCCTGCCATAGTAGGTTCTTGATACTGCCAGATCTGGCTAGCTGCATAAGCCACCGTGTCTATGGGCCTTTCTGACCTGCCTCTTCACTTGGTTTTGCTGTTGGTGGTGGTGGTGGTAGTTTTTTGTTGTTGTTTGTTTTTTTGTTGTTGTTGTTGCTTTATTTTGTTTTGCTTTCTGTTTGGAATGTCTCTCCTAAATTCTGTTTGAATAACACTTTCTAAAGGCCTGTGTACCACACATTTCATGACATTTTCTTTAGATGTCTCAGGGCCTTAAAGATGCCTCTTTACTTGGATTTCTGTTATTTATTCCTTTACTGGCAATTATTTGTACTCCAGACACCTTGTTTCACCTGCTTTATCTTTCTAATTAGAGACGTCTTACTGGGGAGGCTCCGTTTCTTTTCATGTGTCTCCCACTGTGTTGTTACAAGTCCTGCTTTATACTCTTCACCGCCCCAGCACAGACCTCACTACCCTGTGTACACTTCATACTTGTTTGATGGGGAGGAAATGCTATTACCTATTATTAGCTTTTATCTCTTTAACATTTATCTTTCTTTTAGAGTCATAAGAATAATAGATGAGAATGTACTTTAAGTATTTGGGCAATGTTTGTTCAGTAGATTGTTTTTCTTTGAAAGCCTCTGCAGCCCTCTGTGTAAGCTTTTTGATCCTTAAAACATTGCTGTGAAGATGTTTTTATATTCTAAGGCAATTGTTATGCCTGAAGCTCTTAATTAGTAAACTTTAAAACTGCATGGGAGGAAGTCCTTATTTATTAACTTCATGTTTTCCTTGCCTGCTCAAAGTTTGTTCCAAAGTTTGTTCCATCTTCGGGGAGAGGCAGATAACAGTTGCAGCTATGTATATCATGTAGGTTCCTCTTTTAGTTACAGTTACTCATTTTTTGTTGTTGTTCATTAAACTATTCTCTGTTATGCTCTTTATTATAGTTTCTAGACCGTTAGTGTTGTAGTCTAACAAAGTAGTTAAATGTAGGGTTTGCACACTGAATTACCATGTGGAAGCTCGGATCTTACGGAACTAAAGCTTCAGGTTTCATCTGTGAGGAGGCTGAGGTAGTGATAGATACCACGTAGGTTTGTGCTTAGGGACAAAAGAGATAACACACAGAGACAATTTGCAGAAACTAAAAATAGTGGCCTCAACTTTAAAAATTCACTTTTAGTGCGTCCTAAAGAGGGGAAAGCTATAATGCATGTGAGCATGAGACACAGCCCCAAAGCCTTATCCATTTGAGTGCTTTTATGGTCAGCAGTAGGAGACCATTTTAACTCAGCACAGACCAGGGAAGACATCGTTAAGTAGCTTTAGACACACAGACTAACATCCAGATGTGTAGGAAAAGAAAAAGAACTTTTTGTTTAATTTTTTTTCTCCCCTCTTCTCTGCTTGCTCTCTACTGCCAGGTGTAAATGCAGAGTAGGGACAGAAGAGTCTGCTTTCCTAGTTCTTCTGTTGCTCTTGCTCAGTTCCAGCAAACCTTTGGTCTGATTGCTTTAGAGATGGTCAGCGATGGAGCTAATGTTACATCTGGAAGAGTTAAGTTGGTGAGCCATGGGGTTGCCATGTGTGTGAAAGGGACTATGTTTCAGCCTGTTTCCCTGCCTATAAAGTGTGCCCATGCGTGGTGGCTATAGCTAGTGGAGTGTAAAATGTTCGGGACGTTAATTATGCCGTATTGCAAGGAATTCCTTTTCGTGCTATAGTTTCAGAATCAAGGTTCTAGAATTATGTATTATGTGCTAAGATTATAGTTGTATACCATCATGTCTCCTTTCATTTCTTGAATTCAGCAATGAAGAATATTAATATTCTGTATTCTGATTTGAAGCTTTCTCTAATCTAAAAACTGTTATCAGTTTTACTGGTCATTATTCCCATGTTTATATATGCGTTTGAATGCTTTCAAATACATAGTGGAGTTGGAGGGGAAAAGAACAGAAATTATTCTGATGGCAAATAGAAGAGAGGAAGTCCCTGTGCTGACACCTGGTGAGGCTCTTCACCATATGGCTTTGAGGGAGACACAAGGTGAATGAGGATGTTTCAGACAATAGTTAGCTATGTAGGCACTTTAAGTCTAGAAGATTATTGGAAATAAACATGCCATGAAAAAGCATGCACAATCTTTCGTTTTTATCCTGGTGGTTTCCTCATTTTACTGAGGCAGTTTTGAATTGTCTTTGGTTGCTTTGCATTTATGGAGTTTAATCAAATTGTTAATATTTGTGGAATTAATATAATAATGTGTTTTACTGAATATCATGTAGCCTAATGTAGTAGTTAAGTGTGGGAACTCTGATATCATAACCAACGGTTACAAACTAGGCGAGGTTGAGTCATTTTTTATTGTAGTTGGAAGTAAATGGGTTTTATTTGTTTGTTTATTTTGGCCAGGTCCCAGTAAATCTTTATTTTTAAAAAAACCAACAGTTTATAGTCCAGATTTAAGCTTCTGTATTTTGCTATATTTTGTAGATCCTGGTTGTGATAGTTAATTATCATTGCTGATTTTGGAGTCATCTAGAAGACTGTTCTCTGTGTGTCTTTGATTTCCAGAAAGGTTTAACTGAGGAGAGAAGGCTCACTCTGAAAGTGCATAGCTCCTTCAGATTAAGCAGTGTCTCAGACTCAAAGAAAGAAAGAAAAAGAAAAAGAAAAAGAAAAAGAAAAAGAAAAAGGAGGAACAGGAGGAAGCCAGCTGAGCACCAGCATTCATCTCTCTGCGTCTTGACTGCAGCCTCAATGTGGCCAGCAGCCTCTTGCTCTTGTTTGCATGCCTTCCCTGCCAAACTATCACCCCTCAAACTGTTAGCCAAAAGGAACCCTTTCTTAAGTTGCTTTTGTCAGGAACTTTTGTTACAACAGCAAGAAAAGCAACTAATACTGTAGTATAGATTAACCTGACTGCATACTTGCCTGTTTCCATAACAAAGGTTCTGTTCCCCTGTCCTCTGAGTGACATTCCGTGCCAAGGGAAGCTCTTCTTCGGGATAGGGAAGCAGAGTGTACCCTCAGATGTTCATGTGAAGGAGCATCACGTGGTTCAGCCTCTCACTAAGTAGCATCAGACTGGCAGTTTTCTTGCCAAGAGGCTTAAAACTCCAAACTTGCCTTCCTAGACTCTTTAGTCCCAAACTACTGTTTCAAGCTTCTACCTCAAACACTGGCCTTTGGTCACACCTTACAACGATTCCATCATGGTTTTCTCCATAGTCTGTGTGGTGATCTTAGTATACTAAATCAGTAATTTCAGTGTTAGATGCTGGTAGCAGATGAGATTTTACATAAACGTGTAAACACACACACACACACACACACACACACACACACACACAATTTAACACAGTCCCTGTGACATTTAATGTGACAACACTTTTAGTAGCCGATGGTTCCTTCTTCTTTCCTTTCCTCTGCTATCTTTATTGATGCTGCCCCACCACTGCTTCACTAGGGCCTGGACCTTAATGGAACAGAAGACATAATTAGACATGGCTCACAGCAGCAGATTAAAAACACAAGTAATCATTTTTTAGTCGTTGACTAAATACTTAACCAAGTTGGAAATTCTACAAAGACTTTCCTAAATGAAAGATCAGGATCTTCATATTGGTTTAAGGATGGATTATTCTAAAATGTATTTGGCTAATGCATATAAAATAACCTTCCTATGAACTTATGGACTATATAGTTTAAAGAATTGCCATTGCTCACTACTCATTTAACACAAGCTTTTTCTTTTTTTTTTCTTTTTGGTTGATGTACCCATTTTGGAAATTCTTAAAAGAATTTTTTTTTCCTGCTTGGTAGAACAGTTGTAGAGTTCCTGTCTAGCATGTGAGGCACATTTCTGTGGGATCAGATAGGAAATGGTGCTGACCATTTACACTAATGGAATGAGCATTAGCGTGGATAATATATTTGGATTTGATGTGCATTAAGTGATTATTTTTGCAGCACAATTAACTTCCTGATTAAACTTCACTGAGCATATATCTTGAGCATATGCTTGGTGGAAAACTGGATGATAAAATTGTTAGTTTAGATGTTAAGTGATAGGAATTTTGGACTGGCTTTCCACTCTAGTAGTTTTAAGTCTGAGATAACTCTCTTTCTTGTCTTTAAAATGATGACATGATTTAACCTGATTTTTGAGAGGGAGAAGGGAGAAAGATTGGAAACTCAGGAGATGCAGTAGTGACAAATTCTGGCCGCCAGAGGGGGAAGTCCAGTCAGTCATCTTGTGGCTTTGTTTCTGACCAGAATGTGTGTCATTCATGGAAGTGAAAGGGACACATTGTACCTATCATATCCCTGTCCATTTAGAGTGAGTTATAGAGCCTCTTGCTCTCTATTCTTAAGTTTCTGCTTTTTTTCTCTTCAGTTTTCTCAATCTAACTAGGACAAATAAAGAGGGTGGAGGTTTACAGGGCTCTATTTGATTTTTATTTCCTAAGATAATTAATGACTCATGACCAGTGCACATCTTGGATGAGCAGTACAGTAGTCAGCAGGTTCTTCCAAACACAGCACACAAAGCGCTCAGCCTAACCTTTTACTCACCCTCTTGTTGAAATCAAGGATGAAAATGAAAATGTCTTGAGAAGTAGAGCAGAGGGAGCATAGTATTTGTAACTAGGTTCCAGTCTTGTATCGCTATTTAATATTTATGTGGCCGTGGACATGAAAACCTTGGATCTGAGCTGAACATGGTAGTGTATGCCTTTAGTCCCACTCATGAAACAGGGGCAGAGGCAGGTGAATCTCTGAGTTCGAGACCAGCCAATATGTATATAGTGAGTTTCAGGCTAGTCAGGGCTACATAGTGAGACCCTATCTCAAAAACAAAACAACAAAATCTTTGGAACTTCAGTATCTTTGTTTGAAAAATTAGGATGGTTGTTTTTTAACCTATTTGATTCTTTTTTAGTTGTGTAAGATTTTATGGAAATTCTTTAATATTTATGTGAAAGACAGTACTGTTCTTAAATTAGAACATAATAGCAAAGGTACACATTTTAAATATAGTATATTATTTTGCTAAAAACATCTGTTGATAATTATTAAGGCATAAGCACTAAAGACAGAAAGACACTCTAGTGAGACATCTTTTCACTCCACAAAAAATAAATAAATTGTCTGAGCAGAGGTTCAAGGTGGCAGCGGTTCAGTCAACAGTTGAAAGGCTAGGAGGAGCTAGGTCATCCTGATTGGGGTACAGGGCGAGTTGATAGTATGTCATTTAGAGGAGATCATTTGGGAAAGAGTAAACAGATTTTGTGATTTCATATCACAAAGCTGATGTCATGTTCTATTTTTTCTAGCTATAAAAGTGGGAATAATTTTGATATGAATCCAGTTATGTGACTCTCCAGTTGCTGGAGGGCCGAGGGTAGCGTGGAAAGAACAAAGGGAGGTGTAGAGTCCAGTCAGACAATCGGATGGGTGTTTAGTAGGCACCAGAACAGATGAATACAGAAGTGCGCTTGTGAAAGCAGGCAAGAATGAGAACTTAACAATCTGATACACAAATAAGGAGTAGATGCTGTTAAGCAGACTAGATACATACAGTGTTTTAGAATTCTGTATAGGACAGGATTTTAATCTGCCCTGCTCATTAGCTTTCTTGATGTTGGTCTACTTGGTCGATCCAAGGCTCTACATATTGGGGGTTATTGATGGTATCACTGACAACTCTAGGTGGTTTGATGGTTCACACTTCACTGAATGCACATATTCACAGATCTGCTCACCACTGCTGCGAGTTCATTTCCCAGAAATGAACTGGCTAGTAAAAATTTGGCAGGCAAGCCAGCTTTTCAAGTACTGCTAGGAATAGAGCCCAGCTGTTCCCTCTGGGCTTTGAGCTGTTGGAATTCATTGTTAGCAGCTAGAAAGAATCAAACTGTACCATTTTTTTAAGCCTAGTTCATGACAGCAAAGCAGAGGTGTTAAGATTTCTGTTCTAGAGGTTTATACTGCAAGTAACTTAACCTGATTGTGTGTCTTAATATTACTGGGCTTCTGACCGCTGAAATATGGCTTGGATCGATGGTGGTTTGGAGAAAGTAGAAAGAGGGCTATCCATCATTCAGAGGCTCCATAGAAGCTGGCTGATAATGCTGCTTTCACCAAGCAGCCATCTGTCCATCCATCCATCAGTAGGATGAAATGAGATTTAGCGGAACAGGCAGCTGTAACTCTTGAGACACTTTCTAACCAACAATTGTAGCTCTGGCCTGAGTCTGACCACAAAGCACAGCACTGGGGTTTGGTGGGATGTGGCAGTAAGGGCAGTCTACTTCCCGTCACTGCCAGCCTAGAACATAATCAGTTTGCGGCCCTAGCTCAGCCTTCCTTCCCATACAGAATTTGGCTAAACTTAGGATGATGAGACTGTCATTCTCTTAGCTCCAGACAATTTTGCAAGTTAAGTGAATGTTTTTCATGGAGAATATTTTTGCTTAACACTATAGGAACTTTTTCTGTGTTCATCACAGTAATGAGGGATGAGATTAAATTAAATTTAAATAATTTAATAATTTTATTTCATGCAAGTTTTTTTTCTTATTAAATTAAAAATTTACCCAGATTCTTAAGTAGTAAAAATTGAATTTTTTCTCCCTATATTAGTGGTTCTTAAATAAAAGGAAGAAAATATGGACAGGGAAATGGGTAACATTATAAGCAAGAGACTTGATGATACCTAAAATGGGTAATGAGGTTTTGATAACTGAAATCCAACTATGTCTTCCTAGTTACTGTGTTTCCAGAGTACCACGTCTTCGAGAGAGCCTCTTGATGAGTGTATGGCACTTTGTGTGCTTGTTGCCAGGCCTGGTAGTGCTCCTAGTCATAGCCAGCTTCCTTGGCCATGTTATTGCAGTGGTCACTCAGACCTCAGCTCCTGTTCTTTGTTCTGAAGCCTTGATTTTCACTTCAGATTGAGGGAGGGGTTGAGGGAACCTAATGTACCGGAGATGCCTCGGAAATGAGAGCCTTGGATGAATTCCTGGGCTTATTGATCCACCGGCAGTTTATGCATCCTGACATTCATAATCTCAGTAGGCTGCTGATGTTCCTGATTAATGGGCCCAGGGGCTGTCCATCCGTCACTTCACATTAATTACTGAAGAGGTGTTTTTCCAGTGATTTACCTGACAGTGGGCTGTGATAAATACCCCTAAGCAGAGTGGGCAGTGATTAATCACAGGGCCACACCCCTCCCCCACTCCTTTCCCCCTAACCACAGGCCAGCATTGGGACCTGACCAAAGAGTGCCCCTCCCCATAAGCTATCTATCTCCATAATTGCTTGGGGATGCATATTTATTGGGCATGAGACCTGGCAGATAGCATTTTAGAATTTGTGCCAAAGATGATAAAAAATAAATCTTATTGGTAGGAAGAACATGTTTTTACATGGGGTAGGTAAGTGTATGTGAGCTGCTTGCACATTACCTTAAAGTTTTGAGGGAACACTTAGCTGCCTACTATGCATGTAATACATATACATACATATATACATACATACAAACACACATGCATACATACATAGGTATAGTTGTTTTACAGGCTTCAGAAAGGGGTTGTCCTCTGACCTCTACATGTACACTATTGAATGTGTGCCTACACAGCACATCACGCACAGGCACACACATGTATACAAACAGTAAATTAAAAAAACAGTCCAGGTTTTACATTCATGATGCTTCTAGCTTATTCAGAGAAAATATTGAACAAATATAATTTAGGAAATTATTTTAGGTACAGTACAGTTTGACTGGTGTAGAACTCCAGGGTTCCATTTCTTACCTTATGGCTATAGAAAATGAAATTAGCTAAGTACTGAAATACTTAGTGTCTTCCATGCGCCAGACCCGATTTTCAGCTGTGGAAGATGAGTGTAATACAGCTGCAGATTTCAGAAAGCACAGTCTAATACTCCTTGTCTCATTTCTAAAAATATAAAAGCAAACTTTTCCAGGAAGTTGTTAAAGGGCTTTAAAGTTAACTTGTATATTCATCCTTTTCCCCTGAGTGTTTCTTTAGTTCTGTGTTCATGGGTTTACAAGGAACATGTTAGGGACAAGATGTGTCTTCAAGAAACTTGCAGTTTGTCTGTTTTTCCCTTCCTTCCTCCCTCCCTTCCTTCCTTCCTTCCTTCCTTCCTTCCTTCCTTCCTTCCTTCCTTCCTTCCTTCCTTCCTTCCTAATATTTATGTGTACATTGTATCAGGGGTTGTGTTCAGAGACTCCTTGCAGCTGGACTTTTAGGCAGTTGTGATCCATCTGATGTAAGTGCTGGGAAAGACTAATACATGCTCTTAACTGCTGAGCCATCTCTCCAGCCCAGGGTTCTTGGGTATTAGATAACAGCCATGATGCATAAATGTAACTCACCTTCCATTAAAAAAAAAGAAGAAGAACTCTGTTGTTCAGGGTAGTACCAAATTCCTGGGCTCAAGCAATCATCCTGCCTCAGTCTTCTAGGCAGTCTACCTGGGACCTTAGGTACATGACATGCTTTAAATGTATCATTTAAATAATGATAACCTTATATATGTCATGAATGCCATAAATGATGAGTGCATATGAATTCACAGAAATGTGACTCGACTGTCTTTTTATTGATGGTTATAGGATAAAGTTGATTTTGTGATACATCTTTTGGATGAATAGTGACTGGCTGTTTAAGCTGATACAGTTCAAGTAGAGCATTTCAGAAGTTAGAAGAAGCAGGCTATGATGTCATCCTACCTAGACTGGAGGATTGTATCTGAGAGTGGTAGTATCGTGATTAAAATAGTAGCTTGATACCAAGCCGTGGAGGGACTTCATTGCCAGGTAGGCCTGGCTTATGTCTTGTAGGATATAGTGAATCACTAAGAGAGAGTGTTGTGTGGGGGGAGTCGACACACCAGACAAGCAAGCATTCTCCTACCGAGCTATTTCTCCAGTCCTACTAGAGGGTTTTCTTAATGTCTCGTCTACATTCAGCTTTAGGTCTGCCCTTTTCATAGAGGATATTTCTCCACATGCTAGCTCTTCTCCTAAGTAGTTGGTTTTGAGGCTTTGTAGCCATGTGAACTATTTCCTATGTTCAATCTCAAGTTTTTATAAGTGCCTCAGTTCTTCCCCGAGTCTCAGGTATAAGACTTTACAGTGATGCTGCCTGCTCCTAGTCTTCAGAGGTAGAGGTTTGTTTCCTTTTACCTGGCTACTAAGGATCTGGGCCTGGGCCTGGGCCTGGGCCTGTTGGTTAGTAGCTCTTGCTGTCTTTTTTCTTCAGACACTTAGGCCTTTCTGGAAAGGGCATAGGGGAGTCTTGGTACTTACCCCCAGGGCCTACTGTTCTCTCCTTTCAAATGTGTCTCTCACTTGCTTGAAGTCCTTCTCCTTGTATCTCCATTGGGGTTTATGAAGAAGATGCTGTATGTAAGAATTCCTTCGTTTCTGTGGTTACTAAGAGTTCTGTATTGGTCTTATGATAACCCATATTTGATCTGTAGCTGAGTTGTTGCTGACTACTCTAGTATTCAGTGTATATCTCATGTTCCACCAGTCCTTTGAAGACCCTCTTTTCAGATTTGAGGTATGCGTTTGTCCCTAGACTTTGGATTAATAGCTTTGTAATGTGCAGAAGCACAAATTTTCCTGAAACCAGCAACTTCTGAAACACTTCAGAATTATGGAAAAAAAAATTGGTTACATTATCTACCTTTTGTTTTTTATTTGTTTACAAACGAGGCTATTCTTTCTAGCTTCCCCTGCTATAATTAGCCCTCCTGAGTCAGAGAGCAGTGGCTGAGGGAGGAAGGTATGTGCAGGGCTTGTAAAGTTGAATAGTATAGAACCCACAAATCGGGGTTCCATAGCCAACAAGCAATTACAAACCTGGATATTAGAGCTGAGAGTATGTCAGTTCTGACCCTTAAGCTTGTTAGAGATGCTTGACCTCTTCTTTTGTAATCATAAAGTTACATGTTTGTGAAGGAGTTGTTTCAATGGTTCAGTGCTTCATTTGGGACATCTTTGGTGCATTACAAATTACATAGTTTCCTGGAGGCAACAGTCTGAGTTCTTTATTTACATTTATTCATTTACTTATCATGTGTACATGTGTGTGTGAATTTTTCATTCTATTTTGTAGTTACTGGGACGGTCAGAACTGTGGCAAGCATCTTTATCCACAGTCATCTTACTGACCCAAGCAAAATCTTTGTAATCTCAGAAACCATCATAGTCTTATTCCCATTTTATTTAATTTCGGTGAGTCTATATAACACTTCAGTGCAGAAGTGGGTAGTGCTTTAAAAATATAGAGTATCACTTTATTGATAATGGCATGAGATTGTGGTTTTTAAGAATGAACCCTTGTGGGTAAGGGTTTACATGTGTATCTGGTTTAATTTTGTCACCACTATTACCTTACACATGATTTTAGTTTCTGTAAATAATTAACACATGTCACATGTACATGCTTTACTAGGAAAATGATGAATTGAGTCAAAGAAATAGCGTAATGACAAAATTTGTCATTAAAGAATGTGTTTCCCTTTTTACTGATCATACACACACACACACACACACACACACACACACACACACACACACACACACACACACACACACACACACTGTGCTAGAGATATGAAAGGGAGAGTTAGGATCTCTAGGTGTTAGTGCTCTTTTCCAGAGTGTTGTCAGACATTAAAGTGGAGCTGGTGTGATGACACCCAGTGGCACCCACCTGTAATCCCTGTTGTCAGAAGAATAAGGGAAGAGTGAGGCTAGCTTGGGCTACATATATATGTGAGAGCCTGTATCAAGAATCAACCAAACATTGAGTCTCCATGTGGGACTCTTAAGGTGGGAGCAGGGGCTGTCTCTGACTACATTTCCTGCCTTTGGATCCATTTCCCCTAACAGGGCTGCTTTGTCTAGCCTCAATAGAAGAAGATGTTCCTAGTCTTACTACAATTTGATATCTTAAGGCTGGTTGATATCTATGGGAGGTCTTTCCTTTTCTGAGGAGAGGTAGGGTGAGAGGTGGGGGGGGGGGCTGAGAGGGAGGGACAGGGAGAAGTGGAGGGAGGGGAAGCTGTGATTGGGATGTAAAGTAAATAACTTTTTTTTTTTTTTTTTTGGTTTTTCGAGACAGGGTTTCTCTGTGTAGCCCTGGCTGTCCTGGAACTCACTCTGTAGACCAGGCTGGCCTCGAACTCAGAAATCCCCCTGCCTCTGTCTCCCAAGTGCTAGGATTAAAAGGCATGCGCCACCACTGCCAGGCTAAAGTAAATAACTTAATTAGACAAACAAACAACAAGAAGTTATTTTAAAAAAAGACAATAAAGTGGAGGCAAGGCTTTGTGGCACATACTGTAATCCCAGCATTTGGGAAGTAGAAGCAGGAAAATTCCAAGTTTGAAGCCTTGGCTATGTAGTGGACTCCAGACCACTTTGGTATACATGGCAAGAACTTGTCTCAAAAAAAAATCCAAACAAACAAACAAAAAAAAACACTAAAAACTCCACAAGGGATCTGTGAGAACAATCAAGTTAATCTTTTGCTGTATTCTGGTTCTTTGGCCTTAGGTGTATAACATCTCTTGATGCCTCACTTTAATGGTTTTAGAATTGGACTAGTAATAATGACATAATAAAACTGAATAATAATAGTGGCGTTTTAAAGAGGATTAAGTGAGATCATGCTGTAGTGAGAACAACCAAGGCTATCAGGTGGACAATAAGATCAGATAAGTCCATAGAATAAAGTTCATGTGAAGAGCATACACCTTGCCATGGGATGTACCCCAGATCCTTATTTAGAAATTGTTGTTGTTTTTTTTTTTTTTTTAATTTTGTGTATAATTTGGAGGCAGTTGGATTTTCATTGTCCAATAGACTGAGGGGGTAAAAACGCCTAAGAATAGCAAGAAATGATAGGTGGCAAAGAGAATGACACAAAAACCATGTCCCTGGAGATGGAAATGTAGGTATCCTGTATGTGGGACATTCACAGTGGGTAGGTGTTGTCTTATATGTGGCCTAGGTTGACAGTGTGAATACAGCTGTTTAATGTCTCATTTGCCTTCTTGATTGTGAGCCTTATCTTTTATACCTTTGAAGATGGATTTTAAATGATTGTCTACCTGACTGACTTCTCAGTCCAGTTAAAAGTCCAGTGTGTCAAGGAGAAACATTGAAATAATTTCTTTACATACACTTATTGTCTTAATGTTCATTTAAATGGTAATACATTTTTTAGATAGTCTGGTTTGAATAGAAGTAAAAAAGGAACCTTCAAATGGATATAGGAATTATTTTGTGTTTTCAAGCATTTACTGAGTACACCTTAAAAAAAACTGTAGCAGAGTCAGTTGTGCTTCATTAGTTCATAGATTTAAACCATGCCTTGTTTCTCAGCTCTTGGGCATGGATTTTATAGTAGTGTATAACAGAGCAGTCCCTTCCTTGTGTTTGGGGTAAGTGTATTAGAAAGTGAAGCTCTTGTGCTTCTTTATTCTTATTTGCACACAAGGTGTTTGTACCTGACATTGGAGCAGAGGACTGTATATTTCTGATTTCTTCTTTATTTTGCTGAATAAAATTTCTGATCAGGTGCTACAGTATTTTTTTAAGTTATGCATTATTTTCCTTTCTATTGCTCTGTAACTAGACTTCAAAACCATTTGAAATAGAAATATTTTCTGCACCTGTAGTTAAGTTTCCAATATGAATATACTGTTTGAAAATTTTTTCAAACTGAAATGAGTTGAAATCAACTTTAATGAATAAAAGAACTTTTAGTTTAGTTTTTTTGAGATAGGGATTTTCTTTGTAATCCTGGCCATCCTGGAACTTGTTCTGTAAACTGGGCTAGCCTCCAACTTGGGATCCACCTGCCTGTGCCTCCCTAATGCTGGGCTTAAAGGTGTGTGCCATTACACCCTACTGTGGCTAAGAATTTTTAAATTTAAAAAGCTAAACAAGACAGGTGGTGGTATCACACATCTTTAATCCCAGCACACTGTAGGCAGAGGCATGCAGATCTCTGTGAATTTGAAGCCAGCCTATTCTATAGAGCAAAGTTCTAGGATACCCAGGATATGCAGAGAAATCCTGTCTTGAAAAGCCAAAAAAAAGAAGGAAGAAAGAAAAGAAAAGAAAAAAAAACACTAAGCAAAATAAGTTAAAAAAAATAGAAAAATCACAGTGTCTTATTAAGGGTATTTTATAAATTCCATTAAACTTTGAAACTTCTGCATAGTGGGGAAGCAGTTGAATGAAACCAACTGCAGGATGGGAGAATATGTTGTCATATTGTATGTTAGAGGTGCTACTGTAAGGAGTATATAAGGAATTCTAGTAACTCATTCACAAATAGCCTGATTAAAATATGAGCAACAGGCCAAAGAAGATGCTTAAGTGTCCATAAAATATGTGTCCAGGAAATGCTGCAGTGATAAACTGTCTCACACCTATTAGGATAGCTACTGTAGAAACAACCAAATATAGAACAGATGTGGGGAAATTTGGACCTTTCCACATTGTTGGTAAAATGATACAATTGCAGTGGAAAATAGCATGAAAGTCCTCCAGAACACTAAAAACTGGAATTACCATATAAGCTAATGACTACATTTTTAGATGCCCATTAGAAAAGATTGAAAACAGTATCTTGAAGAAGTATCTGCTTTTTCATATCCATGGCAGTGTAATTCACAGTAACGAAGATGTGAATGCAACCTTCTTCAGTAGCTGACAAAGAAAATGTGGTGTGTAATAGTGGAATATAATTCAGCCTTAAAGAGGAGGGAGTTCTTCCTAATGGCACACACTACATGATTTGACTTACATGAGGTATCTAAATCAGACACATAGAAGCAAATTAGAATACTTGCCAAGGGCTCCAGAGAGGGCTAAACAAGGACTAATTGTTCAGTGAGTGTAAAATTACAGTTATGCTAGTGATCTGTCATTCAAGATACGTAAAAGATTGGGGCTGGTATGATGGCTTAGCTGATAAGGACACCTGTCACTAGGTTTGACCTGGTCAGTACCCGGGTCAGCACATATTAGAAGGATATACCAACTACTACTGCCAGTTGTCCTCTGACCTCTTCACTTGCACTGTGGCATCTGTGCACTTCACAGAGTAATTAGTGAATAAAGTGTCTGAAGGGTCTAGATAGAGCCTTAGGAGATAAAACTAATATTTTACCAAAATAGTGTAGATCTCATTTTTTGTTAACACTTTGTTATATTTTTCTCTTTTTTTAAATTCTTGTGAATTTTATTTTAAATTAATTTTGTAAGTTAGCATACAAAGTAATGAGCTTCACTATGGCATTTTTATGCATCTATTACCCGTTTTTCTAATTCATCTCCCTGTCCTATGCAAGCTAGTTCCCTTCTGCCTTTGAAACAGTCCTCACTTGAGCTTTCATGCCACGTGTGTTCTATTACCCACTCTTCCTCTACTCCTCCAGTTCCTCTTATTCCTCTTTGGTGATACCTGGTCTGGTTTCATGACCTGCTCCTACACACGTATACGTATGTTCCGCATGTAGTATTTTGTCTGTTTGTATCTGGTTTATTCACTTAACACAATGATTTCTAGTCCCATCTATTTTTCTGCAAATGTCATACTTTTATTTTTCTACTGCTGAAAATACAATTCTTGTATAGGTTCCACATTTTCCTTATTTGTTCATTTTTACTAGACAGCTAGGCTGGTTCCATTTCCTAGCTACTGTGAATAGTGCAACAGTAAACATAGATATGCAGGTCTCTGTGGTCTGGTGACTTGGTTTCCATTGGGTATATAGTGGTGCCCCCAAGTCACATGGCAGTTCTCCTGTTTGTTTTATCAGAAGCTTCTGTCATGATTTCCTTAGTGCTGCACAAGTTACCTCTCTCCCAGCCATGTATGAGGGTTCCCACAGTCTCACAAGTATTTGTGGTTTGGTGGGGTTTGATTTGGTTTGGTTTTAGTTACTATAACTGAAGTGAGAGGGAATCTCAGGGCAAGATTTAATTTGCATTTCCCTGATGGCTAAGGATGTGGGACACATTTTCATGTATTTATTGGTCATTGTATATCCCTCCCCCCTTGAGAACTGTATTCAGTTCGTTGTCCCATTTAGTCATTGGATGGTCTATTTTGGGTGTTTCATTTTTGCAGCTGTTTATATTCGTTAGCTGCCAGAGCTGGTGAAGACTTTCTTCTCTCCATTCTACAGGTTGTTTCTTCACTCTAGTGGTTTTCTTTGCTGTACAGAAATTTGCATTTCTTGGAGTCTTTTTCAAAAAGTCTTTGCCTTTTCTGTATTTTGAAATATTTTCTCATATTTTAGGTCTTACACTGAAAGGTCCTTGGTCCATTTTTTTATTGATTTTTGTTTTTTGTTTTGGTGCTGGGAGATAAGAGAATTTGGTTTTATCAAGAGAACAGTGAAAACAAATGCTGGTGAGAATTTGGGAAAGAGGAACACTTATACACTGCTGTTGGGCACATAAACTTGTGCAACCATGTGGAATAAGAATAAACGCTTCTCAAAAACCAAAACACCCTAAAACTAAAATTACCATGTGAGCCATCTGTACTACTTGAGGGTGTGTGTGTGTGTGTGTGTGTGTGTGTGTATGTGTGTGTATAGGACACTAGAGATTCAGTTTTCCAGCACAGTTTGTTGACAGGCTTTCTTCCAGTCTGTATTTCTGTACGGCTGTAGCCGTATGGGTTTATAACCAGGGCCTCTGCTGTGCTGACCTACGTGTCTGTTTTTGTGTTTGTACCTTCCCGATGCTTGTTCCTATAATGTAATGAGGTCAGATACTGTCCTGTATCCAGCCTTGCAATCTTTCTTTTTTTTTTTTTTTAAGAATTTCTTTGGCTATTTGGAGCCTTTTGTTCTTCCATATGGATTTTATGATTTAGTTTTAAGTTCTGTGAAGACTATTATTGGGATTCTGATTGAAATTACATTTGAAACTTGTGGGTTGATTTGGGCAGTATACCCATTTTCAGAACGTATCAGTCCGTGAGCGTAGGAGAGCTTTCCACCTTCTGTTGTCAGCAATTTTGTCAGCAATTTTGTTCATGGAGATTTTTTATCTCTTGGGTTAGGTTTTTTCCCAGGTTTTGTTTGGGTTTTTTTTTTTTTTGTTTGTTTGTTTTTAGGTTTTTTTCCAACAGATTTATCCTCAGATTTCTTTCTCAGCAAGCTCATTATTGATATGTAGAATATGTAGAAAAACTACTTATTTTTGCATGTTGATGTTTGTATTCTGTTGCTTTCCTAAAAGTGTTTATCAATTTTGAAGAGTTTAATGGTGGAGTCTTTAGGGCTCCCTCTCCCCTGTTTGTCTATGAATAGCATCATGTGGTCCCTGAGATTGTTCAGCAGATAAAGGTGCTTGTTGCCAGCGTGATAACTTGAGTTCAGTTTTCAGATCCCACATTGTGGAAGGAAAGAACTGACTCCTTGGATTGTCCTTTGTGCCATGGCATGAGTGTACACGTGCACATACATGTATATGATAAATGAGTAAATATAGGCTCTTGTCATCTGCAAATAGGATTACTGTGATTTATTTCTTATTTATATCCATTTTATTTCCTTTTATTACTCAAGACTGAGCAGTATATTAAAGAGATTGGCTACACTTGTCTTCCACATTTTAGAGGAAATACTGTTTTCTCCATTTAGTCTAGTGTTGGTTATAGATTTATATTGTATAGCCCTTATTTTGTTATTTCTAAATTTTTCTTAAACTTGACTTACCCTCTTTTACAGAAGTTGGAGCTATCTGGGGTTTTTGTTTGTTTTGTTATGTTTTAGTTTTGTTGTTGTTTTCAGTGTTGTTAAAATGTCACTCACTCTACGTGAAGCCTTATTCTTCAGATAATAATAAATAGCTTTTAGTAACCAAGTCTAAGATGTTTGAAGTCTGATTCGATCCTCAGATTCTGAGCACTGTATAAAAGCTTGATGTTGACTAATAATGATCATCCAGTACTCCAAAGATTCAAATTGACAAAGAATAGGGAATTTATAAATGTGTTTTTTAGATTTATTAGACTCAAATAACAGAACTGAGTTTTTATAGACTTTAATCTTGAAACTTTGTTAAGCTAAGAAAATTTTTTACAAGATATTGAATATGTAAATGTTATGTGTAAACAGTGAAATTTTAATTGTCACTTGTTGGATAATTGAACAGTATAGAGCATTATATTCTTTATAACATTTTTATTTCTAACACAGATAAGATGAAGCAGATATTGTTAGAATTTTTAATCTCACCATTGCTAACTTTGTTTGAGGATCCAAAGCCCATCTATACCCTTTTTGAGGTTAACCATCTCACCCTTGTTTGCCTTCTGTTTGTCCCTATCCACTGCACATTCTTACCTCAGGGCACTTTCCAACCCGTTCCAGTGAGGTACTTATTCTCCCATGCCACAAAACACTTCCATTGTTACCTTGTTACCAACAACCTTTATCTGCCATATTTATTAGAAAAAAATTATAGAGATCTTTTATCCCTTGGGTTAGGGTTTGTTTCTTTTTCCTAGTTTTTTATTTGGTTTTGTTTTTTGTTTTGTTTTGTTTTGTTGTTGACATTTCAACACATTTATTTAGTATGGTTGTTCTTGCCTTTTCAAAAGTATTCTGGCTTCCTTTTCAGATACTAATACTCCTTTTGGCATTCTGTGCTCTTCCTCCTCTAATGGCAGTTCTTCCTTATCCTCAACTCCAAGTATTAGAATTCCCCCCACGGCTTGTCCTCTAGACTTGTGTCTGTCATCACCAGCTGGTCTTATCTTAGTCTTTGCTTTGGATCTTCATGGGGATTTTCCACACATGTTCATCACCAATTATTCCATGTCCTTGGAGGGTTAGATGGATTTTCCCGTTGCTTATCTGTACAAGGAAATCTGGTTAGGCACTCAGATTTAGTATGAGGCACTTGATTATTTCTTTCTTCAAGCTTCTCATCTTAATATATGGAACTAATACCTCAGTAGGTCATACCAGAACTCTGACTCCTTTCTTCCTCTCACATCCCCTCTTTAGCTCACTACATTTTGTTAGTCTCCCTTTCAGAATCTGTCATTAATCTGTTTTTTATGAGGTCCTCCATGTCTACCTAGGCATGCTGTAATAATTAATAACAGGTTTCCTTCCTGCTGTTATCCTTCTGTACTCACGTATACTAGAAAAATCTTTAGCAAAGACCAGTTAGATAGTGTCCAGTAATTTCTGAACACATTGAAAGTAAAATCCAAAGCTCTGTCATAACCTGTAGCCCCCTATTTCTTTGGGCATAGGATGTGCCTTAGGACTTTTGACTTGTTCTTCTTTCTTGGACCTTCCCCCCACAATTTGTGTGCCATACTGACTCAGTTCAGGATGGGTTAAGGCGCTGACTGTTTGGAGTGGGCTCCTGCCTTATCACATAGTGTTTCTTCTGAACTAGCCATATGCACCTTATTAGTCCATTGCCCATCCTTACTTCATTTGATTATGTGATATTTCTTACTCATATATCAGTGATACATATTTAAATATTTATTATTTTCACTATTGAAATGTTTGTTTCATGAGGTTGGGAGCTTGTATTCATTATTATGTTTCTAGTGCTTAAGATAATATTTAGTATATATATAGTAAGTACTCACTAGATGTTGTGGAATGGATGAATGAATGGGTCTCAAATCTCACTGTGGCTTAGAGGAGAGCACCACCCATTAAAAGGCTTCTTTTCAATTTAAAAATTATTTAAATTTAATTATTTATTTAGTGCCAAATAGATTGCATGACATTGTAGATTCAAAGGCAACAAAAAAAGTCACTAGCCCTATATTGAAGAGGCAAACAATTGTTTTAATAAAGGCACATGTTTGACAACTTACGCAGATGACCTTGATTTGTCAATTACAATCAGTGATGACCTTATAAAAGAGGTGACTATTTTTCAGCTAAGAGTTGAGGAATGAGGATGAATACATATCTGGCTGAGGAGAAAATAATATATTTTAAACCATGGAGGTGGTAGAAGACATTGGGGCTGTTTCTAATATAGTGGTTCTCAACCTTCCTAATGCTGTGACCCTTTAATATATAGTTCCTCATGTTGTGGTGACCCTCAACCATAAAATTTATTTTGTTGATAGTTCGTAATATAATTTTGCTATTATTATGAATCATAATATAAATATCTAATATACAGGTTATCTGATATGTGATACCCCCCAAAGGTGTTATGACCCACAGGTTGAGAACCACTCTTCTGGTACATTTACAGGTACCAAGATTATAGCAAATGAAACCTGAAGTTAGGAGTAGCTAGAGTAGACGATAGGAAGTTTGGGGGGTAGGCAGCTATGGTGCTAAATTACATAAGACTTTATATGCAAACCTGTGAAAATGCCGAGGCAGCGACTTCTAGAGTTGTGTCTTGGACAGCTGAATAATACCATTTGACTGAAAACGAGGAAGGAGGAGCAATGATTACTTGTGGAGAGAACAGTGAAAATAATAATAAGTACATAATAACCTTAGAGCCCAGAAACCTGTTGATTTGTTGCTGTATTTTGTATCTGATATCTCATTTTGTACGTATACTGATTTATTTTTTAAGATACTTTCAGTCAGTTCTTTTCAAATGAAACACACACTGCTGAACTGAAGGGCCTTGGCATCTCAGTTTAGAAGTTGACTAAATACAATAAAGAATATTCTTGAAAGTATTGTAAAGCCAGGGGTGTTCCTTTCTGAATGTGCAAAGAAACAATTCTAAATGTAGGGCCTTCCATGGTTTCAAACATAAGTTTTTTTAAAAGCTCTGTTTTTAGGAGAAGTGGTAAGCAGTGTTCCTAAATGTATTGATGATCAGTTTTATTTCAAGGGCATGTTGTATAACTTGTCTTACTTTGAGATTTATGAAACATGAATAAATTTTTGCATTTAACACTTTAAAAAATCATTTTGAATGTACAGATTAAGTTGGTGTGTTTCCGTGTTGCTAAAGTAGACAATACAAAGAGGGAAAACTGGCTCCCTTTGCTCATGGCCTCAGCACTATGGAGACATCTTGGAACAGTGCTATTCCATTAGAAGCATGGCATGGGGCAGGAGTGTGAACCATGTAAATGATTTTTAAAGTCAACAGCCACTTTTAAAAGTATAAAAATAAACATGAAATTAATATTTTATATATAGTAGTATATCCAAAGCAGTTATCTCTATATAATCAACATAAAAATAATGAGACATTTTAAGTTTGTGTGTGTGCACACATGAATGTCCCAAGCCTTTGAAACCCCACAGGGTTGCATCTCAGGTCAGACTGACCATACTTTAGATGCTCAGATGCTTCGTGTACTTGAATTGGTCAGTGCAGTCCTAGATTATTCTCAAACCAGTGGAGGTTGCTCAGCATTCTGTAGCACTTGCTGCTATCTTCCCAACATCAAGTAATTTATGTGCTGCTTGTTTTATTGTACTGTCAAGTATATTAAAGCATTCCCTCTTTTCTCCATTCATCACTTTCTTACCTACAGTAGTTTTGTCCAGTGAAGATCTGTTTATAAATGTTTATTGCCTATGGTTCTCTTATGCCAGGTTATTGTACTATCTTATTTTATTAAAATAGTTTTTGAATTCCAGTGATTTTGTTTTTCATCACAAAATACTGCATGCTTGCTGTAACAAATTTAAATAATGTGAAGCATGTAGCATAAACTAGTAGTCCTTTGACATCCTTTTTCTCTTTAATTTCCTGCTCTTTCATATGTAATAGTGTAGATAATTCTCCTTAGAAACACACATTCATGAAAAATTATTGCTGACTGAAAGAGGAGGACCTGGAAGATATTTTTAAAAGATGGCCTATTAAAAGTGGACACTAACATTTCTTTCTTTCTTTTTTTTCTTTCTTTTTTTTCTTTTAAACAAACAAACCAGAGTCTCATGTGTCCCAGGCTGGCTGGATACTCACTATGTAAGCAAGGGTGACCTCCTGCTAAACCCCCTACTGTACTTAGCAAGTGCTGGGATTACAGGCTGAGCCACCACACCTGGTGAATGTAAATGCTTGGAATTGAACCCAGGGCCTCATGCATGCCAAACAAACATTCTACCAACTAAGCTATGTTCCCAGCCCCTCGCTACTATTAATTTAAAAAAAAAAAAAGTCAAGAACAGTCTACAGAAATGTATACATTTCTTATATACTTCTTATTTAGTGCATTTTAGGTTATAATTAGGGCTGTGCTGGTTCTCAAAATTAAGGAATGAGGTGTGTAGGTGTATCTCACTAATAGGGCATACATTAGCATACACAGGGCCCTGGACTCCATCTTTAGTACCAAACAAACAAAAGGAAAATGAAAGACAGTGTGATATTTTCTGGACATAGTCAAAGTATGTGATAGTCTTCTTTGTGTTGTCTTCTGTTGTCCTATTCTCAGATAGAATAGACTTGTACAGAACTCTTTAAACTTTTTCTACTTTGTAAACTCTTTTGCCTGAGAAATTTTTTGTAACTCTGGTCACATACATATATTAGTTTTTGTTGCTGTGCTCAAAAAGCATGACCAAAAGGGACTTATGGAAGAGTTTATTTTGGTTCTCTAGGAGAGAGTTCACAATGGTGGGGGAGGCATGGCAGTAGGTGACTGGCACAGCAAGCTGAGAGATCACATCTCAAATAGAAGCAGAGAGAGCAGACTGGAAATAGGGAGACACTGTAACTATCAAAGCCTGCCCCAGTGATAGACCTCCTATAGCACAGCTGCACCTCCTAAAGGTTCTATAACCTCCTCAAATAGTACCACTCACTGGGGGCCATATGTTCAAATATGTGAGCCTTTGTGGGACATTTCTCATTCCAACCGCCACAATAGGTATATAAAATATGCATACAGATTGTCCTAGGGGTTTCTTGCTGTGAAGAGACACCAGGACCAAGGCAACTCTTATAAAACATTTCATTGGGGCTGGCTTAAAATTTCAGAGGTTCAGTCTACTTTCATCATGGCAGGAGGCATGGCAGTATCCAGGGAGATATGAATTAGAAGCTGAGAGTTCTACCTCTTGATCTGAAGGCAGCCAGGAGACTTTGTCAACTGGCCAGAGTTAAGCTTATATGTAAGACCTCAAAGCCCCACCTCCACAGTGACACACTTCCTCTAACAAGGCCACACCTCCTAATAGTACCACTTCTCATGGGCCAAGCATATTCAAGCCACCACACAGATCATACATTTAATGTAGTGAATTATAAAGAAATTCTTTTTAAAAAAATTCTTCAGTATACATCTCATTCTACCATTCATTAAAGGCAAAACAAATTTGCATACAAATATAAATATGCTTACTTATTTTCACATAAAGAGTTAAGTCTTCTGACTCAGAGAGGTGGCTCAGCAAGTAATGGTGACTGCGATCAAGCTTGATGACTCAAATTCAATCCTTGAGACCCTCAGCGTAGGAGAGAATCAATTCCTGCAAGTTGTCCTCTGACCTCATGGGCACTGAAGTGCAAGCAAGTGCCTCCTACCATACACCAGTAAATAAATAGATACAATCTTAAAGATCTTTTAAATAATTAAATCTTGGCTGAATATTTGATATTCCAGGAGATTGTGTATCTTCAGTGTTACTTGTTTTATCTGTTTTTTATATTAATTTTTATTTATATTAGTATATATCTGTTTTATTTATGTTAATAATTTATTATCACTGTCAAGGTATCTTAGTTACTGTTCCATTGCTGTGAAGAAGCACAGTGACCAAGGCAGCTCTTATAAAAGAAAGCATATAATAAGGGCCTGCTTACAGGTTCAGAGGTTTACAGTTGATTGTTGTCATGGCAGGGAGTATGGCAGCATGCAGGCAGACATGTAGGTCAGAGTTCTACGTCTGGATCCACAGGCAGCAGGAGAAGAGAGAGACCCAGGGACTGACTTGGGCTTTTGAAACCCCTCCCCCAACCCTTCCCCTATACACACACTTTCTTCAACAAGGCTACACCTCCTAGTGCTTTCAGATAGTACCACTCCCTGGTATCCAAGCATTCAAACCTGTAAGCCTTTCCTATAGAGACCATCCCCATTCAAACCACCGAGACTGTCACTTTACATAAATACGTAGTACTAAATAACAAGTATGTTTTAGGTTTTCAGAAATTGTTGGAAATTCTGTTATGGTTCCCAAGTGATAATTCATTCAGTGATTTTTTTTTTTTAAATTGGATATGTTATTTATTTACATTTCAAATGTTACAGTGATTTTTTTTATGACATCCAGTTAACTCAAACAACCATTTTTAGAATAAAACATTCTAAGATAGTACAAAGATACTGTAATTTGATACATATTGAAGAATGAGAATAGGAAAGTTAAAACTTTGTTTTCTGTACTTAAGCCATTGTTTTTATGAGAACAGAAGGCACTGTGGTCCAGTGAAATTACAGTTCATAGCGTGCAGCAGTATTGTGTGGCACAGTGGTGTACTCGGTGCAGAGTGTGCACGTTATGTGTTCAGAGCAAAGACTACAGTGGATTCAACACGGGTACTAAGCACAGAATACCTTAAATTTATTTATTCTTTTGTTGTTGTTTTAGTCATTGTACAGTTGGTGATAAAGCACTTACCTATCATGGGTGTGGTCCTAGACTCCATTCCAATACCACTAAACATAATCTATTTGCTAAACAGAATCAAGAAGAGAGACTCAAACAGAACTTTGCCACTAAAAAAGAATTATTATTATTATAAATATGTCTACTCAAAATTATTCCCTGACAGCTACAGATGAGGTCTACCAAATTTTCAAGGAACACTAAACCCAGCTTGT
Organism: Uromys caudimaculatus; assembly: GCA_028551405.1. Lineage (NCBI taxonomy): Eukaryota > Metazoa > Chordata > Mammalia > Rodentia > Muridae > Uromys > Uromys caudimaculatus. The sequence continues at coordinate 17,686,361 of CM052703.1, read as the reverse complement.
AAATAACACATTTTAACCTATTATGTTATATAGTAACCTTGATAGCCCTTAGACAAATTTCACTTGAATACAGAAAAGACTAGCCAAGTAAATAGCCCGAGAGTATTCTTCTTTTTCCAGTGTATTGAAGTGCCACAGCTGTTGTAAAATGAATCCCATATGATATGGGTCTCTTGTTGACTCTCTGTCTACCTGAGTCTGTGTTCAAGGCAGTTGCACTGATATTTTAATATATGAGAATTGTCGTCTGTTAGGTACCCTTTATGTAAATATACTGTGTTAGGTTTTATTTTATTTTGTAGATTACTTAAGAGGATGCCAGAGTCAGACTCACTAAGGTATCTAAAACATTTTATACTTGTTAACAAATTTAATGAAACTTAGTCTTCAGAAAATAGAAAGTAGATTTGAAATAAATCTGCCAAATTATTTTAATTAAGAATGTTTTCTTCTCTCAACCTCATATTTTTGTTTATTAACAAGAGAATTGATTGTGCCTTCCTTTTCAAAGGAATTTGACATGGTTTTTAAAAAAAGAAAGAAACACCGGGCAGTGGTGGCGCACGCCTTTAATCCCAGCACTTGGGAGGCAGAGGCAGGCGGATTTCTGAGTTCGAGGCCAGCCTGGTCTACAGAGTGAGTTCCAGGGCAGCCAGGGCTACACAGAGAAACCCTGTCTCGAAAAACCAAACCAAACCAAACCAAACAAAACAAAAAGCCGCCTGGATTGTATTCATTGTTACATCTCAGTTCTGGGACTTTCCAGAAAGGACAGAACAAGGACACCTGTTGTGTCTGGTGAAGGGATCATATAACTTTGGGAGACCTGCCCTTTTTTTTTCTTTTACAAATGGAGTATTAGATAAGGTAATAATATTTTATTTGGTTTTGGAAAAGTTAGAAAATGTTTTTCAGGTGGAAATTTCCTGTATGACCAACCACAGCAGCTGTGGTTTTTAACTTAGGAAATCTTAGCAAGTGTTTTTAGCTAAGATACATTTTCGTTTGTTTGTTTGTTTTTTCAGAAAAGTGCTGTGATATGAGTGGTGAATACTGGATCATAAAAATTGGATCAGATTAACACCATCAGATTTAGCTAAATGGTCTCAAATGGTTCAGGGGGAAAAAAACCCCAGCCCTGGGGAAGGAAGAAGTGGGAAAAGAGACAGGACATGTGTGATTGTGAATGATGAAGCACTTGTGGGGAGATGGTAAGGGCCGACAGCAGGTGGGTTCGGTAAAGGGAGAGGAGCACCTCTGTACTGTTTCTAGCTCGTGTAACTTACCTCTAGGTTTCAGGTCTGATTTTTCTAATAAGAAATTGATACAGGAAGACATGGTGGCACAAGCTTGTAATTCAAGCACTTGAGAGGTTGAGGCAGGATTTCGAATTCAGGACCAGTCTAGACTATATAGGCCAACCTGAAATAAACATTGAGACTCTCTTTCCCCCACCTCTCTATTTCTTCCCTACACACACAGAGGGAGAGGGAGAGGGAGAGGAAGAGGGGGAGGGAGAGGGGGAGGGGAGGGGGAGGGGGAGGGGGGAGAGAGAGAGAGATATTTTAAGAAATTGAGATAACATATGTGATTTACTTATGATACATTTGTATGAACCAACAAAGTAATAGAACATTAGAGAATTTGTTCTACAGCATACCCTCTAGGTAATTTCTTTCAAATATTAGATACTCTGGACTTCTTTAGAATCCTGATCTAGTCAGTTTCTGGTAGAATTGCCTATTGAGTATGTAAAGGACTAACACCCTGTTTGAAGAGCTGTGGACACTTAGATAACAAATACAGGACAAGTGGTGTGGGCCTGTTGTGAAAATGTTAAATCTTGGGTTGTTCGTGTTATTTATGTTCTTATGAAGACAGATCAGAGAGGTACTTAAAGTTACTAACATTTTTTTCTCAAGAGAACTTCAAAAGAGTAGAAGCAGTTGGAAAGATACCAAACTAAGTGTAGTCCCAATGCACAGAAGTTACAGAGAAACTAGTATAGCCTGAATTGTTTCAAAGATATATTTTAGTAATTGGCTGCTCTTTATAATAAAGGAATCTGACTTCTTACCCCTTTTGAAAAATGTAATTTTGAACAGAATTGCATATATATATATATATATATATATATATAGTCTTTCTAGAGTAAATAAGCTGCAAAATGCAGAATAACTAATTCTTTTCTTTCAATAAGTTAATGAGAGCCCTTTCAACATTAAAAAAAAAATTTTTAAAAAATAAGTCAAGCTGTATGGGGAAGAGCTGAGTGAAGAAATCAGATGCTATGAGCAAATCCCTGCGCAGGAAGTTAGTGCTTGCAAGTGTGGGCTTGTGTGGGGGCCAGAGGTGGACGTCAGGTGCCAGTGGTCTCCTCTTTACATTTCACACACAATCTCACTTTACCTTGAACTTGTTTTGCTAGACTGGTCGGGCTCCTTCGGTCTGTTTCCGTGTCCCTGAGGTTGCAGGCCATGAGACACGCTTTTTTTTCTTCTCCTTCATGAGTGCTTCAGTTTGAACTCAAATCCTCGTGCTTGTATGGCAAGTAGTACTTCACTGTCTGGGTCATCTCCCTAGACCCAAGGGCAGGGATTTTTTTAATCCAAGGTACATTTTTCTTTAAATTGTATATGACAGGTCCCCATACTTCCATTGTTAAAGGACTGTCATGCCTACAGTTCCAAAAGAAGTTCATGAAAGTTTGAGAAAGCTTTATAGTAAATTGACAGTATCTTGAAAGTCCACAAGATGATGATACTCCTCCTGGTTTTGGTCTGTAACTTAGTCTGAAGTAACCTCACAGAGAGTTCTGTGTTGGAGTATCTTCTACTTGCCCATGAGTTGAACATTGAAATTTTAGGTATTTTGTACTCTGAAATGGCCATTGCTATGAAGTATGGCACATAGGATTACTACTAAATCTGTTGAATTTTTAAAAGGTAACAACTACTTAATGACTTTCATTATGATCTGTGTTGTGGAAGTTACATCTCTAGAGTTGAAAGACTAATATATGTCTTTACAAATTTTCCCAAATCCGTGTCCAATGATATCATATTGGTAGCCTGAAATTATCCACAGTAAAAATAAAAATATTTACTATACAGAGATTGGCAGATGCCATAAATCAGGGCTTGATTACTTATTGATTGACTAGACTTACAACGATGAAAATACTACTAATGTAAATATGCCATGTCTTTAGCTACTATATTGTGAATAGCTTAAAAAATGAAGATACACTCTTGCATTATTCAGAGTTGTTCTCTACTTGAGCAAAGGAGTCATTTACTGTGGACATCATTGATATAAACAACAACACTCTGATATACACTTGTTGGGCTTGTTGGTAATTTACCAACACATTGCTTGTTATGGCCCAATTGAATTTAGCATTTGGGTAGGAAATAGACAATATAAGTTTATTATGTTGCTATTCTGATTTTAAAAACAGTATGATCATTTTGGAAAGGGGATTGCTTTGGAAACCACTACAGCATACAGTTTTAAAGTATATGATTTGGGGGGTTTAATAATCTGGTTACAGCTTAAAGATAGTAATACGATTTAGAAAGATGCTTAAACATTTGTTATAAATAGAATTGCTTTCTCTAATGTATGTCAGTCATCTAGATGTATTTAATTTTTATTGGAAACGTGGTTGTTACCTGAAAATAGCATTGAAAAAATCTGGAAATGCAGAGTTTTGTTTTACTTTGCTCTGTTTTTTTCTTACATTGAGTTAAAACTGTTGCTTCCTTTAATTTCTGTCAATTGATTCTGGAGAAACATAGATAGACACACAGAAATGTGGAAGAAAAATGTCTCTTTGGTAGAGCAGCTGGTCCCCAGGCATAGCCTTAGCTGTGATGCTTCATTTAAACTCGTTTGGGTGAGAAACATCCTTCAGTTCTTCTCATCACCCGCAGTATGGCATTCCCCCTCCATGCTAAGAGTGTGTGGCTTTTTAAAACTTCATCACATTTTCTTGACTTTGTGGCTGAAATAGAGGCCTTCAGATACTTTGGGTAGATTTTACAGAAGTAAATCTTCTGTTAGGTTTTGTTTGTTTGTTTTTTGTTTTTCCCCAAACAGATAATTGTGTTTCTTGTCTGCTGCTTTCATGTTGCTATTAGTATTTCACTTCAGATTCTAGAAATAATGAGTTGTAGTTTTATCATTTTTGGTCTTTATTAATCCCATCAGTTTATGTCAGTTGGACATTTCTTTGGTGGTTTTTTTTTTTTTTTTTTTTTTTTTGCGTATTGTGTGTATCTGATTGTCATATAAAGTATGTTTAATTTGAAAGGCCGCAGGAATGGAAGTCCATACTGCTCTCTTAGTACCCTCCTTTTACATTCTCTTCTTCTCATTATTATTATTTCCCTTCCTTGATCCACATCTGCCCATGTCTACCAGAAGGTGCTTTATCTATTGAAATTGAGACACACTGTGTTAATTGTAACCCTTCCAGTGGAAACTTAGACCTTCTTGAAATCTGGCTTACTATTAAAATCATATTCTTAGGCCAGCAAAATGGTTTAGTGGGTAAAGGTGCTTTTGCCAAGCCTGACAGCCTGAGCTCAGTCCCCAGAGTCCACATCATGGAAGGAAAGAGCCCGCTCTGACCTCTGCATGCACACTGTGATGTTCATGTGTGTGCACAGATATACACACAAATACATTAGTACATTTTTTAAAATCATATCCTTCTACAAACAGAATAATAGAAAATCTGTGTGTTAGGCTAGATATTAAGAGTTCAAAATAGCAAAGGGAGTTTAGCTAGGTGGCTCAGCAAGTAAAGGTGCTAAGTTCCAGTCCTAGGAATCACGTGATGCAAGGAGAGACCTAATTCCTGTCCAAGTGTCCTCTGATCTCCACATGGCACAGTGGCTTATAGGCATAAACATGTACCCCCCATACACTCTTAACTAAATAAAACCTAATAAAACATTTCATAGAAGAGAGGCCCAGATGTATCTCTCGCATGAGTTTTGGGAATTTACTCTCCTTATTGACATGCCTGAATGGATTAAGTATTTTATGTCAGTTTTTTTTAAGTCAATGATTGCTGACTTCAAATAAAAACAGATTAATTAAAATACGTAAAAGAATAGATTAGTAGTCTCTCTACCATTTTTTAAATTTTTCTTTGTTTTTTATTATTAACTCTTTCATTTTCTTTCAGATCGAAGTGGTGCCATGCAGCAAGAAGCAGAGAGATGTAGAATCCGAACCAAAAGGCCTGACATGGCACTTTATGTACCTAAAGCTCGAAGGGGAACGGCTCTCCTCAAGTCAGGTGACCAGGAGGAAAGCCATGGGCCTCCTGCCTTTGTGCCAAAAGAACAAAAAGAAGATTGTCTTCCCCAGAAGATGTCTGCAAGTAAACCCGAGTCCCAAAGACTAAGTGCAGGTCATTCTGATAGAAAGGGTGTTGACTGTAGGGAAGGAAAGAGATCTGCATCAAAATTAAGGAAAGACAGGTGCCCACAAAAAAGGAATAAAGAGAAGGCTTGTTCTGAAACAGGAACAGAAGAATCTATAGACGCCTCGTCCCAAGAACATCAACATAGAGCTCCCGACGCTGGGATTGTGTCTAGTATTCCTTTACCAAGACTTTTTAAACCAAAGGAGATGAAGTGTTTGGAAGTTCAGACTGCAGGAGCGGCAGGACACTGGGTGGTGTCTCCATCATACTCTTCCTTAGAAGTCCGTGCTGCTCAGGTTCCAAATAGACCATTCCAGAATGTGGAACTCTGTGATTTCAGTGGAGAAACTTTTGTAAATAGGAATTTGAAAAGCAGCATTGTAACTGAGGCCAAAGTTATGGAGCTAGTCTCCCAATTTCCTCAAGTTGTTACCACTATGCTGAAACCAGATGGTATGGCTATGCCAGTAACACTAAGTTCCGATTCTGAAACTGCACCAGACAGTATGGAAACATCAGATGGAGTGTCAAAGCACAGTCCTGGGAACATCTCTGCAGTTTCTGTTCCTGGAGGTCCAGATGAGGATATTGATTCAACTTTTGTAGACTTTGAAGCTGAGAGTGAGGGTACAGTCAACAGTACAGAGACTGTCTTGGGTCAAAACGGTGTAGATTCCATTCCTGAGACTATGGGTAACGTTTCTCTTAAAATGGCTATAGTCAGCAAATTAGAGAGCACAAATGGCATTATTGATCCAGCAGTGACTAGAGAATGTGAGAGTGACAACTCTGCTGCTGAGTTATGTGTAAAGTCTGAACCTTCTGATACAGCGGTCCTTGTTCATGAAATAGACACAGATAATGGATTTAGGAACGTATGTGACAGTACCAGCAAGGCATGCATGGTGGACATTGTAGGTACAGTTTGTGACCCTGTAACTGTAGGCAGCCCTTGTACAGTTGCAGTTAGAGACTCTGGTGAGAGTAGTGGCAACACGAGAAATTTCTCAGATTATATAGAAATGAGTGCAGATGTAGCTCCACTTGATACAGCTAAGAGTGAGAACGACTCTGAAAACATTAGCAGCCTAAGTGCTTGCTCAGATATTTATGCTGAGAGTATTGCATCTGGTTTTACAGAGTCAACAGGAAAGTTGATAGAAAGTGTGTCAGATTGTGCTTCCTCTTTACCCATAAAGAAGACTGCTGATAATAATTTTACTACTTGTCTGGACTCTGAACTGACTATGTCAAATGTATCAGATGTACTTTTGGAGTGTGCCTTGGGCAGTGATCTGGCTACTACTGAGGAGATGACAGAGGCCTTGCATGACCTCAGAACTGCTGAAGAGTTTAAAACAAAAGAGGAAGATGACTCAGAGAGTGTAGTGTGTGGCATATCATTTTCTGATTCATCTGTGGAAACATCTGTAGATCTAAAAACAACAGACACTTCTCACATACAAGGAAGTATTGCTGTGGAAGAAAGTTGGGAATCTATGTTTAATGATGATGGTGACTGTGTAGATCCACGTCTTCTACAAGAGGTATGCTAACTTGAAATTACTTGATATTTAGACCATTTATAAATTAGGGAGTCTAGATTTGAAAGTATTTCTGATAGACATTGTATATATTAATTCATTTTCTCATATTAAATTTAAGAGTTCTTACAATAGTAATAGCCTGATAGGATTATACATTGAGAAGACTGATAGATATGGAAAGGTTAGAATATATATAATCCTGCTATATCTGTAATTGCTAAGTCCTGAGATGTTACATTGAATAGATTAAATATGAATTTAACGGATTCTAGCTGCTCATTGAGGAAATACAGACCAGAAACCTCAAAATATTTTTCTGTGTTGACACAATGTATTTTTATATTAGCCATTTGGGGGAAAAAAGTAATTTATAACTTAATTGTGAATAATTTATAACTTAATTGTGAATTTAGTGAATTTTGGAATATTGTTGAAAACTGTAGGAGGAAGTAGAGAAGGAAATGAGTGAGTATGGCTGTTTTTGAAGGAGTTGATCTGATTTACGTTTACTAAATGACTGTTGAGTGTGTGTGAGGGACTGCAAGTGAATAGTGATGGGCTGACTAGTCAGGGTTCGTAAAGACAGAACGTGGACTCGAAGGCGTTGGGCAAGTTCTTCATATTTTAACATTTATTCTCCCTGCCATTTAAATTCTTTATTACAAATTAGGACCACTGTTTTTAAGTAGAGAACCACTTTCTCTTTCATTTCTCATTGTGGGTTCACCCGACCTTGGTCTGGAATGGAGAAATGGTCTCTTTATGATCCCCAGGTAGTTATCCTTTAGGAGAGACATGAGGGTTTCAGTCCTGTTCTGTCAGTGACAGTTGGAACGATTATTTACGTTTATGTTCTTCCTAACAGACAGCGTCTTCACCTGATAGGTTTTGTTTGAGTCATTTTTTAAGTGGTAATAATGAGTTACTTGTTTCTAAGAATTAAACATGGTGTATAGAAAAATACTGCACGGCTGTGAAGAGATCCCAAGCCTAAAGAGGACAGCACGTTGGACAGAGCCCACTTCCCACTAGGAAGCGCCCCTTCCTTCGCCCCTTCCTTCTTAGTGTTTAGAGTTTCACTATTACTGTGGTGAGTGCTTCCTGATACCAAGTCAGGAAACACCTTACACATTCCTTAGAAAGAAATACAGAAGGGAGAGTAGTGATGAGTGAACACCCATGATCCTTTTGGGTTTATATCAGAATTGCATATGTGCAGTGCATTTACTCATAACCTTCCTTACTCAGATTCACAGAGGCGGTAAGTGGCTCCTAGAGTGTGGTGTTTGGGCGAGCAGGATACTCCTCATCTGGAACCTATTAGAATTGCATGCTCTTTTGCCTAACAACTTATGTGTTAACTTTTTCAAGTGATTCTGAAACATGTAAAGTTTTACAGTATTTGCCTAGAGGTCTGTACACCTTAAATGTCTGTCAGAATGTGACTGGGGAACTACCTTAATGGTAGCTATAAAAGCTTTATCAAGCAGGCATTTGAGACCCATCTCAGGTTAGATGAATGGAGACAACTTACTGTAGTTCAGATCATTGGGAAAGGGTCTTAGTCTGAGAAGGACACCGTTAAACAGAAGCTGACAAAAGACTGACTTGAGCCTGGGCAGCTGAGCACACACGGCAGTGCTTAGTAACTGTGGAAGGACAGGAATGGTCAGAATTCCAGTGCCGGCTTTTTTAGGTTGGCTTCTGCCAGCTTTGAGAACATCATTGTCAGCACTCAGATTCTTGGGGATTTCAGTTTCATTTGTATTTTGGAAGAGGGGATCCATGCATACAACTGGATCTTTCACATCTAGACACAAAAGAATTTAGGCAACAACTGAGTGTTTTGAGAAGCATGGTCACAGTCAGAAACTACTGGCTGACTAGATGCTGGGGATGCCAAGAAAATGGACTGTGTAGTGCTTTAATCTGCAGACAGCTAGTGCTTGCATGTCTTTAACAGTACTGAAGGAAGAGTGGGACTGTGTTAAAGATGAGGATGGGTGAACACATCTGATAGGCTGTGGATCCAGTAGACTCAACTCTCTTCTGGTTTTTTGAAGGATGCCACAAATCTAATATCTTAGTTTATTTATATTACTCAAACATACTTTATTAAATGCAGATCTAGAGTGCTTATCTATCTTGAAAGTTTTCCAACAGAAGACTTTGGCTTTTTTCCCAGTTGGCCTATTTATTTGTTGATAAAGACTAGACACAGAAGCATAGCTAATGTTTCTAATAGGCAAGAAGATATGCTGTGAAGTAGAGTATGGCAACCTTTGATTGGTAAATGACATTTGAACCTCTAAAACTGGTCAGAGGAGACCAGATCAGAGTTCAGTCATGAGTGAGCGCCAGAACTGCAGCCCTTAATGCATTGTCAGAGTTCACAGTCCATCTTCTATTTTTATTTTTTATTTTACTTTATTTGTTTGCTTTTCAAGACAGGGTTTCGCTCTGTAGCTCTGGCTATTCTGGAATTCACTCTGTAGACCAGGACGGCCTCAGACTCGGAGATCTGCCTGCCTTTGCCTCCCAAGTGCTTTAATTAAAGGTGTGCACCACCACCACTTAGCAATTGCATTTCAGGATATGGGTGAACACCTAGTAATTTAAACTAGTAACCAATAAAGGAGAAAATATTGGCATGACTCCTTTTATCTCCCTAGGAATTAACTGTTTCCCAGGAAAATATCAACAAACAAAACTTGTACAGCCCCTGCCACCTCCTGTTACAGCCAGTAGACTTGTGGGTAGGGCAGGTGAGGTTCCAACAGAACAGCACTAATGTTGATGGGTGTCGCCCTTGGATACCTTCATTGGCCATATCTAGTCTTCGAGTTTTTGCATAGATATAAATAGGTGGGTACCATTTTAGTCCTTTTGTTATAGAAAGCCACTGCCGTTTCATAATCATTAGAATTGGGGACCAAAGTAAGGGAGTTGCACCCATTTCCACTCAGCACGTTAATTGGCATTCTGACATCCTCTGTCTTCCTATAGTCTTTTGCCAAAAAAAAAAAAAAAAAAAAAAAAGAGAACCCAGGTTAGAAAGAAAAAAAAAACCTTATAGTTCAGACACTTAGAGCATTATGGAATGAAAGGAGAGGAAAGCCCTCTATAATGCAGCTTCCAGAGACCATGGTTTTAAGTGGTTGGTATCAAATAGCAAATATTGAACACTTGGAGTTTGACACTATAAATTGCAAGTTGTTACTTTTACTACTATATTAAAGGTATTGTGCTATATGTTGGCTGTGTTCTAAAATTGTTCATATTTTATTGAGAGAAAAAATATATAATATACGATCTTATAGCCACATAGCAATCTGATGGGTAATTAATTTAAATCAACGACTGAAACAGCCACGCAAGAGATACACTGATATTTGATTGTCTGATGAATGGCACACTGACTGAAAAGACGAGATCTCCCAAGGTTAATAACAATTTCATGTTGGTGAGGCCATAGCGTTAAGAAGACGACGACAGTTCCTTTTTCCATATTGTTTCGAGTTCCTAACTTCTTCCTCCTGTTTCTCTTAATGAATAAAGTGTACACTTTCCATGGTCTTTATTACTGTTTCTATTCTCACAGTGTCTTTTTATTAGTTCTAGCTTATCTTAACAGATTTTATAATTTGTATTTTTATAAAATTTTCTGAACTGATAGGTTATTGATTGCCTAAGTGGGAGTTTGTAGGGACATCTTCCAACTGTTGTATGTTCTACCATGAACACTCGGGCCATCCAAAGGTGCACTTGGTTGAATCTTCTACCTTGTTCAGTCTGTTAGTCATGGTGACTAGAGATCCCTGGTTCACACAAAAAGCAGGAGCATTAAGTATATCCCTTTCCATTGCTGTTGTTTTAAACCAGGCAATTCCTAAAATTAAAAAACTCCATTTTTAGTGGTGTTAGAACTCTTGAGTGGTGTACAAGCCATTAACACATTAATTCTGATCTGATTTAAAACTGAAGAAAACAGCTCTGAGTCTGTATTGTCAGCATAAGGGAGGCTTTCTCGCTTGAGATTCTTTCTGAAGCATCAGATTCGTGGTGGTGTCAGTTCTGTGCTTGAGTGTGCTTTGTTCGGCAGACTCTATAGTGCTTGTGTGAGCTGTGGTTGGGGAAGATAGAGATGTGGGAGTGACCTGACTCAGTGTTTATTCCATTCAGTTCACTGCATGTTCAAGGACACTGGCGGGGCTTGGAAGGCGAGGATTGGCAAAAAGTCAACTTCTTAGCCCTTGTCAAAATAAACAGACAGCAGCAACTTCTTCAAAATTAAAGATCCATTGATGTTGAAAGCTGGTTAAAGACAAAGTATACTTTTAGGATCATTTGATTTAGCATATGCTTAGGTTTTAATTAATTTTATAATTTATATCAAAAACACTGAGTTATTCTGTTGCTAGGTTTAAGAAAGGAGTGACTAGCTATAGGCCGTACTGCCGAGATGAAACTAGATAGTGTAACTACATTTAAATGTAGGATTGTGTGCTGTTGCGGTAACTCTGAAGCGTGGGAAGATGGGGATTTGCATGGGGCCTAGAATGGCGACAAGGAATGTGAGTGCTGATGAGTAGTCGGATGCAGGTCTTTGTATAGATTACCCACAGGCTGAGATAGTTCAGGAGAAGCCAGAGTGATGTCAGGGATACTGGATACCAGATAAACATAAAACTAAATAGCTAATACTTAACGCGATTCTACTGCTCGCCTGGGTTAGAATGAGCTTTCTTTTTTTTTTAAATTAATTTTTGATACTTTTTTTTACATTTCCAATGTCTCCTCTTTGGAAACCCCCTATCCCTTCCCCCTCCCCGCCTTTATGAGGGAATTCCACCTCCCACCAACCCGCCCACCCATCCCCATATTCCCATCTTGCATTCCCCTTTATTGGGGCCTCTGACACCCTCAGGCCCAAGGGCCTCTCCTCTCTCCCTGATGGCCAACGAGGCCATCCTCTGCCACATATGTGGTCCGAACCATGGGTCCATAGATGTGTATTCTTTGGTTGGTGGTCCTAACTCCAGGATGACCGGAGGGGGGGTCAGGCCCATTGACACTGTTGCTCCATCCTTGGGGCTGCAAACGCCCTCAGCTCCTTCAGACCTTTCTCTAACTCCTCCATCTGGGACCTCACTCTC
>CM052703.1:17655576-17673718 GCA_028551405.1 Uromys caudimaculatus | reverse complement strand
CCTGATCTCTTTCCTAGGTTTTCTAACTCCCGGGTTGTCTCTTTTTGTGATTTCTTTATTGTTTCTATTTCTATTTTTAGCTCCCGGATGATTTTGTTCATTTCCTTTGTCTGTTTGATTGTGTTTTTCTGTAATTCTTTAATGGATTTCTGTGTTTCCTCTTTAAGGGCTTCTAGTTCTTTACCTCTGTTCTCTTGTGTTTCTTTAAGGGTGTTAATTTCTTTCTTAAAGTCTTCTATCATCATCATGAGAAATGATTTTAAATCTGAGTCTTGCTTTTCTGGCATATTGGGGAATCCAGGGCATGCTGTGGTGGGAGAGCTGGGTTCTGATGATGCCAAGTGGCCTTGGTTTCTGTTCCTTAGGTTCTTGCCCTTGCCTTTTGCCATCTTGTTAACTCTGATGTTAGCTGATCTTATTCTGTCTGGCTATGGCTTTTCCCTCCTGCAGGCCTCTGTATCAATACTCCTTGAAGACCAGCTCTTTCTGAGAGGTGTCTTTTCCACGCTCCTGGGAGAGTAATTTTCTCCCGGTGCTTCTTGACTATGGAACCCTGGTGGCCCAGGTTCTCCTGCCACCGATGGGATCCAGGGGGTTTCTATGCCTGCCTACCTCAGTCCCTGTGTCTCGCAGGTTCGGGGCGGTTCCTGGTGAGCTGTGGAGCTTGTCTTGGCCCCACTCCCGGCTTTTCCGAGGTCCTGGGAGGGTAGCTTTCTCCCGGCGCTAATTGGCTATGCATGAGCTTTCTTCTTAAAGTAGTGGATCTGAGTCTGTCGTGAAATCTCAGAAGTCCGTGTTTCTTGCTTTGTTGCTGAAAGGCATAGATGGACAAGGGTAATACTCTCAAAAGTAGAAATAAGATGACTTGTGTTGTGGTAGACCAGCCTTGGATATGATGTAAGACTCTAGATAACTCAGAGTAGCATAAGAAAAAAAATTGTTTGGGGTTCTAGAGAAATCCAGAAGCAAAATGACAGTGAATGTCTATTCTGTTATCTTTGCAAGTTTTAGATTTCTTGGACAGCTGTTGTCAGTGAATAGTGCTGCAGTACTTGAGTTAAGCTACCAGGAATAGTTTGAAAAGACTGAAACCTTTAGCATTCCTCTTTTGAGGTAGCTTTTCTAATCCAGTTGTTACTTTTACCATTCTACTTTATCCGTGGTATCTCCTGATCTGGATTTACAAGCATATGGCAAAGAGGAGAAACCTTCCAGCTTTCCAAGAATGCCAAGGCCAGCCTGCCATGTTCACCTGTCTTTTAAGTGACTCATGTATTGAATTTACAGGTGGATACTAGAGCTTCCATTTGTTCTCTGGTACCAGAGTCAATAAATCGTCCAAACCTTTGGAGGCCTAATGGATGGTTTGGGGGGTCAGGATAAGATTAGAGGAAGAGAGGTCTGGCTGGGGTACAAGATGCTATGTAGTGAATACTATGAACATGCAGATGAGGTTAGTGCTTTTAGATGCACAGAAAACAATACACGTGACCCATGGGGTGTTCGGGGCAGTATTTGAGTAGGTCCCTGGAAAACAAACGTAAGGTTGAGGTATGCAAGGGGGCAGATATAAAGCTACTTGCAAATCAGTGCTTAGAATAGTAGGAAAAATAGTGCACTGTGTAGGTCTGCTGAGCATGACTCTGGCTGGGATGTGGCATAATCTAATCGGGTGACGTGAGGTGAAGTAAGAAAGGTGTATGTTAGATATTTAGCATATAGTATACTGCTGCTGTAGTAAGTGGCTAGAAACTCAGTGGCTTACAACAACACAGATTAACTATCTTACGGTTCTAGAGCTCAGAAGTCCCAAGATGGTGCCTCTGGATTAGATCAAGATGTTGACAAAGCTGTGATCTTTTATGGAATCTGTAAGGGAGGTGATTTATTTTATATTTAAAAGCCCTTTTCAGTTACCAGAGGCTGCCCTGCATTCCTCGTTACAGCCCCCTTTCTATCTGCAGAGCCTCTTCTGTCTCCCTCCTTCCCTCCCTCCATCCTCCTCCCTTCTCATTCCCCTCCCCCCCTTAGGTCTCAGCTTTTAAAGATGCTCATTATTGCACTAGACCCGCCAAGATAATCTCACTATTTTAAGGTCAGCCGGTTCACGCATCTATGTCTGCTACCTTAATTCCTTAATTTACATGCTGTGGGTTTTTTACTTGTTTCGGAATCTGGGTGGGAACATCTTTAGGAAGCTGTTATTCTGCTTTATCATGAGCAATGTTCTTTGGAAAATCTGTAGCCTATTAGAATATAGGAGTGCAAAGAAGTCATCAGCTCTGTTATCTTTTCAACTTGGCCATTGATATTTTCCTTCTCCCGCCTACAACAACTTGTACCCATAAATCCTTAATCAGGAAGAGCGCTACCCTGAGCACTGATGCAGGCATTGCTTCTGGTTCAGGTTACTGTAAGGCCGTTTTGCTATCTTATTGGATGCAAAGCTAGATTAGCAGCGAGGTGACTGGAATTATGATTCAGACTTTGTCAGTAATCTGATTTGTAACCATAAGGATATCCTTTTAGTCTCTCTGTGACATAATTCTCTGTCTACACACAGAATTCAGGATAATAATAGCAGCCCATCTGACAAAGCTGTAGATAACTCTCCCAAGATAATGTAGCATGTTTTAATTTTTTATCTATAGAGAATAAATCAAATCTTTTTATTTTCCTTTTGTATCTTAAACAATGAAGAATTAAAGAGCCTGCAGATTTTTTTTTTTAACTTCCTACTATCCTTTATTTTTTAAATATCTTCTATAAATAGATTTGGATAATTATGTCACAGTAAGTCAAGCTATATTTTGTAGCTGGCCAGACAACTAGGACAATAAGAATCTTCAAGCCCATACCTTGAAGAAGTTGAATAGTTTGTGGAAGCAAATAAACCAAATAACAGAATATGTTGGTTTCACTTAGGCTTTCTAAGCAGCAAGATAAGACCACTGATAAAAGTCTTCAAATGTTTGTGGCTGGTTACTCAGCTAGCTAAGGCATTTGTCATGTAAGCGTGGCGACCTGACCTGAGCCTGACCCACAGAGTATGTGTCAAGGCTGGAGAAGAGCATGGATTCTACAGAGCTGTCCTCTGACCACATATGTACTGTGTAACATACAACCTATACATACATCACATATACACAGGATAATTCTTAAATTATTTGCTCTGAGTCATTTGCAAGCTTTCCTGTGGTCTACTGTAGATGCATCAAAATGGATCAAATTATAAACCTCATTTTTTTCATCAAACATTTGTTTGTTAACTCTAAAACTGTGAGTCTTACAATATAAATACTTCATATTGACTTTAGGAAATATTGCCCCAGAGCCTGTAACACTTAAGATTAGTTGTCTACAGTAGAAATGTGTAACTTTGCATCTTCCTCCCTCCCTTGTTCCCTTCTCCCTCCTTGCCTGAGACTGTATCACTATAGCCCTGGCTGTCCTGGAACTCAGCATGTAGACCAGGCTGGCCTCAAACTCAAAGAGAGTCACTTGCCTCTGGAGTTTAAGGATTAAAAGCTTGTGCCACCATACCTGGCAGTAAGTTTGAATTTTCTACTAGTCATGTTAGAGAAAATAAAAATAAGCATTTAATTTATGTATTTTAATATATGTCCAAAACACCATTTCAATATGTGAGTAGTGTAAGAGATCATGAATAAGATATATTTTACACTCTGTTTTTGTATTAAATCTTTGAATCTTGATACATACTTTATACTTAAAGTTCATCTTATATGAACTAGCCATATTTCGAGTGCTCCATAGCCTAATGTGACATCAGCTACTAATACTAGTCTAAGTCTGCCTCAAAGATAGGTATCTCATCAGTATAAGTATCTGTCCCTCACACCTCTCAGCCTTTCCTTAAACCTCTATACTGCTGTGTCTAGCCTTGATCCTTGTTAGTGGTCCTACCTTCACAGACTTGCTTTGGTCCTTCCATTTTTATACACTTTGATTTTCTGGGCGTTTCTCTCTTTTATGCCCCATATATGGCTCTCCTCCTGGCTCTCAAATTCCTTCCAATACTTTGCTGTGATTCTCAGGAGAGAGAGCATGAGCAATTTGTGGTGTGTGTGTGTGGGGTGTGTGTGTGTGTGTGTGTGTGTGTGTGTGTGTGTGTATTATGAATAGAAATGTATATGACTCTAAATAATAGCCATAGTATGAGGAAAGTAAGCATTCTATAGAAAGCCAGTGGTACCTGATGATAATGGAAAGCCTCGTCACTGGACTTCATAGTCTGTGTATCTGTGGATCATGACGTTGAATGAGAATTCTGAGCTGTATTAGTTACTTGTCTTGACATTGTGCTGCAGTAACACACTTTTGATAATGCAGCTTCAAGAAGAATTCGCTTTAGCTCACAGTTCCCGGTTACAGTCCATTTTAACAGGGAAGTCAGCTGGTCACGTTGCATCTGCAGCCTGCAGGGAGAGGATGGTGAGTGATAGGGCCCATCTTACATCCTTTGTTTTCAGTCCAGGCTCTGCTGTGTTCTGGGTGGGTTCTCTCCCCTCACTTACCATAATAGGATAATTTTTCATGAGTGGCCCACAACCGTGTCACCTGTCAATTATAGATTCTGT
Organism: Uromys caudimaculatus; assembly: GCA_028551405.1. NCBI lineage: Eukaryota > Metazoa > Chordata > Mammalia > Rodentia > Muridae > Uromys > Uromys caudimaculatus. The sequence goes on along the minus strand of CM052703.1, from coordinate 17,669,117 downwards.
CATGTTGAAAATAAGTATTAACCATTACATAGGGTTTTGCCATTAGTAACACTGCTTGTAATCAGTTTCAGAAGCCAAAGTGCTCAGTAATTGAAGTGTAAGTGTACAAATTCAATTTTACCTACTAGGGTAGAACAAAGAATTTTAGTCATTTTTTCTTGCCAGACTATCCTGCCTCTTCCTTGATAATCAGTTCATAGGATTTCTGTTTCCAAAGATACTTTATAGCCTGCATCTTACTTCTCACAATGCCTTATTTAACCCTAATTTGTAAATGTACAAACATACAGCGCTTTGTTTTGTTTCCCTTTTGCAAAGTAAATAAAACTGTCAGTGCCAGCAATCAAAAAAATGAAATGAAGAAAGCAATTCTATTACAATGGCATCAAAAAGAAAATATTCATGAATAAGTTTAACAAAAGAAATATCAAACTAATACTCTAAAACTCAAAATGAGACTATTCAGGTGGCTCTTTGAATAAAGGTGCCTGCAGCAGACCAAGGACCTAAGTTTGTCCCTAGGGCCTATGTGGTGAAAGGAAGGAGCCAGCTATTGCAAGGTTGTCATCTGATTCCTCTTCACAAGCCTACATATGTACATGTACACACAAAATAAATGTGTAATAAATTCAAAATGTTGAAAGATATAAAAATAGAAGTATATCCAGTCTTCATCTGTTGGAAAGCAATTTTAAGATAACTTTCCTAATTGAATAACACAGCCAGTGAGACCCAGATGCCTATTTTTGCAGAAATTTAACAAGCCGATCCTCAAATTCTTAATGAATACAAGGGTCCCAAGTACTGAAGTGATTTTTATAGTAGTCAGACTTGCTGATTTCAGGCTCTGGTGATCCCAGTGTGCCTCTGGCATAAGGCTTGATTTCTAAAAGACCACAGCACTCTGTGTTCTGTGGAGCTCTGAGTGCTGTAAGTTATACCACCTAGTATCTTCTTGCCCCCTTGTGATCAGTTCCTGTCATGGTCTGAATGGAGGAAGGAAAACTGTCCGTGTGCCTGTGGATTGGAGACCACTTGGTTGTCTGACAAACTTAGATTTCTTGTACACCCAGGAAAAACTCTGATTTTATGACTCATTTGGCCTTTCCTCTTGGTGCAGTTGCAGGAACAGTCTCTTTTTGCTCTGTGTTTATATGGATTGGAACTAACATCATACCTGCCCTGTAAAGGTGGGCTCATCTTTTTTTAAATACTTGTGTATGCCAAGCATCTACCTCATCTTTATATGTCTGTGTATGAGGTGGGGGTATTATTATTCCCATATTTTTAGATGTAAAACAGGACTTAATGGAGAAAATACAGAGGCACGAGAATAATGTCTAAATTACCTTCCCTTTTTATCCCTCCCAATAATTTGATTAAATCTGTTTTGCATTTCTCCAAAGAGAGGGGCTGTATTGACATTATGAATTCTCTCTCCTCCTTCCTTCTGGTGATGATGGTGATGGTGATGGTGATGTTGGTGTTGGTAACGACATCAGTAAGGGAGTGCTTGAAGGGCCTCACTGTACTTTTGGTCCCAGGTCCCTCCAAGACCTGCTGGCACCACAGTGCCATGGCTTTGCATCTTTCCTGTTGCTTCCAGTGTGGGCAGTTAATAGCTTTAAGGGGTTTTTGAATTTTCTTTTTAATGAGATAGCAGTTCATTATTATTCTTTTTAGCCTCAGGTAGCTCTTCTAGGGACCTTGAGTGTAACTGCTTATTCTACTTGTGTTTGTCTTAACAAATTACTTTGTAAACTTTCTCCTCACCTTTTAATACACAGTAAAAGCTGAACTAAAAGCTTTTCACTCTTAAAACTTTATTTGTTTTGTTCACTTCCAGGAAAGAAAGTGTGAGATGAGCCATGAGTCTTATCAGTGAGCCCAGTTAAAACAAGTGTTAAGTCATGAGCCTTGTCACTGAGCCCAGTTAAATCAGTGTTACCTCATCTCTTCAGCTGTTGTCTGAAATTCTGTTTCCAGGATGTGCCCTTTGTAACTCATTCTAGTAATCCTTCCGTCCGTCCTTCCTTTCTCCTTCAGCCTTCCCTGTGCACCACACCCCAGGGCCTTGCATGTGCCGGACACCTGCTGTATTACAGAGCTCCTTCCGCACCTCCCTGATAAGTCTCTTTTCTCTTGCTATTGATTGATGCAAGTTAAGTTTTATGCCTTGCTTATTTGATGAGATTTTAACACCTTTTCCAACATTCCACATGTATGATTATAAGTAAGCGGCCCTGGCCAGTACTGTATTCATGAACACCACTAATGCAGAGATAATACCAAAAGTTAAGGAACAGGACCATGGAGACAGAGCAGAATTGTTTATACATGGAAGGGTATTTTATAATGCCCTGATCTCCCATGAGCAGGCATTTTACTATGTCTCTTCCTCCTAGTTATCTGGGAATATGAAGAACAGAAAAAGCATCCAGGAGCCTAGATTTGATTATTACAGCCATGAACTTCCTGATATTGATCTCAGTGAATGTGAATTCCCACATGTCATTGAAATTTATGACTTTCCTCAAGAATTTCGTACAGAAGACCTTTTGCGGATTTTCTGCAGTTACCAGTAAGTATTTATTTGCAGGTGGTTCCAAATGTTAGATCATGTGAGAGAAAGCCATCTTAATAATTTAAAAAAATTATGTTTTTAAATATTTTTTAGTCATTTATTTGAGTTAACACTGGGTTTGTGTGTTGTTCAGATCAATTATAAAGCCTGTATTTCAGACTCGTCTTCAGTTTTTTAAAAGGTAGCCTTTGTAGATCCTGTGGTAACATTTACAAAGACCACTGTTGGTGGTGACTTCTAAGTCTATCTTGGTGGTACATTTAGTCCATCTATATTTACTGTAATTATTGGTGTATTTGACCTTATATCCACGCATTTGTTTTTATATTTGCCTGTTGTCTCTCCTGTGTTTACGTCTATCTTTTTCCTCTTTTTTTTTTTTCTCTCTTGACTTACAGGTTGACTTTTTCCACATTTCATTTCTTAAATGTAATCTGTTTCTGTTCTCTGATGGTTACTCTAGAAATTATAAAAATTGTGTGTGCTAAGACTTTTTCTTCTTTCTAAATACTGCAAGGTCTTCTTAATTCCATATATCTTACACCCAACTTATACACTGTTTTCTTCTTAGGTTTTACTGGTAACAAACTCTGGTGTTATTTCTTCTTCTTCTCCTTCTCCTTCTCCTCCTCCTCCTCCTCCTCCTCCTCCTCCTCCTCCTCCTCCTCCTCCTCCTCCTCCTCCTTCTCCTTCTCCTCCTCCCCTTCCCCCTCCCCTCCCTCTCCCCATTCCCCTCCCCCTCTTCTCCTTCTCCTTCCTCTCCTCCTCCTCCTTCTCCTTCTCCTTCTTTTCCCCCTCCTCCTCCTCCTCTTCTTCCTCCTCTTTCTCTTCCTCCTCCTCTTCCTTTTTTTTCCTCCTCCTTCCTCCTCATCTTTATCCTCTTCTTCCTTCTCCTCATCCTCTTCCTCCTCCTCCTCCTCTCCTTCTTCTTCCTTCTCCTCTTCCTCCTCTTCCTTCTCCCTCCTCCTCTTCATATCTCTTTCTCAGTCTCTGTGTCTCTCTCTGTTTTTTGTTTTGTTTTTTGTTTGTTTGTTTGTTTTGAGACAGGGTTTCTCTGTGTAACAGAACTCTGGCTATCCTGGAACTTGATCTATAGACTAGGCTGGCCTTGAACTCACAGAGATCCACCTGCCTTTGCCTCCTGAGTGCTGGGATTAAAGGCGTGTGTTACAACTGCCTGGCTATGTGTTGTGTTTCTTTAATAGCTTTATATCAGTTTCATTCTTGTTACAAGTAATTTTTTTAACTGTACAAAAGATTAGCCCTGGTTTTATGTGTGCTAGGTAATGTCCTACCACTAAATTGCACCCTGGTCCTTCATTCTTGAAAAGATTTGTATTATGTATATGTTAATAATTCTAGATTGGCAGTTATTGTTCTCTAAGAAACATGAAGATACTCTTAATGGTTATGGCTTTCTCTTCATGTAAGAGGTTAGCTGACAGTCTCCATGTCACTTCTGATCATAATCTCTTTTCTCTCTAGATGCTTATAATTTTTTTTTACTTTGATATTGATAATTTTTGCTAAAAATTTGGACTTTATAGATTTTTCAAACTTTTCCTGATTGAGATTATATCTGCTTATTAAATCAGTAATTAATTCTTTTATTGATTTTGGAAAGGTCTTAGACAGTTTCTCTTCAGTGTTGTCTCAGACCCAGTCTCTCTTCACCTCCTCCGAGATACAAATTGGGTGTAAGTTAGGTTTTCTCATTTAACTTTCTTGTCACCCCTCTTTTGTATATCTCATCTTTTTTTCCCTGAGACATTCAGCTTGGGATTCTAGATCACGTTATCTATTCCAAGCTGTGCTTAATTGTTGTTAACTATTTCTATTGTATTTTGAAAGTTCGTTCTATGATACCTTGAATTTTTCAAAAAATATATTTTTAAAGTCTGCTTGATCATTTTTTACAGCTTTTTTCTCCATATATCTTCAGTTGCAATTGTTTTTACGATTCCTTAAGCACATTGAGCATAGCCCTTCTATAGTCTCTGCTGGTTCTGTTGTCTGAAGCCTCTTGAGTTGTAGGTTGTTTCTGGTAACTTCAGTTTTTGTCAGCACTTGCTCATGGTATCTTCCTCTTTGGGGAATATTTGAGCTATATTTTTACTGTGAGTTGATGTTTTTCTTGGGATTTATAGGCATTAAGGCTAATGAAAAAAGAGGGACTTTTCTTTCTTAAAACATCTGGGCTGGGTGTGGTGGCGCACGCCTTTAATCCCAGCACTTGGGAGGCAGAGGCAGAGACAGGCAGATTTCTGAGTTCAAGGCCAGCCTGGTCTACAGAGTGAATTCCAGGACAGCCAGAGTTACACAGAGAAACCCTGTCTCAAAAAAACCAAAAAATAAAATAAAATAAAATAAAACATCTGGGCATTTTCCTGTGCCACATCCCAAGGATGCTAACAGTTTAGGAGTTTTCAGATTAAATTGTTGATTTAAGGTTTTCAACCACTCAGAAAAAGTCAAATGGGGAGTATTATATTGTTTAATTATTATGTCACAGCCGTCTTATTTTGACACATATAAATGTCTGTTTACTTGTGCCAGTCTCTTAATGTGGTGTCCAGTTGCCCCTGATGCTTTAGCCATTGGTGTGTTGATGAGACAGTTCTTGGAAGTCACCCTCATATTACCTCATCTATAATTTATAGCTTCAAATCTTTAAAGAAAGACAAAATTTAGCATGTCTTCAGATTTTGTGAGTGAATAATCCCATGAGCTGTTTTTTATTGCTGTTTGTTTATAAAATGACTTTTCTTTAGTCTTCCAAATTATTCAACTAATTTTTTTTGCTGGTGTTTGTTTTGTTTTGTTTTGACAGGGTTGCCATGTAATCCCAGCTGGCCTTGAATTCTTCCCTGATTAACCCTTAAGAGTGCTGGGATTATAAGCATGAGCTACCATTTCCGGCTTATCTCAGTTTCATAGACACAGCAGCTCCTCTGTACACTCACAATTCATTCAGCCTCGTATTGTTACATAGAGTGAAGAGTTCAAGTTTGTTACATGTGCTCTTCAGAACGATTATGCCAGCTCTTGGTGTGTGTTTAAGTGCTACATTTTAGGAGAGGATAAAGGAATCAGAAGTATACATATGATATATAGCTTATAATAAAAAATAGACTCAGGAACAGAAAGGTAGTCCAGAAAGTATTAAGAAAAAGATTTTCAGGGTCTAGAAGAAAGTCAATATTAAGAAGGGGTATACTTTAATATTTCAATCCTGCTATTAAAAATAAATCAAATCTATTTGATGCTACAAATTTAAATTTAAAATTCAGTTTATTTATATCCCAGGTGCCAAGATTATAGACATGCTCAGCCAGATCCCAACTTTACATTGAATTTGTAAGATTCTGTTTCAGAGCATAGCTCCTAAATCTTTCTGGTAAAGGACGATAGAGTTCATGTTTCAGGTAGCTGTGCTGTCTCAGTATGACAGCCATAGACAGGATGTAAACAAATGAGTGTGATTGAGAAAGTAAACCTTTATAAAAATGGTTGGTTTTTGTTTTAAGACAGTATTCAGGTAGCCCAGCCTGACCTTGAACTCTTGATCCTCTGCTTCAGTCTTCAGAAGTGCTGGGGCTTACCACCACATCTGACCTGTGTCTTATTCTGAAGGCAAAAAAAAACCCCAAACAAACAAAAAACCAAACAAACAAACAAACAAAAAACTCCACATTTTTGTTTGCTTGTGGAGACAAGATTTCTCTGTGTAACAGCTCTGGCTGTCCTGGAACTCAGTCTGTAGACCAGTAGAGCAGGCTGGCCTTGAGCACACAGAGATCTACCTACTTCTGCCTCCCAAGTGCTGGGATTAAAGGCAAGCACCACCACTGCGCAGCAAAAATTTTTAAGTAAAGTGCTAGAATAGCTGAAATTAACTAGCAGTTATTTACTTGTTTCATCAGTTAAACTCAAGTTAGGGAAGATAACTGAAAGAAAGCAGAGTTGAATAGATTCTGGAAAATATTTAATCTATGCTGTAAACCTTACTATAAATGTATAGTGTAGGTAAGTCATTGATTCAGGATTTTTTTTTAAGATCCAGTATCAGATGCTGTTCAATTCCTAATAGATCTTTAAGAGCAGTCAATAAGATTAAATCTCAGATTTGAGTTACCTTAGATTATCATTGATGAAATTATATTGTCATTAATAAAATGGGGGTCATTTTGTCCATGTATAGAATTTCCTCAATGACTATTGAGGTTTGCTGCTTTGTTTTTGAGAAAGTTTCTTACTTTGCAGCCCAGGCTAGCCGGGTACTCAGAATCTTCCTATCTTCTCTTCTCCAGCACTGGATTGATTCTATAGAGGCATTCACCGCCAAATCAGGTTAAGGAGTAGTAATTCTTTGAGTCATTTGCTTCTCTTTGCTTTGTGTTCTTCTAACTGTTTCTGTGAGAGGGTTTTCTATAAATTCAAAGCCATTTCATAAAAAGATCTGAAGGACAGTGAAGCCTCGGGAGCTAGGATGAGACTTAGCTATGGGTCTTTCTGCATCTTTTCTAAATTCTGCAGCAGAGACTCTGACTGTTGGTCTTCAAGTCTTCACCCTGAGGTCATTTTATAGTATGGCCCAGCTTATGAAGTTCTCTAAGTCATCTTACAAGTTTCCTCTGTTTTTCTGTTAAGGAAATTGTTGAATGGGGAAAGAGATTTTAGCACGTTTTATAGTGATTTATAATTATTTAAAGGTCATGATGCGGAAGTGTAGAGTAATACCTGAGTTGGATCCCAGAGTCAAGTTTATCTTTCATCACCATCTATATCAACAGTAATCTCCCTGGTCAATATTGCTATTAATAATAAAAATAATGAGCGCTATTCATTAAAAAGTTGCCTTCTTAGTGCTGTCTTGGCCTGACATGGACAATCTCATTTCTGTTTTCCTCCCCGATGGCTAGCTCAGGCTGCCAGGGGAGAAGTACCAGCAATCTTACCGGGTTGTGAGCCTATGAACTGCAGTGACTCCCGTGGCCAGATCCATCCATTAGTGCAGGACTAGTGCACGCGCATTGGGGGAGTGTTGGTAACTACTAGCTGACTGATTAGATGTAAGGTCTGCCCAGCAGGAGGAAATCATGCCTGCTACTGTAAATATGACTAAGGACGACCTGTGGCTGGAGAGGTCATAGACCCTAGGGGAGAACTTACTACTGTCATTTTTGCTAAGTTGATATGGCATACATCCACCTTCTGAATACTAGGAGTCAGGGTGGGGGTGAGGGGTAGATTTAATTAAAATAAAATCTATTAATGTATTAAGGGAATTTAAATGTGTGTGTGTGTTGTCATCCTGACATTCTTTGTGCTCTCTGTGTAGTTCTGTTATACACTAAAAGGCTATTTTTCTAATATTAAATGTTTATTATGATTTCTTTTACTGTGATTTCCTTTTTCTTGAATTTTTTTGCTAGCTAATTTCTATTCCCCCTGACACACACCTTATTTTCTTTCTACAATAAGAAAGAATAGTAAGCATTAGTGAGTACAGTTGTAGTTTTCATTATTTGAGTTAATTTTTTATTTTTACAATTTGAATTACTAGCAATATAGTATTCCCACCCCCACCCCCGCCCCCACAGTTTACATTTACATCAAGTCCAGGTGGCCCCGCCTGACTTCCTGTATTCTTCTGTACTTCTTCTGGCTTCTTTCCCACCCCTTCTCCCTCGCTGCTCATAAGGACATCTCTTGAAAACAGTGCATTAACTACTGTACCTCTCCAGCCGGCATCTATAAAATGCACCCAGGTAATTCTTTATGATGGTATTGCTTTTAAATTTTAGTGGCTTCCATGTCTCAAGCTGTTTTTATGTCACTATCCCATTCCTCTATCTTATGAAATGCTTTGTAAAATTATTTTTAAAACATTTCATAAAATAAATTTTAAGAAATGTAAAAGTTGTTTTCTTTTGTTACAGAAAGAAAGGATTTGATATTACATGGGTAGATGACACACACGCCTTGGGAGTTTTCTCCAGTCCGGTCACAGGTATATGTCTAGCGACTCTCAGGAATCCCAGGTCCCTTCTGTTTATTTTCTCCTGCTGCTTGTTTTAATTTCCCTTCTATTCCAGCCAAGAACCTTGCTCAGCCAGTATCTGTAGTAGAATAAACACTGGCTTTTGAGGCATGTGGCCTGGTACCACATGTTCTCTCCCTCTTCTCTTTAATCCAGCATTTGGTATTTGGAAGGGTAGGCACTTCCTCCCAGACCATTTGCACACTTAAATGTCAGTCATGATAAAGACCAAAGTGAGACTAAACTTTACACTATTTTTTTTCCTTCAGACAAATGAATTAGAAATAGAATTCTATATAATTCTACTGTAATAGCTACTCTCTGAATATATGGTTGGTCTTTTATACATAGACATACCCTGGATTCATGATAGAGCTTATGCAGAGGAATCCAGGGCAATCAGAGGTGCTGGATTGAGTTCCTGTGTGAACCGTCTTTAGAACATGAATTTGCATGGGCCAGATAAAATATTTTTGGCTTTGTGGAGCAAAAAGCTTCTGTCCTTACCTAACTGAATTATTATAGTGAGAAAGCAGCCACAGTGTGCAAATGAGCATGGCTCTGTTTTATACAGTTTTATTTACAGAAACAGAAAGCCCAGTGGCTGAGTTTGGTTTGATCCTTGTTCTAAAGTAATCATTACCCTACTTACTGTTTACAGATTTTCTATATTTTATGATTTTTTTTCTTGCCATGAAAACCAACAAACATAACTTCTGGAAATAAATGCCTTGTAAGAAATAACCCTAAATTTCTGCGTGCATCACTTTTTTCCTTACATCTGTCCTTCCTTACAGCTCGAGATGCCCTGGGTATTAAACATACCATGGTGAAGATCCGGCCCTTGTCACAGGCCACAAGAGCAGCCAAGGCCAAAGCTAGAGCTTGTGCTGGTGAGCCTGTAACCTCTCTGCCTTTGTTCCTTGTTGGTGCTGAAGTTGCTGTCCGTTCAGCGGGTTCTCACGATCAAGAGTTCTATAGACATTGTGTTTTTGGGTTAATACTTCTATTGATGTGATTTTAAGGACAAAAGAAAAAAAGCATGTTGGAATCCGCCCTTGAGCCGGCTAAAGGCAGGCAGTACAGTAACCAGATTCTGATGACGTCACTGCCTGGTTCACCTGATGCAGTTGTTTGATAGAGTTGTGTTAATGCAGCTAACTCAGCCAGGGGCGTTTGTGCGTTGCCTTACTATTTCCTCGGACCATCATCTGTCAGGCTGTATTAATTACTGCTGAGACTGCCCTTGTTCATCTGTTTTGTATGTTAATTACTGAGTTAAATCACGTGGAGCTGTAGTGCTTTCTCTTCCTTACTGCCTCTTACTCCTTTTTTTCCCTCAGAGTTTCTACAGCCAGCAAAGGAACGACCTGAGACTTCAGCAGCCTTAGCCAGAAGGCTAGTCATCAGTGCCCTTGGCGTTCGAAGCAAACAGAGCAAAACTGAACGCGAAGCAGAGCTCAGGAAACTGCAGGAAGCCCGAGGTGAGCTGACTGGTATTCTCTGGTCTGGTCCACGAGGGCTTCACTATGAGGCACATGTTGGAAAAGGAAAAGGGAAAGAATAACGTGCATTCCATCTTGTCGTTTCTGTCTTCAAGAAGCCTCTCAAATGTATAGATGGTGTTTTCAAACCTTACATTCAGGATTTGTCTCCTGTTTACACAAAGCATCTAGTTAATTTACTGTTACCAAGAGATAGGCTCTGCTTTCATTGCTCATTCCTGGCTTTTCTACAGTTTGTTTCAAACTAAAAAAAGGAAAAAGAAGATTTTTCCTCTGAAGACTTCAGTCTCCCAGACTTTGTGTGCTGTGCATTTACTTGTCCATGACCACCATGACGGGGCCATGGACAGACGGATTAGATCTTTTTGGTAGAAGGCAAGTTAAGGCAGAGACAGCAACTGATATTGATGATGACAACCATAAGGGGAATTTTGTCTTCTTAAGACAGTCTGGAGTAGATGCACCTGTCTTCTGATGACTTTCTAACACCCATGAGTTCTCAAACATATTTCCACAGATCCATAAACAGGGCTTTTTTTATAGTTTGGTGTTAAGCTTAAGATATATCTTCTCTTTATAGGCTTTTGAATTCTAGGTAAAGACTTGGACTCAGGTTTGACACAGAAGTATTTTTTAAACAGCCTTGAAGCTTTAGACAAGTTCTTTGCCTTTACCCAAGATCTATAGAATTAGTGAAAACAATTCTGAAAATTCCACTCACCAAAAAGTGACTTCATTTTTCCTTTAAACCAATTGAAGTTCCAAGCTGCTTGTTTATTGCTAGCCTAACAAGGCCATTAATACTTCTGTCCGCTATGCTTTGGTGATAGCAGACAGCTTTCGGACTCTCAGCTGCACCGGCCAGATAACCAGTGAGTGAGAGCATCGTGGCAGGGGTGAGAGTTTCAGAAGGGAACCTAACTAATTTACCTTAATAATTATAATGAGACAATTCTGTTTTCTAATGCATTGTTTATTCAGAGGTTTCTTATAGTGGAATAGAAATCGGAAAGGATCGTTCTTGCTTTTAGAGATGGTAAATAACAGGACTGGATCAAAGAATGTGCAGTATTCCTAATCCTTGTGTTGGTTATCTCTGAAGAAAGTGACTTAGATGCTAACTACAGTTATCTCAGAGGGCGAATAGAGGAGCCTGGGGATGTAGCTCAGTGGTCAAGCATTTGCTTAGCATGCCCTAAGGCCTTGGGTTCAGTTCCAGCACTGAACAAAAGCAAACAAAAGAGGTTGAGTAGAGGGTAAAGACAGGTATCTGAGGAGGAACCGACTCCTTTTGCTGTATGCCTTGCCTGCCTTCTAAGTATAAATCACCTCTGTCTCTACAACTGCATGTTCCCGCATTCTCGGCAGGCACATCAGCATGCTGCTTCTCTTGAAGTATTTGTTTTAAATGCTTTGCTATCCAAAGGACATTTCTGTGGTGCAGTTTAAAAGTGAGACTATTGACTGAGTGACTTTGTTTTTGAAACAGTTCACATTGTATTCCTAAATGGCTTAGAACTTACTGTGTAGTCTAGGTTGCCTTTGAACTTACGGCAGGCCTACATCAGATTCTGGGGTGCTGGGATCATAGATGTGAGCCACCATGCTAACTTCTATGTTGCTTTTTAAAATGAAGAATATTTCATTGTTTATCTGAGGTGAGGTTCTCACGTTGTTACCTCTGCTGAGCTTAAACTTGTAATCCTTCTGCCTCAGCTTCTCAGCTCCTCTGGTAACTGGAGCTCAAGAGGCTTTTGGTTATAAATAAGAGACCAACTGGGTAGGTTCTTTCTATAATTAATGCTTGGATTACAGAAGACCATTCTATCATTCTACATCACAGCTCTTTTGTGTCTGAGAAAATGAAGATGGAGAATTTCTTTTACTAGCATTCTTTTGAATTAAACAATCTCATGGAGTTGTATGGAGTCTAGGTTCTCACTTAAATGTGTTTGTTCCTCTTCTTAAAACTTAGAGTCCAGTTGTGACTATGCACTAAGCAAAGCTCAAAACAGGGCTTATTTTGAGATTCTTTAAGCAATGGCTTTTCCTGCGCTCTCCCACTGCTCGCTCTTCTTTTCTGTCTGTGTGGTGTGAGGATTAGATGCAGGGCCAGTGAAGGCAGGCCCTCTGTCACTGGGCTGTACCCTGCTGCTGCTGCTGCTGCTGCTGCTGCTCTCGATTTATTTCTCACGATTTCTAGTATAAGGCGTGAATAAAAGGGTTGTGTTGATGAAGGCACTGGAAGAAGACTCCCAAGTAGAAATTCTGATGGTGTTGTCTTCATACCTCTGATGCAAGATACTGTCTTCAGTTTCAAGCTGGCCCCATGAACTTAAGAAACAATCAGTCATAGGTTACTACCTAGGAAAATGAGAAGGGGGATTTGGGTGTAGGCTTTTCTAATTAAAACTCATTTTTTCTACCCTTTTGAAAGGATTGGGGGATAATTGCCATTTCCCCCCTTGGGGAAAATATTACTTTTATAAATACACTTTTGACATCCCTGAAGAATGCACTATAATAGGCTTCTTTTTAGTTATAGATACCAAAGATTAGCTAGTAGCTTTAACTGACAAAAAAATTTTCTTTTGTTTGATGTAAATCTGTGTGATAGTTTAAACCTGTTTCTCCTTCCTTTTTTCCTTAGTAGGAATCCAGAAGATCTGGATGTCATTCTTTACTATCAGTTCTTTACTGTAAAGACCAAAGGCAGATGACTAAGGGAATAGAGAAACCTGGGCTGTGATAGAGCGGTGGCCATTTAACTAGCTGTGTGGATTTGAGGCCTTAGCACTCTCTGTCCACTTTCCAACTAATGATGCTTGCCCTACCTAACCATGGAGAAGTTTTTTGAGTATAACATAATTTAATGTTGAAAAAGTGCTTTACAATTCAAGATATGGTTCTGTTTTCTGTGTTATAATATGACATGAGTATTGACAAGAGTATATTATGCATTGCTGCTCTTCCATTACACGTAACAGATGTATCTGATCAGTGATGGCATTCTCCCTTGGCAGGTATTGACATCCCCGTTGCCAGTTAATCAGAATTAGCATGGACCAACATCTATATGCTATTCTGTTATATAATCCTTTCTTTTTTTTTTTAATTTATTTATTTATTTATTTTTGGTACTTTATTTACATTTCCAATGTTTCCCCTTTTCTGGGTCTCCTCTTTGGAAACCCCCTATACCCTCCCCCTCCCCGCCTCTGTGAGGGAATTCCTCCTCCCACCTACCTGCCCACCCATCCCCATATTCCCACCTTGACATTCCCCTTTACTGGGTCCTCTAGCACCCTCAGGCCCAAGGGCCTCTCCTTTCTCCCTGATGACCATCGAGATCATCCTCTGCCACGTATGTAGTCCGAAAAATGGGTCAATAGATGTGTATTCTTTGGTT
>CM052703.1:17554529-17655076 GCA_028551405.1 Uromys caudimaculatus | reverse complement strand
TCTTGTCCCCAGCTGTCCCTTGGTTTCTATGCCCTGATGGCTCTGCAAGGGTTCCTCTTGGTCCAATGGGTTTGAGCAGAAGTGGTGGTTTTGCCTGTGCTCAAAGGTGTGTCAGCACTCCTGGGATACCCACTCTCTCCTGGAGCCTTGTGGCCCAGGTTGGGGTCCCCACGCACAGGCCCCTGGTGGCCCAGGCAGAGGTCTCCACCCACAGGTGGGAACCTGAAGGTTCAGAGATTTTGTGTTCCCTGGCTTCTCAGGTGCTGGGTCCCGGCGGATCCGGGCGGGTCCGGGTGAGAGGTGTTACTCCCCTTAACCCCACTCACTGCTTTCCCAAGCTCCTGGGAGGGTAGTTTTTTCTGGCGCTCGTTGGATATGGACTCCTGGTGGCCCAGGCAGAGGTCCCCGCCTCCAGGGAGTTTCTATGCCTGCCTACCTCAGTCCCTGTGTCTCGCGGGTTTGGAGCAGTTCCTGGTGAGCTGTGGAGCTTGTCTTGGGCCCACTCCCGGCTTTTCCAAGCTGCTGGGAGGGTATCTTTGTCCTGGCGCTAATTTGCTATGGAGCCCTGTGGCCCAAGCTCTAATCCTTTCATTAATATATAATAATCTAACCTTTCTTTGTCCTCCATGAAGAATTCCATTGACTGCCAGGGTATTGAGGACAACAAACAGATATGTGACATGTGCTCACTGTCTCCATATATGAATGATATTGATTACTTTGGTTTTCTTCATAAATGTTAGTATTTTACTCTGAACTTTCTCCACCCTGCCCCTAAAAGAGTTGAACGTACCCAATTGTTTGAGTTTCTCTGATAGAGTTTTCTATCCTACTTGGATTCTCCGGACCTTTTAGTGGAACAGTGTATACCTCAGTCCTTTAAGGGAGATTCACTAAAGCTGAAAGTCTGGGAGAAGGAAGTGCCAGATCACTTAAAGCAAATCACACTGTATGTATGAAGAGATTAAAAACCTTTAGTACATTGTTCTTGAGCACAAGCGGAGTCTCTTTTGGTCCAGGAGAGTACGCAACAGATGAGAGCTGTGCTGAGAGTGGGAGATGGATGCATAGACCATCCTTGAGTGCTGTGGGTTTTATTTAGTCAGGTGTTTTCAACCAATGATTCATGCTGAATGACAAAACCACACAAGTAAAGGACTCAACACAGGAATATCTGGGACATTTTCCTGTGTTTTCTATTCCAAATATTTGATTGCTGACTAAAACTAGAAATGTATGTCATTGCTTCTCAGAATAAGCTGCTCTCTCATCTTCAAAGTCTGCTATAGTTTTATTTCATAATTTAATTTTATTCTTAGGAGTAGGTGATTAATTGGCTGGTTCTAAAAGGTCAGCATTTGGTTCAGAGGTCTAAAGCAGAGGAAGTAAATAATTTAATCATTTAGTTTGATTAATTAAATCACAACAAACTCAGAGTCATCTCTGGATAATACTTGCTCTTTTGTAGTAAAACAGATTTTCCTATAGTAGCTAACTCTGGGAGACCTTCTTATACATTCCATTATTCTTCGGTGCTCTATTACTGACCATAATCAGATTTTCAGGGTATTTTCATGTTTTTTTCCCTGCCCTATTATCTGAAATTTATTTCATTTCTAACCATATAAGTATGTGAAAAAAATTTTGCAGAGGTGTAATATTTATCTTTGGGGGGGGGGGTTGCTTCTAAATCAGAGACAAAAATGTCAACACTAGGACTAACTGACCACTTCAAGTGTTGCTAAAATAAACAGCACGTGGTTACACGCTGCAGATCATTCTCCAGTTAAATGGGCCCTGATGAGATCTGGATTACATTTCTTAGAACACTGATGAGCATATAAATACTTGATAAACTTTGTCTAAAGCCTTGCTACAATTAAGAGTTTGCTTATACTACTCCCTTGTCTTGATCTACCAAGTCTGTCAAGGAATAAAGGAAGGCAATTAAATTTGCCCAGGCTTGTTCTTCACAAAGCTTGCTGATTATTACTCTGTAGGTGGCGACAAGTGGGTTTTGTGATTATTTTTTTAAGTGCCCAAGTAAATTTTGAAAGTCTTTAATTTGCAGCCCTTCTCTTTCCTTCCCTTTTCTTGTTAAATAAAGCATGACCCCAGAGTGTTCCCTTCTCAGTCTTCAGCGCCTCTCTTCCCTCAGTGAGAAGCAGCAGCTGAAGCCCTGACTTCAGTCCGCTTGCTCAATAGGCACTTCTGTCTGTGCTTTCACACTGGGAGTGGACGTCTACGGCAGGGCAGTCTATGGAAGTGCATCTGGTTAGCCATTTGCTTCTAATGTTCTAGTCTCTTCTGCTCCCCTGTCCTACCACTGCCGCAGGCTTGTTTGCTCGCTTTACTTTTTTATGTTTAATGGAGGCAATGCTAATGACAGCTTTTCTCATGCAGCCAGTCATGTAATGTCTTCTTTTGATAAAGGGACATGTTTCTTTCAGTTAATTTTTTCACATGCTTTTCCTTTTGATATTTTCAGATGCCATGATAGTGGGAAGTATGCTACTTAAAAATAAGAACGGGGTTTCAGGCTCAGTTCTTCCTGATAATTGAACCTTAGCAAGTCACGCAAGTTCTCCAGTCTTCTGTTCCCCATTTCAGAGGGAATCACTTAAAAAGACCCATTTGACCCATATTCTCTGTGGTTCATACACTTCATATTTTCACTATTTCTTTGTGCTTCTTTCTCAATTGTTTCCATGTTTTACTACCAGAATTTACACACACGCACATACACACGCTTGGGTGAGAGTTAGGAGTTAGGGGATTTTTGTTAGCAAGCATTTAACACTAAACATACTTCAAAATTGTGACTTTACAAAGATGACACGGTGTCTTTATTATATGTATTATAATATCAAAAGCAAACACATTAACACTGATGTTTCTCAAGCAAAGTATGTAACAAGTCACATGTCGGGTTAGGTTTGCTACCAAAAATGAATTTTAACCCATACTTTAAAATAAAAACAAAATCTTTATTTTCAGAACTGGTTTGATTTTGGACTTGTGAATGACAAAATGACGGTTATATTTTTCTGTTGTTTATGGATGATATTTCTGATTTGTTTTCTATCTTAATGAAAATTTTGAGTTCTAGTAAATAATTTTCCTCATTCCTTTATTTTTTTTGGAATTCACAACCAATTTTTTATTTCATCCACAATTAAATCTTCCCTAACGTGTCTCTTTTTAAGACTCAGAACCATGCTACTTCCTAGGAAATCCTGGCAAACTTTGGATAAGTCCATTATCCTTGGCATTGCTCATGGAGAACCTCATTCGACCCAAGCCTGCCTGCTTTGCAGCTGAATCCTTGGGCTTAGTAGTAATCAGACTTCAGTTTATAATTTGTTGATCCTCATTTTTTTGCCTTGTGTAACTTTGTTGCTGTATTCACATGATGCCACAAGATGGTGCCCAAATAGCAAGGAATTTCTTTCTCTCATTCCCAGCCAACTTCTTCCCCTTAAAGTACAGTCAAGTGTCATTCAGAGATTTTTGTAAGTGATTTTCATGATTTGGAAGATAGGTTAGGATAGCAAGTGTTAATTCATTTCTGTAGTCCACCTGGTTAATGACTTGAAGACTCTTTTATAGACATTGTCAGTCTGGAACAAGAACTCTTAAAAAGAAACATTTATTTTTAATGAAAAATGAAGTTTCTATATTAAAATAATTAAAGGTAAATTACATGATTTGTATATTTTTGTCTTAAAAATTAGCCACTCTTTTTCCTCCTTTTTATATGGTGGTTATTTTTTCTTTCTGGAGTAGACTCTAGAACAGTGGTTTTCAAGCTGTGAGTTGACCCTTTTGTGGGCCAAACAACCCTTTCACAGGGGTCACCCAAGACCATTGGAAAACACTGATATTTGCATTGCAATTTATAACAGTAGCAAAATTACAGTTATGAAGTAGCATGAAAATAATCTTATAGTTGGGGGTCAGCACAACATGAGAAACTGTATCAAAGGGTGGTAACATTAGGAAGATTGAGAACCACTGCTTTAGAATAGTTCTGGTTCCTGGAAGTGCTTTGCAAAATACGGGCACAGTGTGACTCTCTAAGTTGTTTCTCATTGAACTTATGGTAGGGAAATGGTGAGAGCCCTGGGAGGCCGCTGCTGTTTGAGCGTTGGGAGATTAAACAGATTGGTTGCTCAGTGGTTAAGATCATTGGCTGCTCTTCCAAGGACCTAGTTCTGACTCCTAGTACCCAGCTCTTCCAGAGGACCTGGGTTCAATTCCTAGCACCTAGGTCATGCCTGGAACCATTTACTACTCTAGTTCCAAGGGATCCAACACTCTCTTCTTGCCTCCAAAGGCAGTAGGCGTGCAGGTGGTACATAGACACACATGTAGGCAAAATACTTACACACACAAAAATAATAAAATATACTCTTAATCCCTTTTGAAATGTTGTAATAAAAGATCAGTACACACCAAACATGCCTGAAAGGTAGACTTAAGTACCCACTAGCAAAACCAGCAGCTGAGGTCTGCTGGTTCTGACTTAATCAATATAGTTTTAATTTTTTTCAGATCTTTACTTATTATTCAGAAACCATACAGTGGGAGTCTGGGGAAATGGCTCATTGTGTGAAGACACTTGTTACTTACTAAGCCCATTGGTCTGAGTTCAAGCCCCAGGGCCCATCTAGTAGGAAAGAACAGACTCCCACAAATAAAGAAACTGAAGCCACGGAGAATGCTGCTCACTGACTTGCTTCTCATGGCTTGTTCAGGAGTGCCCCCACCCACAGTGGTCAAGCCCTCCCATATCAGTTACTGATTAAAAAAAAAAAGAAGAAGAAGCCTCACTGACTTGCCTACTGGGCAGTGTATAAGGCACTTTCTCAGTTGAGGCTCCCTCTTCCCAGATGACCTAAGCTTGTGTCACATTCAGGAGCACTAAGCACTCAGTTGACCTGAGCTTGGAGCTTAGTGGTACAGTTTGTGTAACGTGTGGAGCCCTAGGCATGACAAAAAAGAAAAGGTGGAAAGGTGGTGGTGGGGGGGGGGACGACAAACAAAACCAAGAGTAGTATCAATTCTTTAAAGCACTTGGAAAGCTAAAGATGTTAACTTCTGGGATCAGGTGAAAGGTGATCAGGGAATCCCCCTGTCTCATGAATAATGTTTGTCTTGTAATTTGATTAAAGGAAATTCACTGGCTGTATGAAATATATAATCATATGATTAACATTGGCCTTTATTTACAGAAAGAAAACGGTTAGAAGCCAAGCAACGGGAAGACATCTGGGAAGGCAGAGACCAGTCTGTGGTTTGAACATCACTTACTCAAAAGAATGAATCCATGAATTAGGAAGTGTTTGATATTCTTGAGACAAGAGGATCTTTCCAGAGCTGTGCACATGCAGATAAGCATGTTAAAGACAACGTGAACAAGACAGAAGACTGGAGGGCTTAGAGAGAACCAGGAGACCAGCCCTCACTCCTGAATTCAGACCTGTCCACTGTGGTAGAGATGGTGAAAGGAGCTAGCGTGTAGGAAGGAAACTGGAAGAAGTGGCTTCTAAGAGCCCTGAGTGGGGCAGCTCATGTCAGTGTGGGGCGCGCCTCCAGGGAGTCTGAAGCAAATGTAAAGCAAAACAGAGGATTCAAGCCTGCAGTGACAGGACTCAGAGGTCCATGGCAGGGTGTTCCTTAGTACTTCTCAGAGTTGAGAACTGCAGGACTGGGGCAGCAGTAAGGGAGTAGAAGCAGCTCACAGACATGAGCGCTGGTGCACTCGGCAAGTACAGCGGCTACACTGCTGGCCCCAGAACTCCAAAGCCACTGAACCATGGCACATGGTGGGCATTTGGACTCCTGAGTTTGTACTGAGCTTGGTGCCTGGTACTGCTCCAGCTGCACAGCAGCCAGGGGTCTGCCACCTTCCTTCCTCACGAAAACCAATCCTAAGGAGCTGAGTGCCAGCTCCAGTTTAATCAGTGATATGTTGTGAGAGGGAGAAATTAAAAGCTATTTTATAACATAAATTAATATGGTGTTTATAAATCTTGACCCCACCCAAAAACCAACATCGGAAGAAGAAAACAGAAAAACCTGTAGATGAATTCTCTAGTCTTCGTGTCTCTGATGATGTGCTTGGTTTAAACAGGTGCTAACTTTTATCAGCCCAGCGAGTATAGCACTCACTGTCTTTTCCGTCCTAGAGTGGATCCCTAAGTGACCATCCTGGCAGTTCTATGTGGCAGCTTCTCTTGCCCTCATCTCCTCAGGCATCTTTCTTTCAACCTCTTGCATTTTTCCATAGCTGTCAAATCTGACACCCTTCAGGAAACATCTGGCACACAGTATGTTCTTGGTATGCTCTTAGCCTATGCCAGAGGGGCTTGGCGAGCAGCACCAGACCATCCCGTACAGTGATGAGCCGCCAGGATAAAATGAATACCTTTAGGCAGTGAACAGTTTCCAAAAGGACATGGACAGGTTTCAGCCCCCAACTCGGGCCTTTTCTGTTTCACGTCTGCCTTCTTGGTGGTTTTGGAAAGTAGTTGTGTGCTGAAGAATCGGTAGTGCTAGTCTTTAAGGTGCTGAAGTGGCAGGAACTGGTGTCACATTGTGGTTTCAACTAGGGCAGAAGCTTCTTTTTATACCCATGACAATGATGGATTATTAGCTTTGTCTAGAACATGGTAGAATGGAGCTCTTCACATATCCCTAGATGACTCTGGCCTTGGATCTGAGTCCTGGCCTGTCCCTGTTGCTGGTTCTGCCTAGAGCTCTGTCACAGTTCTTCAGCATTGTTTCTTTACTCCAGTTTGCTTTCCCAGAGGCCCTATACAGTGCCACCATTCCATATATGGGGAGATACATTGTTTTCTTGATCCTCTATTTCTACTTAAGTCTTTGGCTTCCACTTGTAGGGCCTGTGCTCTGTTTTTACTCTGCTTACTATGCTCTGTTTGAGCAGTAGATACATTGAAAGAAAATACCAAGGATTCCAGTATTGGCTTTTATTATTTTTTATGTTATTTATTATTAAATAGTATAAATATGTTTTGTATATTACACATTATTAATTTCTGTTATTAATTTTATGTATGTCTGAATTCCTGGTAACTGTAGAGGCCAGAAGAGTGTGTTAGATCTCCTGGGACTAGAATTAGAGTTAGTTATGAGCCACTACATGGATGTTGGGAATTATACCTGGGTCCTCTGAAAGAACTAGGCTCTTAACTGCTGAGCCCCAGTGCTCCAGCCCCAGCATGGCTTTATCCTGAGAGATACTTTTAAGGCACACATTTGCCATGTTTTCACACCCTACCCCAAGTTAGATACCAGACCATGGCCATGCGTGTGCTAGGCAGCTTTCCTCTCTGAGCTATACCCCCAGGCTGCAGTTTTGAACTTAGGAGTAACCTTGAGAATGGGAAAAAAGAAAAAAAAGAAAAAAAAAAGCAGTGACTCTTGTCTGTGAAAGGATTTCTTGTTAGCTGCTTAATGCCTTTTCTCTAGAGGCATTGTTAATGTTTATTACCCAGTGTTTAAAGAAGCAACCTATCTTATGTCTGATAATCAGCTACTTTTAACTCTCAGGATAATTTTTCTAATCAGTCTCAGAGAACAGTTTAGTTAAGTCAACATTTGAAAGTTATGGAACATTGCTGTTTTGCTTCTAATTGAAAATGTACTTTTTGCTTACGTTATCCCAGTAATTGGGGATGCTGTGTATTGGTCAATGGTAAGAAGTCCCAGCCATGGCCCAAGCTTGTCCATGCAGGATGAAGTCCTTGGTTATATCCAAACTGAACTTTTATAAGAGGAGTTAATGGGAGAAAACCGTGTGACTGCTACTGTCTCGGGGAACAGACCTGTCTAAAATAAGGAGCTGTTTGACCGGGGTGGCTGGCTGTGAAAGAAATGTTAGCCATGGGAGATGACATCTCATGTACTCTGCAAACATCTAAATTTCAGGGTTATGTCGAATTTCTAGTAGAAAGTTAACAATCCCCATGGATTCTAGTTTTCTCTTCATAGTGTGAAAGTCTTTATAGCATTAGCTTAGCTTCTGAGGAGAGCTTCCTAGCCCTTCTCTGAGGCACACAGGGTGCCAAGGTGAAAGTCTTCTGAGGCTTTTGGTTCTGTCTGGAATTTGGTGGTTGGTATTCTGTTAACATTCCTCATCTAGTTATAAGTCATGCCAGCCCCCAACCTGCCCGTGTCTTTCCCTTTCAACTCAGAAGTTTAACAGCACAGCCCTTGTATAGTTTTTTCCAGGAATTAGAACTGGCTGCACCTACCAATCGTGTGATGTGGGCCAGAAAGCTGAGACCAATGCTGGTGGCTGTCTGCCTGGCCTGCTCTTTCTGGCCTCTTGGAAACTAGATCCAACAAGAAGGTGAGGGTAACCCCTGCCCAGACCCGGTCCTCACTCACCACCCCACCCCTAGCTAGCTGCACATTCTTTTGCAGATCATTAGCTTCATGTGTGACTATAATGTCGCTGTTTGCTAGATCCAACAGGAAATCAGTCCTTCTCTTGTTTACCTAAACTGTTAACACCAAAATAGGCTTCCTGTGCCAGATGGATGGAATGGAGGAGACAGAAAAAGGCACCTTTTGTTTATAGAAGGTACCCCAAAACATGTCTTTTGACTATTGGGGTAGCTCTTGTAATGTGGGGAGGAAAATACTGTAAATCAGTTCTGTCTGGTACCGTTTATTTTGATTTTGTAGCCTCTATT
Source organism: Uromys caudimaculatus (assembly GCA_028551405.1). Taxonomy (NCBI): domain Eukaryota; kingdom Metazoa; phylum Chordata; class Mammalia; order Rodentia; family Muridae; genus Uromys; species Uromys caudimaculatus. Next base: position 17,646,350 of record CM052703.1, on the reverse strand, counting down.
ATAAACGTCTCCAATCTTTGGGTTGCGCCCTCTCATTCCTCCCTTTCACATCTCAGCCTTCCTGACCGGATGTTCACTGTTGACCTTGGGCAGTGTAACACCAAAGCAGGTTAGTGTGCGACTCAAGAAACATACTGGGGTGGGCTGTCCCAAGGAATGTGTTCTGAGCACCGTCTAGCTCTGGAGGGAAGAGGGCAGAGTGCAGTGCATTGGAAGCTACAGAAGCTCAGCTGGTCTGGTCTTTGTATCACTCATAATGAGCAACCCTAGAAGGGTCATGTGTGTGTCAGTGGAGAAAAGGTCTAGACCTGCCCTAGAAGGCCCCAGGTCCTACACCACCTGAGCAAGAGCAGAGCACAGACACCTCACCTGTGGATGGCGGCCTTTCCCAGTGTTCGTCCTGAACTAAATGAAGCATTCTCACTTCTTGTTAACTCAGTCTTCTGTTCCTAACGCTACCAGACCTGTCTTCATGTTCCTGCAGAGGAACTTGATGGACCAATTTCTTCCCAATTGCAAAAGTTTGGTTAAGGTGAAGTGGCCTTAGTTAAATCTGAAATTTAGGCTAACCCTGCAATGTGGGTAATTCTAAGAGACTGTACTGCCTGCCAGATATGGGCATCCTGTTGTCTCCCTTGGCAAAGGTCCTCGGAGGCTGAATTTATGTGACCTCAGCTGTCTTCTTGATTTTTTGCTACTCTGCAGGAAAGGCCCTGTCTTGTCATTCTGTGAAACTTGCCCGCCAGCCCCAGCCCCAGTAATTGGGGTGTTGATCCATCAGGAAATGAGGGTTCAGGGGTATTAGAAACACCCATGTGTGTCAGAATGAAGGTAAAACTGCCAAGGAGAGGCCTCAGAGCCTGAGATTCAAGCTCTAAGTGAGGATAAGCTGAAGACTGCATTCACCAGTTCTCTGCCGGGTGTGAGTTTGACACAGTTATTTTGCATGGAGCGTATAGCAGAACTGACTCCATCCACTTGTGTTCTCTGTTCCTCCAAGACATTTGCAAAGCACCACTTAGATGGGGGCCTTGGTCACAGTTCATCCCTGAGGAACTTAGAGCTCCTGAGACTGGGAACTGTGCATCAAGTTGTAAAGAAGATCGAGTCTCCTTAAGGAAATGAAGGTTTAGCTGGCCAGAGCCTCAAGGCCATGCTATGTAGGCCATAGGTGCTCTGGGGGGGGTGCCCAGAGTCATCCTGAGAGTACTGCCATCCCGGGTGATGATCTGGCCATTGAAAGGCTTCCTGAGCAGCTTCTTGGTGCTCCTTGTCACTAGCCCCTTGTCCTGTGAGTCAGGGATTTGTGAAGGGCATGGCTCCAGTAAGCTGAGGTATCTGGTGTGTGAGCAGAGCTGGGAGTATGCAACAATGACTTCAGATCAAGTTGTTCCTAAGACGCTGTTCCTGCTCCAGGGAGAGCTCTGCATTGGGTCGGTAGGAGTCTCCTGTGGGCCAAAGGAAGATAGTGGAGTGGCAGACCCACCACAGCCCCTTCCCATCAGGGCAGTCGTAGGCACACAGTCTGTTGTGTGGAAAGGGCTATACTGATTCTTCTTTGTTCCCTCCCAGGTTCTTTCTGTGTGGCCACCCTACCTGCCTTGTCCCCTGGTTCCCCCCTGGTAACTGAACAGCAACAGGAGGCTCTGCAGTGGTAGGGATTGTCTGTGACTGCAGCTCTGGCCAGCTTCCTCTCCACCGTGGCACTAGCTGTCTCCTGGCTTCTAGATGCCCTTCCCCTGCAAGCTCACAGGGACAGGAGTTTCCCATTCCTTTATTCCTGGGCTCAGTGTCACTTGTTTCCTGATCCTCTAAGGAGCTCTTGTCACATAGTTTCAGGTGTACTGCAGTGCGTACTGCCGTGTGTGGAAGTACTCTGGTACTGTCTTTGTGGGTCCCTAGCAGTCTGGTTATGGAGTCCCTGTCCTCTCCATGAGCACAGTCCCAATGCCTCTCACATTCTTGTTTCGTTCTGTGTCAGCAAAGTCTACTCAGCTACCCAGATGTGAGACTTAAACGTTCCTTCTCATCCTCTCCCATTTGCTGGCAGAGTTTATTTTTAAAGCAAATGAGGCTAGGGCTATAGCTCAGTGATAGGGTGCCTGCCCAGCCCGTGGAAAGCCCTGTGTGTGGGAGCCCAGTTCCACAGACAAAATACAAAAACAAACTTTGCATCTTGACTGAAATTTTGTCAGTGTCCCTGTTTTGGAGGTGGAGACCAGGGAGTGTTTTCCTGTCACATCACAGACCTCCCACAGCCCCTCCCTGGAGAGCACTCCAGTGATCCAGAAGCTCACGGTCCATGTGTACAAAAGAAAACTACTCAGTAATCCCTGTACTCAGAGGCTGAGGCAGAGGACTGCCCAAGTTGAAGGCCAGCTGAACTGCACATACCTGTTTCAAAGAACAGAAAATTTAAAATAATCTTGAGGCTGGAGGGATGGCTCAGCAGTTAGTATGTACACTGCTCTTGAGGGCCTGAGTTTGGTTCCCAGCACCCACACTGTGGGGCTTACAAGTGGCCTGTAATGCCAGTTCCAGGGGAATCCAGTGCCTCTGGGCTCCATGAACACTTATGAGTGTGCACATACCTTCACATGTGCCCACAATTAAAAAGAAATCTTTCCATAAACAGGAAGCGCCCTCCCCTCGGGTTGAGATCTCCTCACTCTTAGGTTAGAGCATGGTTGGTGCGAGTTAGAAGGCAGCCACAGAATACTCTGTCCTCCCTTCTGCGTCTCTCAAAGCCCTGCCCGGATACCACCCTCCGATATCTCACCTACGCTCTTTTTGCTTGCTCCCCATTTACTTTATACCCTTAGGGGGTACTCACCAGGGTAGGACTTTCTGTTTATATGCCTGTGCATCCTCCACAGCACAGCTTCCTGTATCCTACCGTGATACTGTGATACTGTGATCAATACAGTTATAGGTCTTCAAACACACGGACAGGCCAGCCCTGCACCACACCCAGACCTTAGCAAGTCTAGGCACCGTTCAACTGTGAGATGGAGGGATTCTGTACAAAAAGCAGCTGCTTCATTCCTGCGCCTGACTGATACTACAGTTTTCTCTGCTGCTGTTTGTAGCTGGAGGTAACAGCAGAGATCAAGGAGAACTTTTTCCTGGAAAGAAGGCAGTTCAAGAAAACTACAGGAAATGGGACAAGTATGGACAGGAAAAGCATATGCGTGCGTCTGTGTCTGTGTGTCTGTGTGTCTCTGTGTGTGTGTGTGTGTGTGTGTGTGTGTCTGTGAAGAAAGGCTCAAACCAAGAGATCTGCCTGTCTCTCCCCAAGTGCCAGGACTTGCATTACCATACCCAGGCAGGAAAAAAAAATCTTGATGTGGCTTGAGAAGACAGGAAAGACTCTGAGACTGGAAACTAGTCATTCATTCATGAAGGAATGCAGTGGCTAGGTGGGGAGGTTGATGACCAGTGTCATCTACCCATAGCCATCTGTATACACCATCTGTGACATAAAAGTCACACCCAGGTGTACCTCTTAACGTTTTCCAGCCCCCTCAGCTCTACGGGGCTGGTGTCACCGTGGCCGCATTACCTGTGTGGCAGTTGTGCAGCCAGACTCGCTGCCCGTCATACTTGCAGCGGCATCGAATCATGTTGTTGGAGAAATCTGACTCGGCCACGTCATTTGTGGGGTTCACAACCACCTGCAGTGAGGGGACAGCAAAGCAGGTGATGTGGTTTCTGAGTGACTTTACATCTTACCTAGTATTCTACAAAAAGGTCTTTCCGTGCCCTGATTTGCTGATCCTTAGTCACCTCAGTAGGCATCAGCATCCCTCTTCACAGATGTACAGATGAAGACTAAGAATTACCCCGTGTCCACTGAATCAGGACTCCAGCCCAGAGCTTTGGGGTCCCCTTAGGGCTCTTCCCTACAACATGGCTCCTAGAAGGAACAGATCTGTTGGATGCCATGGGAAACCACCTTTCTCTGATGCCCGGAGCTTCTGTAACTGCTGGAGAAGCACCCTTACCTGGAAGATATAGTCCCCTGGACCTACGTCTGTGATATCCACCCACTGGCAATCGATGTCATGCCGGTAGGTGTCCCAGCAGCCTACAGCAACTCCCTGTTCCCCAAAGTTGGCACATGCATAGCGCCGCTGCACTCCTGTAAAGGACAGTACACAATTACCATGGCATCAAGAAGGCACGTGTGCCCAAGCACTTTGTGGTCGGTCATGGGCTTCATCAGTTAATCCTCAAACTGGCTGTAGCAGCTCTGCACTTCTGCCCAGTCCATGGGTTCAATAAAAACTTGCCTGAGTACAGAATTCCTGCTAACTGAATTTAGCATGGGCAAACAACATTCATGGCAAAGACTATGTCACTTTGGATGTTCTAATAAAAGTCCCTGTTGGCCTGAGAACCATGGGTAGGGATTCTAGTCCCTCTGTGCTACTTCTGTCCACCAGCCCTCGGGAGACCTGGTTTTCATCTGTGGGGTACAAGTAGAAAACATTCCCTGTCCTCCAAGAGCTGCTAAAAGTGTTAAGCCTTTTTAAGGTGGTATAAAGTGGTGGGAATTGAGAGGAAATGAGGACGTTCCACCTGGTTTTGGAAGCCTGAAATTGATGGTTCGAGTTGCCTTGAACACTATTGCAAGCTAGAGTCTACAGGAGCCTGGGGCTGTTGGACAGGGAAGGGAGGAGCCTGGCCCCAAAGGTACTTGAGAAATCCTTACGAAGTACATCAGGAGGCTACGTAAATAAGATCCCACGAACCTGAGGGGCAGTTTGTATCTTCTAGACAGAAGCTGGCCTTGTGCCCCTCAGCCACTTTGGAGCCATTGAGTGTGAGCAGGTCATAATGGGTGAAGACCTCGATGCTGTGGTAATGCCTGAGGAAGAAGGACAGCTGTCAGCCCTACAGCAATAGGAGTGGGACATCAGGAGAGGTTAGCAGGGAAGGCTGAGGCCCATCATTACCCACAGGGAAAGCTGTAATAACAGGGCAGTGCCCACCCTTCAAGACGAGCATGGTCACAGACTTCTTTGCTGGCACCTCTGCCAGGCAGCAAGGCACAGCTGTCCCCTCTACTTGGAATCTTATTCAAGTAGAAGAGGTACAAACTGCCCCTGGTGGCCTTCAGAAGGCTGGAACCTTGGCTACAGGATCCAAGGCAGGTGGGTGGGGGAACATTGGCCAGAGATGGCCTAAGTAGTGAAGAAGGTGGGGAGAGAGCTTATTGTGCTCCATCAGCCTGGGACCAAATTGCTACCATATTTTCCAATCCAGTGGTAATGACAGCTCTGTGCATGCTACAGGAAAAGGTGCTCATTAACTCAGGCAAGGCCAAGTCCTCAAATCGCTGCCCATTCCTCTCAGGTTTCCCTACACACAGCTATGTCCTGAAAGAGGACATTTCCCCTTCCACTCGGCCTCCGTCACAGGTGTTGCCTCTCCTTTCTGGTCTGCAGGTCCCTTATAAGAAAGGACGCTCATTGTCTCCTTCCATACCAGTCTGTTCCCTGCCATTCCCTGCTTCACCTTGTTGAACCTGCCAACCTTTTCTGCTGAGCAAGCATCCTGTTTTGGGTCTCCACATTTCTGGAGATCCCACTTTACTTGACAGGGGCTACCTAAGGTCCAGTATAGGAAAAGGGTGTAATACATGTTAGCGCCAAACACTGGCAAGCATGCATAACTGGCCCCATAAACACTGTCCACAAGGGTATATCCAAGGAAGATGTACATGGGGGGGGGGGGGATAGGTGCTCCAGGGATCCCCTCGTTGTCTCCTGGGGGCAAGCCCAGCCATGTGAATAGAAAGACAGACTTACCAGGAGTTTGCCTGAGGCCAGGGGAAACCAAACTGTTTAGTCCCTAACCCTCTAGAGCCATGTGTGAGCAGGTACCAACCTGTGGCACTGATGCCAAATCCAGCTGTGGCGTCCAGCCTTGGGACGGAAGTCGGCCCGGCCAAGGTTGTAGATCTGTGAGGAGAAGCGCAGCAAACGCCGGTGTCCATAGGGCCAGTCCATGTGGTCAGCGGACTTCGAGAGGCAGTTTTCCTCATGAGCACAGTACAGCATGCTGAGTGGACGATCCTCCAAGTAGGCTGTCTCTTGCACCAGCTGGGCATTCATCACAAGGTCTGGAGCACCTGGGGGTTAGGGAGAAGGTGGGGGGCAGGGTGAGAAGGCAGTGCCTGCTCTGCAGCAGACACAGGATCGCTCCCAGACTACCAAAATAACACAAGAAGGGCAGCTGAGAAGCTGTGAGTCCAGTCGTGGGGACCAGCCTATCACTTCCACGGGCAGCCTCAGTGTCACGTTAAAGTGTAGAGCTAGCATTCATTCTTGGCTGTGGTTTACTGTCCCAGCACTGTGACTGCTTAATGGTTTTGTGCCTCATATTTTGTCATCTACAAGGTGGGAATCATATTGGCGATATTAATAAGCAGTATCTATAGTATGCTTAGAGCATTGTCTGGCCTGCAGTAAACAGGAAATGGATATAGGCTATATTTCTTCTGTAAAATGCTTTTCATCTTACAAAGAGCCTTTATGTAGCTTAGTGGGTGAGAACCTCTCAAAGGCTTTGCTAATACCTAACGTGATTATCCCAGCCAAGCCTCTGCCTTCCCTGGGCCGCAGTCTCTGAGCATCTGTTGAGCTGGAGGGAGAGGACCGGAAGGGAGTATGGAAGGAGTAGGCTGTGGAGCCTGCCCCTCTACTGTGCTCTTCAGTCTGCTGAGCTCTGGGCCTTGCTCCCTCTGGATGGTCCGTTCTAGCTACTCACTTGCGCAGTGTCCCATACACTCATTCCTCATTCAGGCTACCTCCAGTGTGCACACCTCTGGATGCAGAAGTCCAACCTGAGGTCAGCAAGGTGGACCAGCCAGGAAAATGCATGCTATGCAAACCTGGTAAGCTGAGTTCAAGTCTTGAATTCCAAGTAGGAGAGACCTGACTCCCACAAAGTTACACACAGACACGCAACAACAACAGCGATACCTTTTTTACTAATACAATGTGCCTAGGTCTCACTCTCAGCCCAGCATCTTCCCTCTCCTTAAAGAGTCTCTCTTCTGAAGCCTCTACCGTCGATGTCTTTCAAGTGTCAGTACTGGAATATGGCGATCCATTACTGTTGCCACGTAACCTCAGAAGAGAAAAGGGGCCTTTCTCAAGGTGTTGGGGTTTAGGTATGCTGTTAGGTATGTGCCGATGGGAGAGCATGGGAGCACTGACTTGTCTCACTGTCTGGGTCTGGAGTGCACTATGCTACATGATGCCTGTCATGTCACTAAACATGCACTGGAGATTCCTGTGGCTTCTGTTGGAGAGAGCCAGGATATGGTCCGTGTCAGACCTGAGCTCCTAAAGGAAAGGAGAGCTTGCAGAGAGAGTGCGGGGGAAACAAGAAACGTGAAGAAAGTCAAGAGGGAGGTGGTTGAGTACAGGCTGCTGCTGGTCAGCCACCTGCCTGGCTGTTGGCATCAAATGTGCTCATTATGACAGCTGCACTGGAAGTAGCTAAAGTCCAAGGTTGCCAAGCAACCAGCATGCTGTGAGGCCTGGTTGCAGAGAGTACCACCGATATCCTGTCCCTCTTCAGGGGAGGGTAAGAAGGGTGGGCCCAGGGCTTTCCTCAGGGTGTGCTACACAGAGGCTCCCTGACAGGTTGGAGAGTGGCTGGGAAGAAGGTCAAGTGGCCCTTGGGGTTGGTGCCAGCCTACAGCCTTTGGACTGGATGTAATTATCTTGGCTCAGGCCTTGCTGGTCAATGTTGAACAGATGCTGCCACCCTGAGAATCTGGGTCTGTGGGGCAAACGCTTGCCACAAACCAGTCCTGTTCTCAAGTCTTTTGGGTAAACTCCACGGCTTGGAAGGGAACCCACAGCTTGGCCTTAGGCTCTGATGTGCCTCCGATCTGTGTGTCCTCTGCAGTGTATTTCAAAGTATTCCCCACAAACAATAACAAATTCATTCTATGTTGTAACTCATCACGCAGTTCTGAGAAAAACCATTACACTTCCTAAATGCAATAGACTGCCACATTTCTGTTCTGTTTCAGTCTTTTAAAACCGTTGTTCAGTCCTCAAGTTGCAAGGCCTTCTCTGGCTCCTTGTGCTTTTCTCAGTTCTCACAATAACTCCATGAAGGAGGTGGGCAGGGCAGGCTTTGCATCTGGCCATGACAGACAGCTCAGCCTCCCAACTGGAGGATGGCAGAGCTCCTGTGTCTGCTCCCTGAGCCCGCCCCCCACCTGTCCATTACTCACTGTTCATGCAGGCAACGCCAGCTGAGAAGCGCCCTGGGCCATGGGAGCAGTGCACAGGCCCATGCCTCTGACATTGATGTAGGGCCATTTCTGTGCCTGAGCAGCGAACTCCACTCATCACCACTTCTTTGGCCTCTGGTGTCCCCTGCCAATACCAGGTATCCTGGGAAGACAGTGTATCCCATCAGAGCTGAGAGGTACCACAATGCAAGTCGTTCTGAGGCCTCTATCTTACCATCCTTCAGACCAGTCTAGCACAGGTCTTAAAATCTTCACTGATGAGAGCCCTACCTCGTGGGCAACCCTATCACATTTGGACCCCTCTAACATTAAGAGTTTCTATGTAATTGGGGCAATGCCCTACTGCCCCAATATCCTACTGTCCCAATGCCCTACTGTCCCAGTGCCTTGTGGCACTGTCCCATCTATGCCCAAGAAGGCATCTCTGCTGTTTGAGTGGGACAACCCTGACCGGTCATCCCCACATCAGGTAGTATGCTGTCATTCCCAGCTGCTCCACACATCCCAACCAGGGCAGAGCCTGGGCCCCTTGTGACGTCTGCCCTTGCACTGCCAACAGGTCTGTTGGGTGCCCACAAATAGCGATTTTGCCCCTGCCTCCTCCCTCCTTTACCCTTGAACTTTGCAGCCCTCTCCGTGGAGAGCACACTGCAAGCCCCTGGCTCCACGTCCCCTCAACTGAGTCAAACTTCTGCTGGCCACAAGCCTTTGCATGAGCTGTTTCTTCTTCCTCCAAATCTAACTGGCTTCAATTCATGGTTCCTTCAGGTAAAACTATATACCAGGTCATTTCAGCATCCTTCCCTCAGCTGTGTTCTTGTCACCCAGTTGGTGACAACCTATAGCTTCACTTATGAGTAAGTGCCGTATGAATGAATGAATGGCCAGTGGCTCTGGCAGAGGTTCTAGTTCTGCCAGCCAGGAGGCTCTGGCTATAGAAAAGGAGCCAATCTGAGACCTACCTTGATAGCAAAGTTGGCAAATCCCAGACCAAGTTGCCGACAGGTCACCATGGCTTCAGTGAGCCCCCAGTGGTCACTGCATACAGTCCCCCAGCGTGGGACCCCATTCACCTCCACCTGTACCTCCACCACTCCCTCTTCGGGGTTGCACCCACCAGCCAAGCGCACCTGTAATAGAAGTAAGGGGAGAAGCCAGGGTTGCAAGCTGGGAGACCTGCCAGACACTCCGCCTCCAACTCATAATGTGAGCTTAGATCATTAGCTAGTGTGTGATGTCTCCGCTTGCTAGAAAACTCTGTGGCAGGGGCTTCTGCCCTGGACCTTGCCCTACTCCTACCTAGCCTCTCCCACTATTAGTGGTGACTCATTTTTCCAAGGGCATTTGTATCTGCTGCCTTGTCGACTGTCATCCCATTAGAGAGTCAACACCCTTTTCCAAGATACCAGCAACTTGCCCACCATCCCCAGAGCCACTCCCCAGCAGTTTGCTGGTAGTCCTGGCTTGACCTTTTTTCTCAGGATCTGGGTTTGTGAGCCAGTGTGTATACCAGAGAAGCCCCATGTCCCTCTGCCATCTGTGGGACTATATGTGGGGCCAGGTCACAGAGAAGGGAGCTCTTCAAGCCAGCCCAGACCTCTTCCTGAGGACATTCAGGCCTAAACTCACCTTGTTCCGGAAGCCCATGTCAGGGATGTTGCACCTGACAGCAGCGTCATTCGCATGTTGACAACCATTCTGAGACCCTTCCAGGGCAAGGCAGTCACTGAGGGTCTGCTCATACCCCCTGCATCTCACCTCACTCAGGTGGATGGGCCCTAGCCCTGCAGGGAAGAGTGTACTGTGTCAGGCTCCTCTGTAAACCACACCTGTGACTTCCCATCCCCAGGGAGGGGACTTCCTCTACTGAGCTGCCAAGAGAAACTGATGGTACATCCCAGCCCTCTTACACGCCCGATCTCCTTGCTCACCTTGGCCCAGCTGGGCCCCAAAAAGGGCCTCCCGGGCAGATCCAAAGCCAAGCTGGCGACACACAACGCTGGCTGAGATGAGATTCCACCTGTGGTCACAGATGGTGCCCCACTGGCGGTTCATGAGCACTTCCACACGGCCCTCACCCACCTGAGCCCCAGAGCGCAGGCGCACTTTCAGCTCCTGCTGAAGAGGAGAGAACCAGCTTCAGGGATGGACCTCAGAGTAGGGCTCCTGTAAGCTTCGCCAGCCAGAGCCAAGGACCAGTCTCCAATTCTGCCTTTGACTTCCCACAACTATCCCTTTCTAGACCGGGGCTCACTAGCCCTCTCTCACCTACTTTTTAAAACAAAAGACCAGGCTCAGGTTCAATGCCTTTACCCTCAGTGGGTTGCAGCTACGATTTAATTACTCTTTTCACGGTTGCCTTCTATCTATGGCAAGTGATGTCAACTTTCCATCTACGTGAGGATGATAAATGACCTCCTTTAAAAAAAAAATCTCAAGGAGCCCAGCTCCTCCTCCCCATAAAGTTCCTCTCTCCTCTCCCCCATTGGGCAGGGTACTGCTGTGAGGGGCCTGCACCTTCAGATTGGTCAGGGCCCTGGGGCTGACCTCTGCACGGGACTCCTTGCGCTTTGGCTTTGGCTTCTGCCGGTGGAAGTGGGGCCCTGCCACACAGCTGACCACAGCGTGCATGCCACCTGGACAGGCTGGCCGAAGCTTGCCTCTTCCTGGAGCCACCTGTACCTGGCACTTGGCCAAGTGGGGCTCTGTCCCCAGACAGTCAACCCGGTGAATCCAGAAGGAATTCTTTTTTGTCAGGCTGTTGAGCCTGGAAGAAAATATGGGTGGAGGAGGGTTTGAGTGGAGATGAGGGAGCTCAGGGGAGAAGGGGAGAGGAAAAGAAAAGGGGAAAAGGGATAAGAGGAGGAGGGAGAACACTTCATGGGAGGGGGAGCACTTCATGGGAGGAGGGGGAGCACTTCATGTCATACCCCTTTGCCTGCTAACACACCACTCCTCACCTAGACTTGGGATCCTTCATCTTCAGAGTCCAGACTTTTCTGTGACAGAGAAAAAAGATAGGGTGAAGTGGTTCAAGAACTCTCCCTGCCCCCACCTCTGTTTCTCAGTTCAGACGTTTATAGCTTCTAGACCTTTTCTCAGCTCTTACTTCAACACCAAGATGTGCAGCAGCCTGATGGGATGTCCACATGCAGTGATGGCCGCTCTTCCGCTTTACAGGGAAGGCAAGCAAGGCCCCTCAGCTCATCCTAAAGTCTCTACTGCACTGGGGCTGCCATTCTTGCCCTCCCCTGAGCCCCTAAGTCCAGATGGAGGGATCCTTTAGGGGGTTCCTGGGAGAAGAGACTTGGGAACAGTGGAAGTCGAGAGCTTTATTGGGGGTTGGGGGGACTGCCACCCAGGCTGTTACCAGAGCTGTTCTACTGAAGGGTGGTGAGTAAGTCATTTGCAATTACTAGGTATTGAGGAGTCAGAGGACCAAGTCCCCTTCATCCCTACAGACAGAGTCACGTGGCTGCCCACCATGTTCTTTATTCAGAGCCAGAGTCCTCTAAGCCAGAGGCAAGGGACTTGTAGCTTCCTAGAAGATAGACACGTGGCAAACCAGTAGGGGTGGGGCAGGCTAGATGACTTAGAGGTTCCTTGAGATGTCTTGAGAACTGCTTGAGGTTGTCACTGACACCGCTGGTGGGACTGGGGTTGTGGTGGTTGTTTATGGAGCTGATGGGATCTTCTGTGACAGTTTGGTCACATTTCTGAGAGTATTTTTAGGTCTCCTTTACCCAGACTCCCCACCCCAGGTCTAGCTTGCATGTGACCCAATTATAGTCCAGCTTGGGTCAGAGCAGGAGTTCCCTGGACAGCACAGAGTTGTAGCAGAGGGTGCTTGAGGGCCATGTACCCCAACCAAGGCCCAGAGCTAATTCTTGATGGAGCCAAGCCCAGGATGGGCCACGCTGTAGGAACTACAAGGTCCTGCAAATCATCTGGGAGTGGTCAGAAAGTAAACCTCATGCTTGCCAACCCAATAGAAAGAACTGATGGTGGTAAACAATGAAAGCAATCAAATGGAAATGTGTCCCTCCAGCATGTCACTGAACCCTTCAACAAGGTTTATACTGTGAACGCGCATGTGCAAACATACACACACACACATGCACACACACATGTACGCACAGGTACACACAGACACATAAACACACAGGTCCAACTTGGCAGTCCTGCCCCTCCTACCTGTAGTAGTGGCTGTTGACAGGTACTTGGCTAGGGAAGCCCAGCATCCCGCACACAACCCTGCTGTTGTTCATGGTCCAGCCTTGGTCACACACCTGCCTCCAGTGGCCCTCGTACCGTACTTCCACCGCCCCTTCAGTCACTGGGCTGTGCCTTTTGGCACTGGCGAGGATGGGTTTGAGCCGCACCTCTTCTAGCCGCTGGCCCTGCAAGGCATAGAGTCACCTCACCATAGGCCATGTCCCTGGGGTTCTGGGCCTTCTGTAGATTACTGCAGATTTCCCTGAGAACACCAGGCTTAGAATCACCTTCCTGCCTATGACTGTTAGCCCCAGAGAGCCACAGGCATTGGCTGAAGGCTATAGGAAAAATGGAAGCCAAAGTCTTGGCTTGTCTAGACCCTTTCCCTCCTTGGATCTATCAAACTAAGAACAGGGCGGGAGCCCTTGGAGGATGAGGGTGTTAGCTGGGCTTTGGGGGTCTTCTTAGTACCACCCTGAAAAGAACCGAAATACACAACAGTTGCCTGAGACCAACCCGTTTCCTTGATTCCTCAAGACCCACCACCCCTCTCCCTGGGTGACTTAAACCAGTGTGGAGCACCCCTAGGTGGCTCATTGCAGATCCAGTGTGCCAGGGCCAGCTGTCCTCAGGCAGAGGGTGGGAGCCAGCTCCTTGCCCTGCCCATTACTGTTGTTTGGCCTGAGCTGTTTTTAGCTTGGGGTTGTTTGTGCTAGGAAGAGGCAGCAATTGTGGCCAAGCTTTGTGGCTGAAGCAGCCCCTTAGTCCCACGTCTGCCTCCTTCATGGGGAGCAGCTTCTGAGGTCCCACCAGGCCTCGTGTCTGGACCCCATGACCGGCTCTACACGAATGGCTTCTCCTTCCTCCAGGTTCACTCTGCAGGAGGCTTTCTGCCCCATCCAGCCCTCAGTTCAGGACAGGCCTAGGCAGCTGCCTCACCTGGGGCCCGAGGGCATTGGAGACCTTCTCGGAGTGGTATCCATGATGGCGCTGTGGATGGCATACCACTCCAACATCTTCTGAGTGTCTGCAGTCACTGACACCCCAGCCGTTAGAGCCACACTGATCTAGGGTCTTCTCGGTGCCCAAACAACGAACATTGTCCAGCCAGATGGGGCCTGTGGGGGAGGGAAGATGAGCTCAGGGGTGAGGAGAGAGAGAGACTGCTTTCTCTCTGGTGGGATAGATACTACACTGTCAAGCACCGAGGAGCAAGGGAAAGGAAGAGAGTTGGTTCTCTGGGGTCTTGGTATCCATACCCCTGCCCACTGCTTCTTCTTGGTGTCAGGTCCACAGAAACTGTTCTGGAAAGTGGCAGGTAGATCTAGTGAATGATCACTAGTCCGTCTGTCTACCGTTCTGTCCATCAGTTACTTCCTAAGGACCTACTGTGTGCAAATCGCTATGCTCAGAGAAGTTGAGTTAGTGATGGTGAGGCTGATGATCTCATTCCAAGTGAGAATGGGAAGGTCAGAGCAGAGGTCATATGCAGCTAAACTCAGGAAGCGCCTCCCAGAGGCCATTTCACCTGGTCATGAAAGGTTGGGTAGGCTTCTAGAAAGTTCTGTTGGAGCCCAGTCCTAAGAGAAAGAAGCTAGCTCCCGTGTCTTTGCATCCTGTGCAGCAGTGTGCCATGGTCACTCACCCTCTCCTTGGCCATACTTGGCACTGTGTGCCCAGGTCAAGGCTGACTCAAATCCCAGCTGTCTGCAGGCCACTGTAGCCTCCTGGAGAGCAAAGTCATCATCACACACCGTGCCCCACTGGCCTTGGTGCAGCACCTCCAAGCGGCCCTCCTCTGGCCTGTTTGCTGGGCCCACAAGCCTGAGCTTCTTGGTGTCTGATGACTGTGGCCTGCTGGAAGGGGCTTGGCTTAGCAGCAGTAGCAGGAACAGAGAGAAGGTGGGTGGTGGGGGCCACATCATGGTGACTTCGGGGAACCTGGGGAAGGAACGAACAGTGATCACCACCTCCACCCAAAGAGAGTAGGCACAAAGAAGAAAGGCCTACTCACCAAATGCAGTCCCTGGATCCTCCAGGAGTACTGTCAGGTTAGAAACATCTGCCTAGCCATAACACCATGGTCTGGCTTCTGTTGTTCCCAGCACCCTGAGTAAACGGAGTGGGGTGGGAAGGACTATCGAGGGCAATAGGGTCCTTTCACTACTGCTGTGTGGCCTGGCCAAGTCTCTTCTCCCAACTCCCAGGATTACAGGATGAGCCAGTGCAGCTGGCCTCTTGGGTATTTTCAGCTAGACCAGGTGTTGAGGCAACTGGCGATATTAAACACTACCCCTTACCCTCACTACACATGGGCAGAAACATAAGAAAGCTTTTTAAAGGTGTGACAGGTCAGCCAGGAATGGGAGCATCTACACATAATCCTTGCACTTGGGAGGTCGAGGCAGGAAAATGGAGAGCTCAACTTCACCCTTGGCTACCTGGCAACCCTACTCATGGAGAAGTACACAGCTCATCCACCAGAGTAGAGAAAGTCTCAGGCTCTGCCACTCCATTTCCCAAGGTTGATATCCAGCTGAAAGTCACTCCTTATTTCCCCAGGACCCAGTGCTGGCCCCAACTCCATTGCCTCGATCAGTGCAAGGCTGGATGAAAGGGAACGGAGGTATACCAGATGGCCTTGGGGAAAGAGGCTCCATGGGAGTGAGGACTTCCTGGTGCATTGCAGTGCCCAGAATGATGCCAAGTGTGAATGTGGCACTCTGAACCATCTGTGGTTGCCAGTGTGGGAGGTGCCATGGCATGGGGCTTGCCTGTGGGAGGGATTTCCAGCAGAGTCAAGACTGCCTGGGTTCAAATTCCATGTTCCCACCAGCCTAGGTAATGTGAAACAACTTTGCACCTCAGTGTCTGTCTCCCCTCTGTCAAATGGAGGTGACAACATCTATACCTACCAAATCAATAGGGACATGCCAGTCCCTACGAAGAGTTACTTGCAGAAATGAGCCATCAATGTCACTACAGCAGCTCGGTAGAACTGCTGGTCTCCACTGTTCAACTGTGGGTCCCTAGACTCACCCCTGTCCCTTCCACCTACCCTATGAGGCCAAACCCCACCCTCTCCCCATCTACCACACTGAGACTAGGTCACTGGGTCTGAGCTGAGAGGTGACCCTACACTGCTCCTGCAAAGGGTCAGGGAGCTACCATCAGTGACCACATCAAGAGTCCAGGTTTCCTCCCTGGGTCTCTCAGTTTGCACACATGTAAAATGGGGAGTGGTCCTAGGGTGTAACATGCTGTTGGGGTCTCTGATAGGCTAGGCTGTTCTGCTTTGTGATGGTAGCTAAAGTCCCCACTGCATGGTGGAGGTCTCCTCAGAAGCTACAGGCCTTCAGGCTCCTTGCCTAGAGACAGGGGTGGGCTTCTGCTGCAAGACCCTGGCCTCTACGCTAGGGCAGTGCTCTTCCTTCCAACCACCAGGAGGCAGACGCTGGAGAGGTCCCCTCACATACTTCCCACCCACTCCAGGTTCCCAGAACTTTTACTTTCATTCCCAAGACAGAGCCTTCATCTCCCAGGGCCCACGTTTGCTCCCATTGCTCATTCTACTCAGACTCTTAAACTCCTACACACCCTTCAACACCCAGCTCTAATGGCACTCCCTCCAGAAAGGCTTCCCAGTATCCTACCTTCGTATCTGTTCCCACAGAACTAAGTGCAGGAGTACTGGGCTAAGAACCGAGCCTCGGAGAAGGAAAGAGTCCCTTCTCTTCCCCAGAGAGAAGGGAGTGTGTGTGTGTGTGTGTGTGTGTGTGTGTGTGTGTGTATAGGACAGGCTAGGAATGCCTCTAGGAACATGGCTGAATGGGCATCTCCATTTCACAGATGGAAAGATCAGGCCCAAGAAATGAAATAGCTGAACTGGCCAGAATTGAAACAGGCCACCTGGCTACAGGCTGGGCTCTCAAAACCACAGTGATTGATGTTGGATGAGGGAGGGCGAGGGAGGGTGAGTGGAACTCTACCTTGTCACTGGCTATGACTCAGGCTGAAGTCTGAAGACACGGGCACCTGGCCTGGCCGGGAGGGAGGGCTGGAAGAGAGTGATTGCCCAAGATTCCTAAAGCATGGGGTGGGGGTGGGGGGCCTGTCCTGCGATCCCAGCTGTGGGTCACTCCTAGTCCTTTCTCTGTAGCTCTCTGGACCCTTGGTCTAGCCCTGCACTCTTATGGCATTCTTGTGGTTGGAGCAGAGCCTGCAGATGGGCCCCCACCTATATAGGGCTGGGGAAGGTGGGGTTTGAAGCCCTCTGCCTTCAAATGCTCTTTCACTCATCTCCAGCAGTCAGCTGTGTTGGTAGTAGGGGGAGCCCAGCTCTGCCCCAGCGCTTAGTACCCCGAGTCACAGGAGAGACATCTAGTTCTAATTTACTCTGTCCCCAGCATTCTTGAAGGGTGAGAAATGGTTACACAGTGTGTTCACAAACCTAACACGCAGACTCCTGCAGGCCAGAGCTCTCCACTCATACAGCCTTGAACCAACTCCCCTAACACGGGCACTTGTCCAGTGGGGAAGCAGGTTGTGACCCACTGGGGGCTGGGCTGACTTCTCCATGGGATTTCCCCCCATCCCTCGGAGCCCCTAGAACCCTCAGAGGTGAGGCCTGCCCACCGGCAAGAGACAGAAGAAAGAACAGGCAGCAAGAGGCAGACAGGAGATCGCAACAGGCGGGAGCTCACCGACTGGATCCGGAGGTCGGGGCTGGGCCGGGCGCCGCGGCTGAGCAGCGCTAACGGGCCTCTCGGGGCGCCCTGGGGGCTTTTTATCCTCCAGCCTCCCGCCCCAAGTCGGGGCCTTCCCCGGGGGAGGTCTCAGGCCCCGCCCCGGGCGCGTCTGTATGCACGGGCAGCCCCGCCCGGCCGGCCATCAGCCAGGCGCGCTGCTCGGGACGGGGCCAAGTTAGGAAGTCCCGGGCGCTGCGGGGAGCGCGGGGACGGAGTCCCTGGAGACGCACGGCGGGGGTGGGGGCAGCGTCGGGTGGCTAGGATTGGGTCTGCGAGTCCCTGTGCAGGCACGGTTTTCTCCTTTGTCTAACGGGCGATCAGGGCTGTGTCCCATTGACCTCGTGGAACTGAGCGCCCTACAGTCTTAGGTCTGGATCCTGTGGGCTGCTTATGCAGGACAATGCAGGCGCCTTTTTGGGGTGAAGGCCCCCCGTTCAGTGATGGGGTGCTGCTGTTTGAGTAACAGGGGGGAGTCTCTCTGTGACCTGGTCCCCAAGGTTTACTGAAGGCAGCCTGAGAGCAAAGCTCTGCTCATTGGGAAGTTCAGTCCCCAGGAGACAGGATTTGCCTTCCAGAGTCATAAACCTAACAGCGGAGAACTTAAGACTTCCCGTACTTAGCCAGGATGCCCCTGGTCCTTGCCAGGTTCACGAGGTTGGGGGCAATGGAGGACAGAGGGCATTGAGAGGCTATGAAGGAAGGAAGGCCTGAGAGGGGAGTCCCCAACTGAAGTAGAAACCAGGCTCCAGGCCTCAGGCTTCCAGTCTTGGTCCCTTCAGCTCCTTCAGAATCTCGCTTGTGAAATGAGCAGAAGTTTCCAGCTTCCTCTCTAGTCTCAGAGCAGCGAGTGGTGAGTGGCATGTCCCCCACCTTGCTGCATGTTGCTAGGTATCCTAACGGTTTCTTCATTCAGGACCCTCTGTTGATTTTCTCTTATGTGCTAGAAAAAGACTTGAAGTGCTAGACGCTGGCAGGGGGCTATCCCAGTCTGGAGAGGGAGGATGTGCAAATAAACGTGACCTCAAGGCAGAGGTAATAAGGGCCAAGATGGCACGTGACAGCCAGGTCACCTTGACCATGTTGCCAGAGACCTGGGTCCACCTCTGGCTGCTCAAGTCTAAAGTGTCCCCCCAGTGGCCCTGCTCCACCCGACTTGGGCACAAAACATTCCCTAGGATGAATCAACAGGAAAGAATGCTCCCAGCCTCAGGTCAGTGGCAGAGGCAGAAACCCGGCTCCTCCCCTAGGGACAATGAGGCAGCTGTGGTCTAGGATACCAGGTATGTATGGGCCTCCACCCTCTGCCCAGTCACCTCTAATGCTGAGCCAGGAGCAACATGGAAGGCTCCGCCTGCTGCCAGTCACCTACCAGGGCTGGCTGCCCAGAGCTAAAAATACCTTGGACCCCAATGAATGAATTGATGTTGGCCGGAAGTGCTTACCTTGCAAGACTGGGCAGAGGCAATGGTGGACAGTGGATGAAGGTCTTCTTTGAAAAGTGAGGATATTGGGCTTAAGCTTAATTCTAGTGGGATTTTCCTCAGGAACTATACCCTCGTTCTTAAGTACTATTTTGTGAGGGTCAAAGAGAACTCAGTTCATCTCCACTGCCTGTGACAGGACTGGAATAATAGGATTTAACTAGGTCTGCAGCTTCCTCTTTCCTCACTCGCTGGACTCACAGAATCTCAGCCCAAAGTCTACAACCCTCTACCATACTCTTCATGGGCAAGTCAGTGTCTGCCTTGCCTCGGCAGCTCTTTGACTTTGTTTACCTAATTATATTACAAGTCCTGCAGCAGTACTCAGTAACTACTCACTGATGGAATATATGGTCTAGGGGTCACAGGTCCCCAGACTGATCCCAGGAAGACACAAACAAGCCACCTGTGGTCCTGTCCTTCCCTCTGTGAGTTTGTAGAGCAGTGGACACATACAACCAGCCAGCTGGGAGAAGCCTCTGCCAGGATCACTGTAACGGCAGGGGGGTCGGGAATCAGTTGCTCTGGGGTCCATCTCGTTCAACCTTCTCGAAAAATCTGTGCGCCATACTTTCACAATTTTAATAACATCATAAAATGGGGCAGAGAGAGTTATACAACATGGCCAAAGCCACATAACTATCATCTACAGAGGGCAGCCAGCGGTGAACTGAAGCAGAAACACAGGGCTGAGAGGGTGAAGGGAGAGGCAGAGAACCTGACTTTGCCTATGAAGTACCTCATGCCTAGAGGATGGTGTGGGTAAATAGCCTAGGTGAGGAGCATGAAAAGATGGTTAGACCATCAACTTGACAGGGGCTAGGATCGCTGAGACTAACCTCTGACATGTCTATAAAGGAGGTTCTAGATTGAGTACTTGAGGTGGAAGAGCTACACCAGCTGTGTGTGGCTCTCTGGTCCATGGACCAGGGTTCCTGGACACAATCAGGAGAAAGTGAGCTATGCCTTGGCTTTGCTTCGTGACTGTGAACCGTGACCATCGACCATCCGCTTCACGGGCCTGCTGCCATGTCTTCCCTGCCGTGATGGGCTGGGAAAGAAACTCTTCCTTAAGCTGCTTTTGTCACAGCAAAGGGGAAGTCACTAATACATGGATGATCATGGAAAAGAGAACGAAGCCTTCCAGTGCGCTGGAGGCTGTAATGCCTTGCGCATGCCTAGAAACTTCAGTTCCAGCTCGGGCTGAGCCCTGGGGCTCCCAGAAGTCATCTGACCGATCTGAGCACTTCCTCCAGCATCTGTCTCTTCCCTTTGCATCTCAGACCCTCCTTGGCATCCCTGCTCCACTAACAGCAAGTGCCTCACCAGTGTGCTATGGTAACAGCCTGGAAGCTGCTTTCCCTTCTTTGCTGTCCCCAACTTGATTATACCTTACACAGACCGACCTTCCGGAAGTGCTGTCAAGCCTTGCCTCTGCCTCCTTCCATAGCCCCCTCATGCCGTGGATCCGGTTCCAGGATTACTCTTCCTACCAACTCTGCTCAGAGCTCCTTATGTCATTGTCCTTGCTCTTCTGACCCTGGCTAAACTCGGGTTCTATCTGTGCCACAGGTTCCTCCATTAGAGCTTCTTGCATGAGTGCTCCCGAAGTAATAGGTGCTGGAAAAAAAAACCCCACAGACCTGACGCAGTCTGTGCCCTCATGGGTCAAGGGTGCACATAGCTGTGAGGAAGGTGAACTGTCACAGTTGGAAATGGAATGGATGGGGGACACAGACCAGCAAGCCAGGCTTTTCTCTCGGTGAGAGACATTAGCAGGCTTGGCTATGGAGGCTGGGGGACTTTTCAGAGGAGGTTGGGTTGGTGCCAGGAAGACAGAAAACCCAGCAGGGAGGATGGATAACCCAGGAAAGAATTCCTGGGGAGAGAGAAGGGATGAGCTGGCTGCAAGAAAAGAGGAAATCACGGGCAGGACAGAGGACCTTTGCTTTGTTACCTCTTTCCTTTGGGAAAAGTAAGGAGAACACTCGATTACTAAGTAAGGTTTGAGTTAGACTGGCTTAACCTAACATACACAGGGACCTAGGGTAAGACTCAGAAGGGCTGCTGGGCAGTGGTGGCACACACCTTTAATCCCAGCACTTGGGAGGCAGAGGCAGGCGGATTTCTGAGTTCGAGGCCAGCCTGGTCTACAGAGTGAGTTCCAGGACAGCCAGGGCTATACAGAGAAACCCTGTCTTGAAAAACAAAAAGCAAACAAACAAACAAGAATCAGAAGGGCCACACTTCATACATATGCCTAAGTGTTTACAAGTTATAAGTCAGCCTAACTTATTGTTAAATAAACATGCTTTATCTTCCAACCATGAAGTGCACACACAAATCTTTAGGAAAACCTACCAGGTTGCAGTTCAGAACTTTCCAGTTCTTACAGTTCTGGGGAGCATGTTATTTCAGAACCTTCCCCTGTAGCCTCTCTGCTCCCCATGTACTCAGTCTCTTTCTGGCCTTCTCCATCCCCACTCCAGGGGGCCTTGGGCTGTCATGGCTCCCTAAGCAGTGTAGATTTTAGCTGTCTCGTTAGGCTATGCCCAGTGCACATCTTGGAGGGGTGGAGTCATTCAGCTTCAGCTTTGGGGTTTTAGAGGGGTAGAGGACTCCCCTAGGGAGGGCCTGGAAGACTGAAGACATTATGTAACCTGGGTTTAAGTTTGTTGAATAGAGAAGACTGGAGAAAGAGAGAGAGAGAGAGAGAGAGAGAGAGAGAGAGAGAGAGAGAGAAAGAGAGAGCGCACCAAGAACCCAGGATGCACAACAGGGACAGGAGCCATGAGCCTCCAGTCCCAAAGCCATGTAGGATCCCACATCCTCAGCATGGGGGGAGGGGCACAGCCTTGTGAGGGGGTGGGGGCTTGGATTTGAGGGACATGGATCTTTCTAAACCCCGACTGGAGCTAGGGTCCAACTCCACACATTCATACCTTGGGCTGGGCTGGGGTGGAGGGACAGTGAGGAGTCTTCTAAGCAATGAACTGCTAAAGGCAGAATCCGGATGCCCTCACCTGCAGGTCTGGCTCTACACCCAGGTTCCCAGAGGGATGCCCTGACTTCCCATAAATGTTAAGACCCCCATTCATTTCTACTTGTTTCCAACAACCTAAGACTCATGTCTTCCCCAGACTCCCTTTCCTGCCCCTGAGAGGAAGCATGCCCTCTCTTTACCACCCCCCCCCCCCCCCCCCGGCTTCTCCCACTTGACTCCTCCTCACCTGGGGAAGGTTGAGGTCACTATCACCTCTGCTCTCCCTCTCTCCCTCCCCTCTAGATCACTCTCCCTCTTAGCCACAGACTCTCCTTAAACTTCTCTCCAAGACATCTCCAGCTCCTCCAAAGACATCCCCCACTCTGTCCCCTGATACACGGCCACCTGCAACCTTTCTATTCTCTGTCTCAGCAGCTAAACATAGGCACAGCACAACACCTGGGCCTGCTTCTGCTCAGGGATATTAAAGCCATACATTCTGTGGGGAAACGAGACTGAACGAAGACAGTACCAGAGCCTAGAAACCCCCGAGGTCCCTTCCTGACCTTGCCATGCCTGCGGTGCCCTTTTGTTCCCACCAGTAATTGAGACCCTTTTTTTCTCACATAGCACCAGACAAGTTAAATTAAAAGGCATTTCTTATGCCATGTTGTTTTCCTGGGTCTTTCATAGCAACAAGAATAGTAACAGCGATTCTTCCTCCAGTCTCTCTTGGCAGGTGAGATTACCAGGCCTTAGTGGGATAGCCTTGGGACTTTAGTGGCTGTAAGGTGGCTCCTCTCACTTTGGGTTTTACCTCATCACAGCTACTCTGGGGAAAATTATTAATTGAGGACAGAGGCACATGAAACACCATAGTCTTGACTGTCCTGGGACTCACTCTGTAGAGCAAGCTGACCTTGAACTCATGGAGATCCACCTGCCTCTGCCTCCCAAGTGCTGGGATTAAAGGCGTGCATCACCATGGTCAGCAATTGTTGGGGGTTAGAACTGACAGATTCTGAAGGGTTTATTTTTATGTAACAGCTTATGCTATGCTTCCAGAAACCAGCAGGGAGAAGATATGACGTATGCTGGTGGGAATTATGGTGACTTGGCTTGACAAGAGGTTGAGGAAAGATCTGATAGAACAGAGATCAAGAAAGACTCCTGAATCCAGCAAGAATTGGGCCAAGACACCCAATAAAAAGCCAGGGGGTATATGGGTCCATTGGCATCAAAGGGCAATCAAGACTAAGCTAGACCTCAGTGGATGAAGGAATGGGAGACAAGTCCCCTCAGAAGCCAGAATCAATCTACTAGACATAATCAGACAGGGCAGGGGGCACTCTTGGCACCACACCCTGATCCAACAATTCTCTGAGAGTAGTCCTAGACCATCAGCATCACTTGAGAACATGCTAGAGATGCCAATTGCCAGGCCTACTGAATCACAAACTCTAGATGGGACCCAGCACCTGGTACCTGTCAAGCCCCCCAAATAATTCTGGCTCCTTTTGACACTGGAGAACCCCTTCTATACCCACACTTTTAGGAAATGTTTGCTCTTGCAAAATCTAGAAACTTGTAGATGCCGTTTTCCTTGGCATATCAGACGTGCCTGGTGAATTTAGCCCACTCCGGTTCTCAGAATTCTGGTAGGACTCCTTCATGTATGGTAGGCTGAGTCTCTGGAAATCCCATGATTCTTTATCCAGGTTATTTTCAAGTGCATTTGTGGTAGTTTGAAAGAAAAAGACCCCATAGGCTCACAGGAATTGGCACTATTGTGAGGTGTGGCCTTGTTGAAGTAGGTGTACAATGTTGGAGGAAGTCTGTCACTGGTGGTGGGCTTTGAGGTCTCAGGAGACCTAGTGTGATTCACTTCCTGCTGCCTGTGGATCCAGATATAGAGCTCCCAGCTCCTTCTCCAGCACCATGTCTGCCTCATGCTTGCATGCTTCCTGCCATGATGATATTGGATTAAACCTCTGAACTAAAAGCCAGCCCCAAATAAATGACTTCCTTTATAAGAGTTGCCATGGTCATGGCATCCCCTCACAGCAATAAACCCTAACTAAGATAGCATCTGAATCTCTTCCTCATGGTATGGATTAGTGGGTGGGTCTATAGGTCATCTTAAGAGTTCTTACAAGTACTTCCATGACCCCAAGGAGTCCATTCTGTTGTGAAACATTACTCATTACTGTCCTCAGTAGGTTCCCACCTTTCTTGGGCCAAGAACAGGAGGTCAGGTCAATATATACATTGTAGCAGCGTCTTCCTTTGGGATAGGAAATTCAGCGTTTCTCCAACACCATAAGAATCAATGGCACTGTAAACTTCAGACTCTATAAAATCTGAGATCTCCCAGAGACCAGTTGGCCACCAGGGATCACTGAAGCCCACGGAAGGACTAAGAGCTCATCCCTAACATTCTCTTTCCCCTTGGGGTTGGTCCTAGCCTTTACAACTTACAGTGGACTTTGAGTCTTAGTCCTATCCCAGGTACCCCAGTGGCCAAAGAAGAGTTAAATATCTGTAGGGTTGTTAGATGTTTTTGCAGAAGAAAACCACCCAGAAAAGAGCAGAAAAGCTTCATTCCCTAGCCACTTCCCCCACTTTCTTAGGACGGCTTGACCTCTACGTGTGGACTGCAGCATCCAGAGGAAATGCAGATAACCTGAACCTCCTTTTAGCCTTGAGTGCTAGTAAACAAGGTGGGGAGAGGAATTCGGCCAGCATAGCTGCAGCCATGTGCTTCTAAGGGGAAGTAATTTCCTCTCTTCATCACCAATTAATGAGCGTAGCTCCTGCCCACCAGGGCTCTTTGACTTACTGTCACTGTGGTGAGGCGGACTGATGGGAACTTGGTTCAACGCCTTATGCCTTTGGCAAGCATCAGTAAATCAAAGCTAATGGCTGAATGTGTCTCATTCAAGACAGGGTGTTGTCCTGTACTGATTTCTGGGCATGGGTCCATCATCTCTGCAAAGAGAACACTTTTCTAGGCACTGCAGGAACACACGGGCAAAGGCCCAGCGCCTGCCCTCAGCGTGAGCCAGCTAAGTCATGAATCGCATGCCTATTGTCATACAAAAAGCATGAAACCCAGCAGCCAGTGAGATCATTCATTTACTTGTCATTCGGCAGGGATTTATTGAGCACTTACTGTCCAGGTCGTAACTTGGGGACTCTAACAAAGAAAATCAAACCCAAGGCTCTCTATATACTGGTAGAGCCATGAGTATAAGGGCCACACTTCCCAGGTTCTTGTATCTGTCCCTAATCTGATGATCCATCTGTTACACTGAGTTTTCTGAAGGTCACTGCCATGTACTCATAAGCAGGCTGTGAACTAGAGTTAAGTGCTTTCCGTTATCTTCCACCCCGGCTTTGCTCCTTCGTCTTTCCATAGGTGGTGTTCGGTACCTAAGAAGCTTCTTGGAAAATATTTTAGTCTAGTAGGACTACTAGAGGGTCTTGCTGGTGATGCTTCTCTCCAGGCACAGGCGGTGCTTCCTTTCCTCAGAAGTGAGGGAGATGCCTCCCCACGGGACTGTCATGAACCACGTGCGCCGACCCCTGGTTTTCACAGACGCACTATTGATTACACAGCGAGTGCCACCACATCACACAGTGGGAGCCCTGCTAAGTGGTTGTCCTTCCAAACTGCCTGGCTTGTTGTAGCTCCTTCGTGTTTCCATACCTACTTTAGACTGTCCATAGAAAGGGGCTGGTGTGAATTTAATTGATATTGCCTGAATTTAGAGATCCATTTTAGGAGAGACAACATTTCAAAACATTTGGGCCTTCGGATACAGAGTTCTCCATTTGTTTGGGTCTTCCCTGATTTCTTTAATCAGTGGTCTGTAGTTTTCAGCATAAATAACCAACATGCCATAAAATTTCATTAGACTTGTATTTAAATACGGACATATTTTGGTACTATTATAAGTAGAATGTAAATGTTCTTTTTAAATTCTGATTAGTCATTGCTTGTATATAAAACCAATCAATTTTTTACAGATCAACCTTGTGTCCTGTGAAACTGCTCAGCTCCTAGAAACATTAGATTTTCTGGGTCAGCTGTTGTCTGTGAATCATGAGTTTCTTTCTCTTGTAAATATTTATTTTTATTTATGAGCATGGATATTTTGCCTGTGTGTATGTCTGTGCACCATGTACATGGAGTGCCTCTGGGTGGACTTGAATTCCCTGGAACTGGAGTTACAGATGGTTGTGAGCCGGCTGGGAATTGAACCCAGGGCTCTGTAGAAAGACTGAACCATTCCTCTAGCTCATCCCACAAGTTTTGATGAATTGTATATTTATTGTCATTTAGTTCAGTTTTTTGTTGCTTTTTTTTTTTTTTGTGGGTTATGGATTATTTAGGAACATGTTTGCTTCATTTCTGTGTTTGGCTGATCCACTTATGTCTCTTTTATATAACCTCTGTTTGGTTCTGTTATGGCCAGATAATATACCCTCTGATTTATAAATTTGTTGAGGCTTGTTTTGTGACCAGGGCATGGTAAATGGCATATGTTCTAGAAACACTGGAAAAGAATGTATATTTTATCATTGGCAGGTGGATTTTTCTACTTCACTTGGGGCCTGGTAGTGTTTTGAATTCTTCTGTATCCCCTGACTTCTGGTCTGGTTATTCTATTGCTTGTTAAATATGATGCTGATGGCCCCTGAAGATTCTATTAAGGCTCTTGAGAAGAGTCTTTTCCTCTTTTTAGAGTGGGTCCTACAATTCATGATTGCTGCCTTTATAAAAAGAATACACAGGGGTGGGGGGTGCTAAGACACACAGGCACAAAGAGAAGGCCATGTAAAAACAGAACCAGACAGTGGAGACATGCTGCCCCAAGCTAGGAATGCCTACAGTCTTCACAATCTGGAAGAGGCCGGGAAGACTCGATGGCTCAGGTTGGACTGTCATCTTAATGGATTCTGGAGTCACCTAGGAGACCAGTTTTGCAGCTTCTTCAAGGGAATTTTTAGACTAGATTGGTCTCTGGAGATTGCTAGGAGGGATTGTCTTGATTGTGCTCATTGAAGCTTTTTCCTAGTCCTGGCTGGTATAAGAAAGAAGGGAGCAAGAATAAACGTCTGTTGCCTTAAACTGCCCACCTATTTTGTAGGAATTCTCTTGGCAGCAACAGGAAAATCTTGAAACACTCAGGTGAAAAGTGGCCGAGAGATCACCAAGTCCCCTGCTGTTGCACAGTGCTATGCCACCTCAGCCGCTGCTGCTGCTGCTGCTGCTGCTGCTGCTGCCGCCGCCGCCGCCACCACCACCGCCGCTGCCACTGCTGAGACCGCTTGAATGGTCTGCCTGTGACTCACCTCCTGAGCCTCACTCGCAATGAGTCTGGAACTCATCCACACCTAAGATTTTAATAGCCACTCAAATTTTGCTGTGACCTGCAGTGTCTCTGCTCAGCCCCCAAAGAGGAGGAAGGGCTGGAGGTCAGAGGGCTTAGCAGAGGCTCCTCAGCTACCTACCGTTCCTCAGATCTTCCTAGTGGGAGCCTTTGGGGTGACATTGATCCTGAGGCCTGTGTTATTTGGAAACAATGAACACTAACTTTATCTAATTTTAACAGCAAGACATTTATTGGAAGGCCGTAGGAAAGGACAGACAATGTGAGGTCAGGCTAAATACAGGTGACCTGCCCTTCAGCTGAAACTACAGGGTTTTGATGCAGTTATCTACCAACGAAGTGGCCTCAGGTCATCCCATGTTGCTTTAAGCTCCCAGCAGAGAGCATCCTGCTGGGTCAGAGGATACTTGTGTTCAGGGCTGGGGGTAGAAGGTGCAAAGGTGAAGCCCACCGGAGACATCATGAAATGAAAGGGGAGTCCCTGGAAGAAATGAAGATACAGGTGCCAAGAAAAGAGAAAAGAACACTGGTCAAAATGCTGCCCAGCAGAGGATGGCCCCAGTCTGTTGTTCCTTCTCCAGGTCCCCTCCCCAATCATGGCTTCCTGCTTTGTGCCTAGGAAGGGCCAGGAAGAGCACTGAGTTTTTCTTTGTTTTTTTTTTTTGTTGTTGTTGTTGTTGTTTTCTGTTTTCAAGACCAAGTTTCATTCGGAAGGTCAGGCTGGCCTGGAACTCACTATGTATCCCAAGCTGACCTTAAACTTGCAGTAATTCCCCTGCCTCAGTCCCCAAAGTGTTTCGATTACAGGCGTGAGCCATCAAGCCCCCCCCCTTACCAATAGAGGATACCTTGAGTCAGCGATGAGCGATAATTAGACTGTGATCATTCTATTTAAGCGCCTCACTTAATCAATTACAACCATCCAGGCTGCCTTCTAGTATTGATCACAGAGTTCCTGGTTCTGAAAATCTCCAAGCACCCTCCTGGGACGCAGCTACTGCCACTGTGAGTCTCCTCAGCATACCAATGCTCTGTGCTGAAGCACACCTTTCTGCTGGTTGTTTAAGATCCTTGCTCATCCTAATTGTTTCTGAGACAGGACCAAATGGCAGCGCCTGACATTACTAACCCAAACTTAAGTAAGAAGGAGCAGTTAGGTTAATGGCGCATACAGCTCCTCCCATGAGGGAAGGATGGGCTTGATTGCCCCAGATACCTATCAGAGGACACAAGACATGGTCTAGAGATCAGCTATGAACATTTTCAGGGATGGTAATTGAGAAGAGGTGACCCCAGGCAGACACCAAGTCGCCCTGTCTACCCACAACCATCATGGTGGGTACTAGTGGCTGTCAGGCCTGGCCTGGAACCTGTGGAGGGAGGCAAGAAGGGCACGGGCAATGGGGGAAATTGAGGAGGGGCTGGAGGCCAGGTACAAGGAGACAGCTGTCATGATTTTCAAACAGGAAGCACATCATACATGCCTCGGTCCTAACCTCACCTGTAGAATCAGAAGCTCAGGCATCTTTATTTCTTCAAGCTCCTGGTGATAGTTTGTTTTAGGTTGAGCAAAGGCCTTACTGTGCCTGTCTAGATACCAGGTGCCTTTGTATCCCAAGTGCTGGGATTACAGATGTGGCTCAATGTGCCTGGCTTTCCCAGGAAATCGTGTTGTACATTAAAGTTAATCATCTCTGGAGTAAAACAGGACTCTTATCCTGATGGCCTGGACCCTGGAAGTCTGTGTTGTCCTCTGAAATTGCCTAAAATGTTTTATTTGTTTATTTATTGCTTGTTTGTTTCATTTTTGTATGTGTGGGCATGTACAGAGGTCAGAGGACAATCTGAAGGAGTTTACTCTTTCCTTTTGTCAGGATATTTTATAAAAGCAACAGAATTGAAATGCATACATTGTCCTTTTTTTAAAAAAAATCTCGTTGTAGAGTGGCTTTGAGGAAGACCATTACGTTTTGTCATTGGGGAGATGGTAGCCTCTGGTGGTGGCTGGTCAGAAGGGATTGAGTGGAGAATGAACTCACACACACTCTCAGGGATTCTCAACTCCAGTGTGCATCAGAATTACCAAGGGGTGGCGACAGGGAAACTTCTTGGGCATTGGCAAGGTAGCCAGCGTCACACGATGCAGATGTGGGTGCCAGAGTACCCTTGAAATACCTCTGTAATCCCTCACAAAATTGCCTCCCTCCCTTGGCTTGGCAGAAAGCCTGCACACTGCCAGTCTTGTTGGTAATGGGGCAGGGACCTTCCCTCCATTTGTATGGAGACAGCAGTGTTCAAAGTGTCAGGTCAGAAGCTCTGTGTGGGACAGCTCTTTCCCTGAATATAATCTCCTGTGTGGTAGATATTAACAACTGTTCAGTGAGTGGGATGTAGCCACTCTCCTCAGGTCCTTCATGTGTCCCTGGGAAGTTTTACAAAAGACTGGATCCACTCATATCATCCACCCCTAATTCATTTTGAATTCCAAGCAACAGGGAAAACCAGAATTAACTAAATATTTAATTTGTGTCCGTTAAGGCTAGAATATTGGTTTTAGTTCAAATTTATGGCCTGGTTGTATTTTTTATCACTGGCCATATATTGTCTATAGGCCACTGGCTCCTTTCATATAATAAAATGTTTGGTATATTCATGCCCATTTTATAGGATTTGAAGCATAACTTGAGTGTTCTCAGTGATTATAGAAACATCCAGTGTTTGGTTTTTATGATGCTGTTGGTTGTAACTGTGATAAATTTGTTGTTGAGTTGCTACTAATCTGGCCATAAACACACTTACTATTCAGTGCCTGGGAGATGCAAGGGCTGCTCTAGCACAATCCATTTCTATTATGCTGTGTTTCAGGAATCTTTTGAGGTAAATGTGAGGCTGTTGTTACACTGACTGACTGTGGCTGTTGTTACATTGACTATAGTTGTTGTTACAGATTGTGAGGTTGTTGTTACACTAACTATGGTGTTGTTACACTGATTATGACTGTTGTTACACCGACTGTGGCTGTTGTTATGTTGACTATAGCTGTTGTTACAGATTGTGAGGTTGTTGTTACACTAACTATGGCTGTTGTTACACTGATTATGACTGTTGTTACACCGACTGTGGCTGTTGTTATGTTGACTATAGCTGTTGTTACAGATTGTGAGGCTGTTGTTACACTGACTGTGGCTGTTGTTACACCGACTGTGGCTGTTGTTACATTGGCCTTAGCTGTTTTTACAGATTGTGAGGTTGTTGTTACGCTAACTATGGCTGTTGTTACACTGATTATGACTGTTGTTACACTGACTGTGGCTGTTGTTACACTGACTGTGGCTGTTGTTACGTTGACTATAGCTGTTGTTACAGATTGTGAGGTTGTTGTTACACTAACTGTGGCTATTGTTACACTGACTATGGCTGTTGTTACACCAACTATGGCTATTGTTACATTGACTATAGCTGTTGTTATAGATTGTGAGGCTGTTGTTACACTGACTGTGGCTGTTGTTTCACTGACTGTGGCTGTTGTTTCAGATGGTGAGATTGTTGGTATACTGACTATGGCTATTGGTATGCTGATGATATGCAGGTAAAGGGTTGGATGTCACCAAAGCAATGCTCATAAGAAAAGTTCTTGATTTAAGACATGACTTCAGCAATTCCTTGTGAGACAGAGTAGGTGTGAGTGACACATAGGTCTGGGAGAGGACCATGTAGGTCTCCTTCTGCTCCTTGGCCAGGCCAGAACCCTGGATTAGCCAGAATGACTCTTGCATAAGATCCCCTAGTCTTTTACCCTCAGTGAAACTCATGTTGAAGTTGTTTTTGGCTGGGTGGTAGAATGTGGGCAGACCTGACACAGAAGTCCTTGCTGCTAGTGAATTCATTTTGTGTAACTAAATTTCTAGAATAGATGAAGTGGAATGTTTCATATAATATAAACTCTGGGAGAAGGTTTAGAATCTGATGTTCTTTGAAGATAAGGAAAAAATTAAACAATACAGAAAGAAAACCAACTATTCCTGAAAACGGAGCAGGTGCCAGGCTGCCCTGAGGCTACCCTGTCTCACAGGCCCTCAGAAAAGCCCCTATCTGTGGGGATTCCAATACCTTCTTAAGGATGAGAAAAGTAAGGCCAGGTAGAGTTAAATAACTTGTCAGTGTCACCAAGTGAAAAAGCAGCTCTGCTGTGAGGAGGTTTTCGCCAGCAAGGATCCATGTGCCCCCAAACCCTAATCTCATGTTTTATAGTCTGGACAGTGAAGGGTGAGTCCAAACCCAGGGGAATAAGGAGTCAGAGGCACTAGAGAGACTTTAGAGACATGCCCCCATTTCTAGCCTCTTTTGTCAGATAGAAGCTAGAAGGATGTTGTCTTAGTCAGGGTTTCTATTCCTGCACAAAACATCCTGACCAAGAAGCAAGTTGGGGAGGAAAGGGTTTATTCAGCTTACACTTCCACTCTGCTGTTCATCACCAAAGGAAGTCAGGACTGGAACTCAAGCAGGTCAGGAAGCAGGAGCTGATGCAGAGGCCATGGAGGGATGTTTCTTACTGTCTTGCTTCTCCTGGCTTCCTCAGCTGGTTTTCTTATAAGGTCCAAGATTACCAACCCACAGATGGTACCACCCACAAGGGGCTCTTCCCCCCTTGACCACTAATTGAGAAAATGCCTTACAGCTGGATCTCATATAGGCATTTTCTTAACTGAAGCTCCTTTCTCTGTGATAACTCCAGCTTGTGTCAAGTTGACACACAAAACCAGCCAGTACAGATGTCGAGAGCTACTTCCTGGGCTGGATCTAGTTCCTGGTCTAAGAACACTCTGAACACTCCTGAGAACTTCATTCAAAGCAAAGCATTTTCAAATAAGAATGTGTATCTCCACCTTAGTATTTCTGGAGGATGTTGTGTCCTTGGGATAGACTGGAAGTAACCATACCTGAATCCTAAGCCTGTATTTAGAGCTTAATTTTGATGCTCAGAGATTCACTATGCAACAATTGAAATACTGCTAATTGTGGCCTCGCTGAACCTGCAGGACTCATTCTGAGCAGAAACTTGAGGGCCAGAGAAGCAGAGAAACCTGCCCTCTGGCACACAGCACAGTCCTGACTAGGCCATCGGCTATGACCCATTTGAAGCTCCTCCCACCATATCCACTTGAAGCTTCACCCTGAGGGATTTTAGCACTAAGGACACCTGGTATTTTAGAGCAAGCCACACCAGGCTCACAACCAGGCTTCAAGTCCTCCTCTCTGCCCCCACAACAGGGTCTTTGTGTAGCCTTAGTTGTCCTGGAACTTGCTCTGTAAACAAGGATAGTCTTGAATTCACAGAGATCCACCTGCCGCTGCCTCCCAAGCACTAGGATTAAAGCACCTAGTCTCTTCTACTCATCTTTAGACCTGGGTTTTATTTCAGTTCATTAAGTTCTGGCCTCTACCTTGGCAGAGAAGATGACCTGACTTTCAGGTAAAGGTCATAAAGAAAGGATACCCATTCTCGGTGTGCAAACTGACAAAAGCCAGTTTGGAAAGACAATTTAGTTATTTCTTACAAAGTTAAACATACATATAGCACATGGTCCAACTCATTCCTAGGTGTTTCCCTAAAGGAATAAAAATAGATTTACATAAAATGTGTACATGAATACTTTTTTTTTTAGCAGCTCAATTCAAAATCAACCAACAAACAAAAATCCTCCAAACATCTCAAATATTTTTCAGTAGATAAGTAAAACTGTGGACCACCCACATGGTGGCTCCTGCTCTGCCACACAAGGATTAAATGTGATGGCCAGCGACTCTCAGAGGCACCTTGTGGCCACAGGAGCTAGCCTCAGCACTAAAGACCTCTTGACTGCATTTATAGAACGATTTGGAAGAGGCAAAGTCACAGTGAAGAAAACATGTTAGCATGGTCAGGGGCTCTGGATGTGACTTCTAAGGTAGCAGGAGGTGTGACTAGCAACATGACTGAGGTGGTGTGCGTGTGAATCTGCCTAACAGAGCAGGCCAGCAGGCTGCTACAAATGAACTATCAGTAAGCCACGCCCCCCCCCCCCCCCAAAGATACAATTATCCCAAGGCAACCAATGGAACAGCAGGGCTTGGCATGCTGTTCAGTAGTAGGGCACTTGTCTGGTGTGCTTCAGACCCTGGGTTTGATCCCCAGCATGCCCTGGTCAGCAATAGCAACACCCTCAGGGAGCTGTGTGCTTCAAATAAGATAAAAAGCATGAAGGAAAAGACAGATTGCTAGCATATGTCCAGACCTAACAGTGCCAGGAAGGGGAATGTCCCAGGGCGGAGGCTGGTGACACTGCAGACCCCACTTTCTGCTGCACCTTGCCCCCAGATTGCATTTCCCTTGCTTTATAGGAATGCTCCCTCCTGACCACCCCCTTCTCCCACCCAGTCTGAAGGAGCACCAGTTCCTAGGCTTTCTCTGGAGTACCCAGAAGCTGGTCAGGAGGCACCAGGACCCTCTGCCCTCTGGATTCTGAGAAGCAGCTGGCTGGCTCTAGGGACAGAGGTGTGAATCACACTTGAGTGTTACTTGGAGCTCTGCCCACTCCCTGGGATTCCAGAGAAAGGAAACTTTCTGCTTCCACCCTAGTCATCTATCAAAGAGCAGTCTCCTCCTCCCTGTTACTAGGAAAGACTCCGGAAGCAAATTAGCTGGAGTCAACTAAACTAGCCAGGAATTTGGGAAAGCATGCATGAATAATCCAAGGATGGTAGGAAGGGGGACCCCAGGGTAGCTAGCTCCCAGCGGATGCTGGCAGAGCCCCTGGGGCTGTCTGAGGCTGGGAGCTATGTAATGACTCACGGGACACAAGGTTGCATCAAGGGGGAAGAGGGGAAGAACTCAGTGGTGGCTCTAGCCATTTGTAGTTGGGAGGAGGGGTACATTCTTGGAGTGGTGTCTTATGGTTTGAAGTGATGGGCAGAGCTGGGCCATCTCGGGTGGCTCTGGGGCCACCAGTGTCAGCAACCAGTACTTTTCCTTGAATTACTCATCTAGCTTCAAAACAACCCCACCCACTTGCTTCTGAGGCTGCCCTGCATTTTTTCACCTTTGGGCTATCATGCCAAGAAGAAGTATCAGCCCAAGAGGAAGCTTTTGGCCAAGTTCAAAGGGAAGGGCTTTGGGGAATGGAAAGTCCTTTGAAACCTGCCTCAGAGGGTGATGGCCTGACCCAGATTTTCCCTTTTCAAAACTATGCTCAGAGCTCAAAGGTCCGGGTGTCAGGTACAGATGGGTGTGACAGAGTCCAAGGAAAACAGAAAACAGGAACACAGCTGCAATTTCACTCAGAGAAACCTCAAACTTGTGTGCAGCCAGCCTCCAGAGCTTAGCCTGTTCAGGCACGTTTCTGTGGGGACTCCGGGGACACTTGTAGGGGTTGAGCCAGGAGCACATCCGGTGTCCCTGGCTGCATATTTGGGGCCAATTCCTGTCCCAATAGGAGGACCCTCTACTTTGTCCCTCTCCTGCCTGGCTATCTTAGTCCCCTGAGACCCAGCAGGTGACCCAGCTGTTACTTAGTAGGGATGCCCCACCTGGTGATGTTTCCTAAGCCTGGCACTTTAAGGACTCCACCCTCTGCAGAGAAGGTGGGTCAGGGTTACATTTTGTACACACATGTCTTCTGTTCTACAGTTTGCTGTCATCTCCATGACAGACAAAGAACGTGTCTGTCCTCCTTGCAGCAGGGAAAGAGGGTTTGACCCAGAAAGGATAATCTTGGGTCTCATCCAAGTCTGATGCCTACCTTTCTCCTGGAGAAAGACTTGGAGGCAGCCTTTTTGGAGACTTCAGTCCAGCTGGGACTGTTTAAACCAGAATTATTCTGTTATCCATTGAGTATCAGTACCACAAGACACATAAGTCTCACCTGAACCCAGCTGCCAGGGGCCCTTGCTGTCTTGTGGCCCCAACGCACCCTGTCAAAGCAAGTCTCTGCTCTCACATTGCAGGCTCCGGCCTCCTTCATTCTCTCTTATCTGCCATGGACCCTATGGTTGAGTTATGATTGACAGCCTCTCTTAGTCCAAGCCCAGAGTTCTGTTCTCCACTCTGTGGTATGGCCCAGACTCTGAGGCATGTCCTTTTGCTAGCTGCTTCCTGGTAGGTTTGTCAGTAGGAGGCAAGAAGGAGGCAAGAAGATAGAAGAGGGAGCTGGGCCTTGCTTTTTCTAGATACCTCACCCAAGGATGGCTCTTTATCTTAGTAGCTAAAACCTGTTCCTGTGTCTAGCTTTGACACACAGGTCTAGACTCAGCTTCTTTGCGTCCTTCAGATGTACCAAGTGAAGTAGCACCTTCCTCAGAAGCCTCGTCCTTTCTCCAGTCCTAGCTCCTAGCTTCTAATAACACCTTTCTGTGTGTTTTCGCCTGGGACCAGCAGCTGCTGCTGTCAGTCAATCCACTGCTAGGATGCTGACTTTCTATGTATCTATCTAAGTATCTATTTATGTATCTATGTATGTATCTATGTATCTCATCTGTCTTTTTGTCATCCAATAACTAGTTAGCCAATTCACTAGATTAAATTTTCTCTGTTAAAGTAACTGCTGTGGTTTCTGTTTTTCTGACCAGACACTGGCTGCCACACACCCCACGGCTGCCAAACGGACTGAATAAGGAAGCTATAATTTCCCATCTGTTTTTCATTCATCCAAGGAGTAGGTGGCTGCCACTTTACCTAGTCACCACACTGTGCTGTGGCCATTCCAGCCCAAAACAAGAAATCTTGGTATCCTGGCCAGCCCTGTAACCCAATCAGGGGCAAAATCATGGATTCCTTTTTGTCTTAGAAGTAGTAGAACATGGAGATCACTAGAAGAGACATGGTACAGTTGTCTGCCTTCAGGGCTCCTTGGGCTTACAGACACCCCTGTGGTCATGAGACATCCCTCTAAATTCTCCAGGGTTTCTCCAGGGTTACCCTTTGTGCCCATCTCTCTGCCTGTAGCCAGTTAGGGATGACCCCTATGGTACAGTGGAATTTCTCAGGGCCCAAAGGGAACGAGGGGGCTCCAACACACTAGGCAGCAAGGTTGATCCTCTCTCCTCTTAGCAACATAAAGTCAGGACTGGAAGAACAGAAAGACCAACTGTCCCAATGCTGCCATTTTTTACTGATGGATGCAGAGAAGTTGGGCAGCTTGCTAAAGTCTCACAGTCATTAGAAGCAAGCTGTGGCTAAAGCAGATTCTCTTCAGAGAACTCCCAGCTCCTCTCATGGGTCACAATGAAACCACTTGGTTGCTGGCTCTTGGAAGGCCAGCTGAGTTAAAAGAGCTCTCTGCTAAGCCCCGACTTAGATGGTGCTTCCTCTGAGTTCTCCCCTTGATCTCTGTCTTACCTGTCTGTGAGAGAATTTATAGCCTGGGTTAATTGATGGGGAAAAAAATCCACCCTAGATGTGGGTAACTCCATCCCATAGGCTGGAGTCTTGGACTGAATAAAAAGAAAATGGTTGAGCACCAGCATCATCTCTGATGTGGATACAACCTGGCCAGCTGCCTTCACATCAACTTGGCAGCCTTTAACTAAGATCTTGTTCTCAAACCACAGGCTTGGAGGTACCATTCTATTGAAGGTTCCTGGGAATCAGGCAAGATCCCATCCATAGGAGTCCAGAGACACTGTTCTATTGATCAGCCCTGGTTATTCTCTAAGGCATTTCATTTTCTCTGGCAAGCTTGACAGGAGAGAAGAGAGACACCTCCTCCCTTTGAGCTGCAAAAGCAGAGGCTGTTCTTAGAAAGCATATCAAGATTCTGTCCCTAACATTAGGGAATCACAATTTCTGTTTGCGGCAGGAGACTTTTTACCTTGGTTCAATGCCTTTAAAGTCCAAGGAGACTAAAAGTCACCTGGGAAGGTTCTCAACACCACGCTTCTGTCTCCCTCCCCACTGTGCTTCCCAAACAGCCCCCTGTGTGAGGTGGGAGTGCTGAGGAGTTTGACTCTCTAATTGATTTCCATGCTCAGCAAATTGAGGCACACTGCCTACACAGATAGCAGAGGTGCTTAAAGGCTCTCATCGTGCTGGTGTGGGGGAAAGGGGTGTACATAGGGGTCTGAAGCGCACAGGGACGAGGACATGCCTTCAGGCCCTTTGAGGCTGAACATCTGGCCCAGAAAGAGCTTTGTGGGTTGAGATTCTGGGCTCAGCCCTTTGATTCCCTTTCCTTGCTCAAGGGCAACCCCTGTGGGGTCTGACTGCCTCTGGAACACAGAGTGGGAAAATGAAGACTGGAACTCTGCTGTCCTCCCCTGCTGGTGACTCTGGACCCACACATCCCCTTCAGGGGTTTTGGGCAAATGATATCTGCCCCACACAGAGTTATCCAATGGCGTTTGTGATCTTGCTTCGATTTTAACGAAAATCGTTGCTTTTTATTTTGTGTCAGTCTGATAAACAAGAAAATGACATTTGAAAAAGGAGAAGCTAGGAGTCGAGGAAGGTATCTCAGCCACATAAGCATGAGAATCTGCCTGAGTTTAGATTTCCAGGGCCAATGTGAAAAGCCAAGTGAAGTGGTGGTGTGCACCCCAAATTCCAGTGCTGAGATGAGATGGAGGACGATGAACTCTGGGGCTTGCTGGCCAGCTAGTCTAGCCAAACATGGTGCTCCAGGCTTAGTGAGAGAGCCTGTCTTAAGAGATAAAGCAGAGAGCAACAGGAGGGCATCAACTGTAGGATGCTCAGCTTAAAGAAAGCACCGGAGAGCCGGGCAGTGGTGGCGCACGCCTTTAATCCCAGCACTCGGGAGGCAGGGGCAGGCGGATTTCTGAGTTCGAGGCCAGCCTGGTCTACAGAGTGAGTTCCAGGACAGCCAGGGCTACACAGAGAAACCCTGTCTCGAAAAACAAAAAACAAAAAACAAAAAACAACAAACAACAAAAAAAAAGAAAGCACCGGAGAAAACAGGATTGTCAATCACATGGGCCTATTTTCTTCAACAGAAGAAAATGGATGACGACTCATCACCTGGGACTTCAGAGTGAAAAGTGATCAATCCCCCTGGCCATCCTTTGCTCTCCTATTAGGAACCAGCCTGCACCAGAATCTCCCAATATCTGAGCAGTATTCAGGCTCTGATGCTGTGTGAACAGGACACATCCCTATGAAGAAGAGCTCAGGTACTGTACATCCTCCACCAATAGAATCCATCCTTATGCTTACCACAGATCCTTCTCTAGGCCCTGGCCCTGACCTCTGTGTATCATCATTGTAAAGGCCACAGGTCACGAGTTCTTCTATGTTTAAATGTAAGAAAAGTAAACTACAAGGTCAGTCCCTGGAGATCTTGACCCAGGGTCTGCAAAGATGACAGTGTCCCGAAAATTCATTCTTCATTTATCCCACAGTACACCCTTCCCCAGCATGAGCCCTGGGGGAGGTCCCCGACAATCAACGTCTTTCCTAGATACACACACATGCACAATATTTTTTAAATGTGACTACTTCTAAATTTACTACTTCTAATGATATCATCCACCTATCTATCCCACCCATCCATCCATCTATTCATCCATCCATCCATCCATCCATCCATCCATCCATCCATCCATCCATCCATTATCCCATCCACCCACCCACCCATCCAT
Organism: Uromys caudimaculatus; assembly: GCA_028551405.1. Classification (NCBI taxonomy): domain Eukaryota; kingdom Metazoa; phylum Chordata; class Mammalia; order Rodentia; family Muridae; genus Uromys; species Uromys caudimaculatus. Next base: position 17,607,618 of record CM052703.1, on the reverse strand, counting down.
CCATCCATCCATCCATCCATCCATCCATCCATCCATCCACCCACCCATCCATCCATCCATCCATCCATCCATCCATCCATCCATCCATCCATTATATGATAGCTTCAGAAGATTTATACATTTACCAACATTTGAAAATGGAGTATATGAGATGTCAAACAACCCTATTGGATGTGTGTCCATCCTATCTTTCAGGAAATAGCTCTCCCTGCTCCAGTACACACACTTTTGATCCCAGTCTAGCCCATTTGGACTGATTTGATTCCAAACAGCTCCAGTCATATTTTCCCCTTCCAACAGGTTTGGTCAAGATATATTCTGAGCCTATAGTGTGAGTACTTAGGAACAGGGGAGGGTGATCTGCTGAGTGCTGTGAAGAACAGAGGCAAGGAGGAGACACCTCTGGGAAGTGAGATGAAGGAGCCTGTGGGCTTACAGACCCTGGTTTACATCCTTCGGAGGGTTCTGCCCCCATGCTCATGGCTTTGCCAATCCTTGTAGCATGCGCTCATTTGTCTTTCTAGGTTTTTGTCACCTGAGCAAACAACTCAGGGAGGAGGAAATTAATTTGGTTCATAGTTTTAGCTCATCATGGTGGAGAGAACATGGCAGACTATGGCAGCTTATCTTAGGTAGCCAAGAGAGGAAGGAAGAAGGAGGAAAGAGAGAGAGAGGGAGGGGGAGGGAGAGAGGGGGGAGGGGGAAGGAAGGAGAAAAAGGGAGAGAGAGAGAGAGAGAGAGAGAGAGAGAGAGAGAGAGATGCTAGTTGTCTTTCTCCTTTCTCTTTTTTTATTTCACACCGGCCTCAGCCTATGGACAGCACAGCTCATGTTCAGCATGAGTATGTGCCTCTGGGAACATCCTCACAGTTACACCAAGCCATTGATTTTACTATTCCCCTAGGAGGAAAGTCGAATTTAACCATCATACAAGCCCACACTCATTTTCTGTGACTTGCAACTGCTGCGTGCTGACTCATGATCAGGGACAAGGAGTCGCCATCCTGGGTAATGACAGGAGCTGTCTGGGTATAGCATCGAGGCTAGTGTGGCTATTAATGTTAGGTACTTGTTTGGGGCACCAAATGTATGCTAGACATGGATAAGTGTTTTATGCTCTCCAACTTTAAAATCTCTACATCCCTGAGAGGCAGGTGTTATTATCTCATCTCGGAAAGAGGAGCTGAGGTTCAGAGAAAAGAGACAGATCCCTCCACACAAGAAACACCAGAGCCGAGCTCCAACACAAATCGGCGCGAGTTGAAAAATATATTGTCTTTCAACGCTGCCACACTATTTTTTTTTTTTCATGTACTGTAAGAGTGAGAAGAACACAGAGCCTGTCAGGCTGTTGATATTGCATGTAGTTGGCACTCGGAGAGCCAACGCAGCTCAAGGCCGGAGGGTCTGCTGGGTCAGAGCTGCAAGTGGAGGTTGTCCAGGACCCTGGAGAGCTCCCGCCAAGCGCACGCCCACTTGGTTCCACAGGCAGGAGCTTACCTGGCAGCTCAGTCTCCAGCAGGACCCTCAGGATGCTCACGGCTATTCATTGGTATGGACAGAGATGACTCATCCATGGGGATATCCTAGGCTACCTCCCTGATTCCATCCTAACCCACTCTGAGCTTCATCTACATCAGCTCTTAGGAGACGATGCTGACTTAGGGTGCCAGAGAGTTGAAAATAACTTAATCTCTTTCTAGCCACCTTTTCATAGATGAAGAGCCAGGCAAATGTGATCTGTTAATCATGCCGAGCCTCCTTCGGCAATGTAAAACCAAGCTGACTGCTTTGCATAATAAAAGGTTAAAATTATGAGCCGTTGAGGGAACAAATAAACCTTGATCATTCAGCCTCGAAATGTGTGCCTGGCATCTCCGCTCTTGCCTTTCCCCTTTCCCCTGTCATCGAAGTCTGCCCTCTACCACAGCTGTTTATTTTTAATCCATGTTTCCCCAAAATAGATATTCACAATTTTCCTGCAGTGTCTCTGGCAGCACCTTCTGCATTGACCAAGAGCAGCATTATTTCCTTGACCGTGTGCATTTGGGGTTTTCTTTGACATATAGATGGATCTTTCGCCTGATATCTAAGCTGTTTATTTGTGGGTAGTGTTGGCTGGTTCAGACTTCCTTAATAAGTTCTTCATGACTGCATTTTGATGACGTTAATGAAATCATTCTGAATATCAGTGGGCAGATAATGAGTCCCGAGGCAGGATGGGGCCAGAGCCCAGATGGAGGGAGGGACGGGGCGACGAGTGGGGTGGTGAGCGACGTTAACTTCTCTGCTCCGGAAGGAAGGTGATGGTAGAACTTTAGACCCCCAAGGCCTGCCTCTTCTCCCTCCATCTGGAGACCTGGCAGGAGGCATCCTGAGATTTCACTGTTCTGTCCCTAGCCTAGGCAGGAGGGTGACATGCGTGTCTATGCTCTGGAATAGAAGTTAGCTGAGGTTTTCCTTTTGGAGCTTGGAGAGACCCTGAGGCAGGGTGTTTTTTTTTTTTTGTTTGTTTTTTTTTTTTTTAATGTATTTACCTGTATACTCTACTTCTTTGTTGCCCTTATGGCTCCCATACTGGCCTGACTCCCAGTGCTCTCCCTCCCTAGCACCTTACTTCTAACCTGATGGAGCAGCTTGAAGCTCTCCAACCCTCTCTCCCAATCAGAGGCTGACCTGGGCTCCCATCCGCATGTTAGGGCTATTTTCTGGGCCCGAGGAGGGCAGAGGAAGCTCCATCAATCTGCTCCCAGAGTTAATGGGTCATCAGAGACCACCTCTTCCAGGCTGAACCAGCAACTGAGGGAACTGAAGGAAAACATCAGTGTTCTTAACAGGACCTCATCTAGGAGAGGCAGAAAGTGCTAGGGCTGTTAGGCCAGGGTGCCAGCCATGGTTGTGCCGATGACACCCACACAAGCTGTGAAGAAATGGCCCATTCATTGCTGTAACACAGATTTACAGAAGAATTAAGACAGGTGTCTGGCAATCGTGTGTCTTACGCTAGCAATGTCAATATCTGACAGTATTGTTTAACAGCTGGAGCGGACTGAGGGGCATCTCTGCATCTCACTTAAAGTGAGTCTCATTCTGTGCATTTGTGCTGGGATCCAGCAATGTGAGTCTAAACTTGTTTCTAAAACGTCTTCTATTTGGGGTAAAAGGACAGCTGTTGACAGGGCAGCTGAGTTCTCTGGGAATAGTCATGTGACTGAGAAGACCCCAGTTGATCGTCTTGGTGGTAAAGCCTGGTGATCTTTTATACGTGGATGTCAGAGTGCAGGCATGAAAATGATGAAACTCAGTGGCTTTGGAATTGGAATTTGAAGTTGTTTAAAAACTCTGATCCCATAATATATACAGGGCTGCAGAGGCAGGAGCCAGATCCACCCCCGGGAACAGTAGTTCTATTTCATCTCTCTAGACATTCCAGACTTGCCGGACTAACAGTCTGCTCTTCAGAGGTGCCATTCAATAGCTGCAGCCCTGCCCTGCCCCTCTGGCTCTTCCTGTAAAAACAAGCAGGCAGACAAGGATGGAGGTAGGATTGTGGGGCCGGGGTCAGCAAGGCAACTTCAGAGGGCACTGGGTGAGCCAGCTGTGCAGCTCTGACTCGGGGCAATGGATGACCCAACTGAGCAGCCAGCCAAAGCGTCCCTCAGGGAGGTCACTGGGAGGCCAGGATCTGTGGCTGCTTTACAGGACACAGACAGTGCCTCCTCTCAGCTAATCAGTGGGAAAGCTGGAAGAGAAGCCACAGAAGGCCACAGTGACTCAGATAGCTGTGCATGTGGGCAATTCACCTCCCAACATAAAGTGTAGAAGCCTAGGAAGGGAAAGGCTCACAGGTGGGTCTATGTCCACCTTGGCCTTGTCGCCGAAGCCAGAAGCCCTCAGACCACCCCCAGGCAGCTTGGATGGAAGAAAAAAAACACATTCCTTTCCCATCGGGAATGGAACATTGCCCGGCCCAGCTCTGTGGCCCCAGCTCCAGACAGCTGTTCTCTCAGCTGGAGCTCGTAGAGGTGCCAGAGCATCGGAAGCACTCAGGCAATTGATTTTACAGAGGCTCCAGGTCGTATGTGTTGTCTCTATCCCCTGGAGAAACTATTCCCCGAAGCCAAACATCTCAGGCAGTGCAAAGCTGATAAAAAAATAGATTGGAGTCAGAGCAGTAGAAATGGAAGGACTGAGGGCTCAGTGACTTCCTAAAAATTCAGTCACTGGTTCTACCCAGAGAAGAGACATGGTTGGATGTGGGGCTCACAGTGGGATGAGGGTGGAGGGCGTCACTTAGAGGAGAACGGGAACTTGGCTGTAAAGTGAATCACACTTGGCCAGGTCTACCAGGAACTGGGTTCTTTACTACCACGTGATCTCGGTACCCACTGCTGAGAGCTAGCTTCACAAGAGGAGCTGACCCTTATCCCTTCATGTGATTCCCAGAGCACACATCTATAAACTGTACTGCCACCGTCAGGTCAGGCTTCCATGGCACCACTGTAGCCTGGGTGGAGTGACTGACATAGAAATGGCATTCCTCACAGTTTGGGGGTCTGAAAACTCAAGACAAGAATGCCCGATATGGTCAGGGTCTGGGGTAGGCACTCCTTAAGCTACAGACCTCTTCTGTACTCTTGCACATGGGAGGGAAGGAAGAAGGAGGGGAAAGGAGTGAGGTGGGGGGGGGGGAAGAAGGGGAGAGAGAGAGAGAGAGAGAGAGGAAGAGGGGGAGGGGGAAGGAGAAAGGGAGGGAGGGAGAGAGAGAATACACACACTCTGGGGTCGCTTTTATAATGGGTCAAAAATCCCACTCATAAGGCCTCCATTCACAAGACCTTCACACTGACCTTCGGAAGGCTCCACTCCTGAGACTGTCACCTCTTCTCAGGAAGGAAGGAGCTGCAACAATAGCTTGCCTGAAGCCACCCAGCTAGTCTGTAGCTATGCCAGGTCCTAGCTCGGGTCTCTCCTACCATCAAGCCACATGCTTAGTGGTAGGGGGTGCGGGCAGAAGACCTTCCAGAGAGCTTTGCATCTACACTGCCGGAGTGGAGGAGGCTTCCCAGCAAAGACACTGGGGGTGGGGAGAACTGTTGCAAGAATTTACAATCCTAATAAGCCCATATAAAAGACACACAATCCAGATGTTTTATTTATACGCCATATGCCTCAATTGGGCAGATCTAGGGCTGAACTTATTCCCCAGCTGTAAAGCCCCTTGTTACTTGCTGTTACTCCTGGCCATGCGGTTCTGATCCGAGGTGCTCTCTCTCTCTCTCTCTCTCTCTCTCTCTCTCTCTCTCTCTCTCTCTCTCTCCTCCATGTGCAGCCCCCTCCAGTCCCACCTGTCTCCTTCCACTGCCCAATCACAGGTACTAGCCTTCTATCGGCCAGTTAAATTGGGGAGAAAGTTCACACTGCATCACTTGAGTATGTGATGGTGTGCTCTTCGGGGGCAATCACATCTTGAGGACCCCATATTTAACATTAGCTTATAAGCAGCATCAGGCCGACCCACTACAGAGAACAGTGCATTGGATCAATCTGCGGCATCTGAAACGCACACTAAAAGAAAGAATGTGAATGTGTGCCTAACACATGGTGCCATGAATGTCAGGGGCCTGGGAAGTTGGGGACGGACTGGGAAGGTGGCCTTTGTCGGGGTGTCTGGTAGAGGTACAGAATACATGACTCAATAAGCAGGTAGTTGGCTGGGAGAGGGAGGCCGGTGACGAAGGATTTTTTAAAAGCTATCTGAAGCTTATATAGGTCAGAACCCCAGGCCTGCCCATGATGCTCTCTGGGAAGGGGCTGGGGACCAGTCTTGCAGAAGCTTCTTGAGTGACTCTGACTTAGGTGATCATAAATCACACTATAGGACACTTAAGCCCAGGAGCTATGAAGAATTCAGCACAGGTTCCATCTCAGAGAAAATGAAAAGGCGGGAAGGCGGTCCAGGTTTGGACACCAGCACACAGAGAAAGGCCAGCTACCATTAGGGCAGATCCTGGGTTTCCAGAGGATCTCCCAGCTGGAATGAGGTCCCCTGATCTTCAGAGGACTTCCCATACCCTTGGAATAAACCCAGCTCCCTTCAGGTTCTTTTGGGTCCCTAGCTGCCATGCCCTGGGCTACTTCTCTAGCCTTGCCCATCCAGCTTCGTTATGTACATGGTTCTCCCTTCATCTCCTACCTCCAAGCATCTGAACACACTGCCCCTTCTCTGAGAGTTCTCCATGTGGGTGCTCTCTTTCCTCCACAGTCCTAAGGGAAGAACACCAGGCTTGGATGAGTCTCTGAGATGCCCCTACCTTCTGTCTCTAAACGCGCCCACTGGAACTGTGCTTTCTCTCTCACCACTGTCCCAGAATTCCTTGCTTCCCAGGTACCATCAGCTCCCTGAGGCTGGGAAGGACCCTGTGGTCAGTCTTGCATAACTGCACATCTCCACAGCCTGTTGCTTTATCATCTTATTAGTGGTGTGAGTATAAGTGTGTGCGTGTGAGAGAGAGAGTGCATATGGTGTGTGCGTGTGAATGTGTTCTGTGTATGTGTGTGCGTGTGAGTGTGTTCTGTGTACGTGTGAGTGTGTGAATGTGACTGGTGTGTGTGCATAAACAGCAAGGCTGCAGAAAAGAATCTCTCTGGCAACTTTTGAAATGCTTTCTTAAAATTAATGTAGTCTCCTGGCCCGGGAAAGCAGGGAGAATCACGTCCCTTCCATCTTTGACATCCAGGGGTATGTTTGTTCTTGCTCATTCTTCACAAGGCAAAATAAGCAAGACATCAGCTGAAGTGAGTTCTCCTTCCTCATGGCTGTACTTCAAATGGTACCTTCCCAGAAGACTGTCCCAATCGCTCCTGCCTCAGCTGGCCAGGTCTGGTTGGTCCCTCTGTGTGCTGTAGCTTCGCTTATCTTCCTGAGATGCTTCAGTCATGTCAGGGCCAGGCTCCTGTGTCCGTGGAATTCCTGTGCATGTCTAGACTCATCTAGATGCCTTTGCCAATGAAAGGAACTCCACTTGAATCTGCTTAACTAGTGAGGATGAAAAGGTGGCTCTAGCAGCTCAGGAGGCAAGAAGCATCCAAGGGCTGGGCAAGGTTCTCTCCCCTCCCCTCCCCCCCTCCTTCTCCCCCTCTTCCCCTTCCTCCCCATCCTCCTCCTCCCCCTCCTCTTTCTCCTCCCCCTCCTTCCCCCTCCTCCCTCTTTCCCCCCTCTTCCCCTTCCTCCCCCTCTTCCCCCTCCCCCTCCTCCCTCTTCGCCTCCTCCCCTCCTTCTCCCCCTCTTCCCCTTCCCTCCCCTTCTTCCTCTTCCTCCCCACCCTCCTCCTCCTTCCCCTTCCTCCCCTTCTTTCTCCTCCCCTTCCCTCCCCCTCTTTCCCCTCCTCCCCCCTTCTCCCTCTTCTCCCCCTCTTCCTTTCTTTTCCTCCCCCCCTTCTCCTCCTCCCCTCTCCTCCTCCCTCCTTCCTTCCCCCTTCTCTCCTATCATTCCCTTCCTGTCTCCCCCTTTTCCTCCTCTTCCCCCATCACCCCGTATTCAGGCTCTTCTCTTTCTGTTGAAGTGCCATTCTCTCTCCCGGAAGACTTTGCTGTGCATGGTGGTGTATGAGCACTGCCAGGCCTGGGCTTCCTGCATCACTGACTACCCATGAACTAAGCCTCGTGCTTCATGTCCTCAGCTCAGACTGCCTGGTGGCACTACTCGGAGCTCTCCAGGCCTTTCCCCTGTGGGTGGGAAGGGACCAACTGACAGTCCCTGGGTTACGATCCAGGATCTTATAATTGCTTCTATTTAAACTGTCTGCACATAAAACACACCACTATTTATGATTCTGTTACTGAGTCAAAGTGAGGGTATGTATGCATGATGGTTTTAAAGATGAAGTGGGGCTACAGGGGTGGCTCTGCAGTTAAGGGCACTTGTTGCTCTTGCAGAGGACCAGATTGTGGTTTTCAGCATCAAGATCAAGATGCTCACAACTGCCTGTAACTCCAGCTCCAGGGCTTCTGATGCCCTCTTCTGGACTCCTTGGGCACCTGCACTTGTGTGCACACACATGTTCATGAACATGAGCACATGCACATACACGTGTGTGCACGCATGCACACACACACGCATGCACACACACACACACACACACGCACACACGCACACACACACAAATAAAATGAATCTTTTTTAAAAGTAGGAAACCCAGTTCAGAGAGGTAAAGTAACTTGTCTAAGTCACTTGGTAAGTGGCTGGTTCAGAACAGAAATGACATAGCTGCTTCCTCCTCAAGGTTCAACTCTGTCCCATTATTCCTGGTAATAGAGACGATCTATTACTAGATGTAAACTGATAACTTCGTATGTTATTCCACCTTGGAATTGTGGTAGTCAGGACAGTGTTGGTTAGGACACAGTGCCAAACAGTCCTCAAATCTCAGTGGCTTAAAACTATAGTTTTCTTTCTTGCTCTATGGACATGGCAAGAAAGCTGTGCTCACCACAGGAGCTCAGAGAGATGAGCGGTAGAATGGCTATCATTTCAAGTGTTGCCAATCACTGTCTATCCTAGTCAGGGTTTCAATTACTACAATTAAACACCGCGACCAAAAGCAAGTTGAGTTGGCTTACACTTCTACATCACAGTCCATCACTGAAGGAAGCCAGGACAGGAGCTCAAGCATGGCCAGGCACCCGGAGGCCGGAGCTATAGAGGGTTAGGGTTAGGGTTGACTTGCCCATTGACTTGTTCATCTTGGCTTGCTCAGCCAGCTTTCTTATAGAACCCAGGGTCACCAGCCCAGAGATGGCACCACCCACAATGGTGTGGGCCCTCTCGTACCAATCACTAATTAAGATAATGCCTATAGCAAGATCTTGATGGACGCATCTTTTCAATTGATATTGCCTCCTTTCAGATGACTTTAGCTTGTGTCAAGTTGACACAGAACTAGTCAGAGCACTGTCAGAGTTACAAAGGAGCTATCAAGGATCTGGAGACTTTTAGGCAAGGGTGGCTACTGAGCTTTAGCCAAGCACAGGGCCCCCAAAGAGTGTAAATATGCCCTGGGACCTATAATGATTAAAACCAGGAAGCTTTAAAGAAATGCTAATGAATTAAAAATAATTTTGTATATAAAGTGTTTTTAATACAATAATTTTATTTTATATCAGAGTGTTATTAAAAAGTATATTATAAAGTTTATTTTAATCCTTTTTATATTCATAATGTATGAAGAGGAATTTGGGCATTTTCCTCATTAAGTGTATGATAAATGTTGTTTACTTTACTCTAAGTTAATTATGAAAAGAGGTGATTTGTTGACAAATCTAATTTGATATGTTTTATTTGAGAACCAAAAGTATTTTAAAATGCAGATTGTAATTATAAGTTACAGCATTAAAAAAATAATAGCCTGCTTCCAAAGCCTGATTTAAAGCTATTGAAAGTTTTGTGTTCTGAAAAATTACCTCATCGTTTAAAAACGTAAAGCATTTTCTTCTATTGAATGTTGAGATTAAAAGAAACGCTTGAAACTGCCATTGGCCAGCACGGCTTAGAAACATTAGGGGGATAGCTAATCTTTATTCTTAATAAACAACAAAAAAAGCTAAATTAGCTCTAATTGCCACTGTATTTTCCCTGTTTAGCACTGGTTTATGGAGTACTAGAGAAAATCTAGAGTTATTCTGTGTTTTATGTTCCTCATGAACCTGATATTGTATTCAGCCTCAATGTTCCTTATGTTTCTTGTCTTAAGCCAATGGTCCATAGGAGATGTAAATTAAACTGAGTATGACTAAGTGCAGGAAGAATTTAGCCCTGCACGCTGGTGAAATCCACGGGTGTTTCTTCTTCAGCTGAGCAATGAGCCAGTGGGCAAGAGATCAAGGAGTCTCACTGCCAGATTGACCTGGTCTTCCATCCAACTGGGCAAGTGTGTAGGTGTGCCATCTGCACACTCACACCCTTCTGTCTGAAGCAGTAACCACTTCACTCCTGACTTAGAAAGAGATGGGAACCATTGTCATGGCCTTGAAGCATGGGGTCCCTTGCAGAGTGTAAGCACACTTGGAGAAAAGTCCCCAGCAGCCCGTCAGAACCTGGTGCACATCTGAGATGTGTTTATCTTTGTGGGTTGCAGCTTCCTGTCTCTAGCCTAGGGTATTTTTATAAAGATTTGGCTGTTTGCTGGCAGTGCATAATCTGATTTCCATAATATTGGAGGGAAAAAAAGCTAAATAATTTTCAAAAGGAGGAGACCCCAACCACCCCTTTTGGAGTATATTCTGCTTCCTGGTTCTGTCAACTGCATTACCCAGGCTTAGGTTATGTCTACAACCTGGGATGGGGGCTCTGACGGGCAAAGGGGCTAGGCAGCTGGAAAGGAAGGCGGCCATCCCTTAGCCAGCAGGTGAACTCCCAGGCCCTCCCTGCCACAAGGGGCAGAGATAATGAAGATGGAACAAGTTCAGGGAAGGGCGACCGAAGCCATGCAGGAGACATGACTTACGGGAGAGAGTTTAATTGGTTTAGCCTAAAAAGCCCATTACGCTCTCTAGTGGACATGAAAAGGCTATAAATATCTGCAAGGTGACAACAAGGGAGAGAGGCTGAGATCCATCTGGCTGGGTAGGACCTTTGAGACTGGCTCAGAGAGATCAAAGACTCTGCTAAGGGTTGTAGTCCACTCAGGGCTTTTGTGAAGTCAAATCCCTCTACCCTGTAAATATGCTCACTAGCTCTGTTATAGAAAATGGACCCACATTTGAAGTGAAGGACCTGGCTCAGACTCTTCTTGGCTCCCTCTCTAGGAGATTAGCCAGCTTGCTCACCATCCATCTTTGTCAAGGCTTAGCTAGAAATCTCCATGGGGTGGAGGCAGGTCCCTGAGGTCTCAATTGGTTCCAATACCCCCCTGTGAAGAGTGGCCATGTTCAGGATGGAGTTGGATAGAGAAGCGCGCGCGCGCACGCGCACACACACACACACACACACACCGTGGTGGGCTGCTTCCCACAACAGGGCCATGGGGCATATAGGATTTTGGAGGACCTGCCCAGCCATATCTCTGAAGAGCTGGGCTCACTAAATCCTCAGCTGAAGCTGGCAACCAACTGCAGCCTTCAGGACAGGAGTTGGAGACAGGGTGGAGGACCTCACGTGCATGTGTAGTCAGAGAGAACAGGACAGTGTTAGGATTCATCTCCGCCAGCGAACAAGCAGGGCTTTGTGATGCAGCACAGACAGAATAGGAGCAGAAGCTTCCGGCCTGGGTGGCCTCTGCTATTCCTCAAGATGTGGATTATGGGAGTGGAAAATTGGTCCAGGAGACAGTCACTGCTCTTGTTTTCTTGTATTAGTTCTGCTGGGGTGGGGCTGCCCAGCCCCACTTGTCTAGAAGGGAGACTTAGCCTAGCACTAAGCTCAGTGAGGCCATTTTACAGATGGAGCTGATGCCTCTGGAGGTAAACTGTCTGCTTTGAGTTGAGGAGTTCCTGTCTTGCAGAAGCTGAGTCTCAGAGGGAACCACCTGGTTCTCAGACTGAGGAACTGTCCTGTAACTGAGCAAAGAATCTTACCCAGAGGGCCAAGGGGCAGCCCCTGGGGAACCCATTACTTCTCTAAAGATGTATTCAAAAAGTGCATGGACATTTGTCATTGGCTCTCAGCTCTCTACCATCCTCAGTTCTCTGTTGGGAGGGTGAGCCAGGGCCAATTGCATCCATGAAGACTCAGGAGCAAGAGTAGACAATGAGGGAAGGGCAGAGGGTTATGTGGATGCCACTCACGAGAAGCTAGTGGTCCCCAGGTTACACCAGGTCATAAACACAGCATCCGATGACCATGGTCAGCAAATGTCTCAACTGTGCTAGGGTCCGTGACACAGAGGGGTTTGAAGGGGGAATCTCCCAGTACTTTGGGTTCATGCTTGAGTCCGTGCGTATGAGTGTGTGGTGTGTGTGTGTGTGTGTGTGTGTGTGTGTGTGTGTGTGTGTGTGTGTGTATGTGTGTGCACTTGCATGCACATGCATTCACCCGTGAACTTGTGGGTACGCACACCTCTTTTGGTCTCTGGACTTGCTTCATGGGGATGTGGCTCACTTTGATTTCTCCAGTCACAGCTGGGGCTGGGGCTGGGACTGGGGCTGGGGCTGGGGCTGGGGCTGGGGCTGGGACTGGGGCTGAGGCTGGGGCTGGGGCTGGGGCTGGGGCTGGGAAGTTCCTAGTGGGGCTGCCTATACCTGGAGCCTATTCTACTGATTGGATGGGGTAGGGGTTCCTCAAGTGACTTGGGGAAGTGATGGACGGGGAACAGATGGGCAGGGAGCTGTGGTGCAGTATCAGAGAGAGGCCCAGGAAGTCCTTTTCCTGGGAGGTGTCACTGGTGATTTGGGGATACATTACTCCCTCTCTCCTTTTGTGTGTTCACCACTAACCCAGATTTGCCCACCAGTCAGTGAACTAAGCCTCACGCTGCCTGGAGGTGAATCAGCTGGGAGTTCCATGAACCGGTCAATTCTCTTGAGATCTGTCCTTCAGTGTGGGATTGCCCTCCTCTTCCTCTCTTTCCTCCCCATCCTCCCCTCTGGGTCCAGCCCTGGCTCCTAGGGCTTCTTAGAGCCCAGCTCTTGGCAAGATGCTTCAGCTGGCCCATTACCAGCACTCTCCTGCCCTCTTATGGCCACCCTGGAACCAGTCTCTAATCAGATCCTTTCCCAGGGCCTGAAGGTGCAGCAGCCTAGGGAAGTCGACTTGGACCTGAACCTGGTGTGTCTAGGGCCCTGGGAGAGAGACAGAAGGCTTGATTCTATCTTGAGCCAGGGGGCTTCTTCCCCAGAGATGACTCCGTGGGCTACCCTTGGATTCTTTTTCCATTAGGGACCAAAGACAGTCCCTCAAGGCAGTCCCCTACTCAGAAACGCAGCTCTTGTCTGTCTCAGAGCAGACTGCATGATGATCGGCTGGCTACGCTCTAGTGTCCTTTGTCTCTTTCTTCCTAGTTTTTCTCCTCAAACACTGTTTAACCTTTTGCTCACCTCCTCATGCTCTGTTTCAACTTCTGGACTCCAGTTCCCGTATCTCTGCTCCATTTCTCTGAAAGGCTGGTCCAGAGCCAACACTCTTTCTGACCATGGACTTACCCACCTCTCTGTGGGATGCCAGAAACATGGCAGACAATTTTTAAGTCAACTCAAGTCCCATTGCCTGTCTCTAGACTCCTCAGCAGGAGTCATGGTGCTCCCAGAATTTTGTCCTTGGGCTTCTTATTTGGGGATTTAGTCCTGTTCTGCAGTGGTGGCGTCTTTGGACTGATGCGGTAACTGCACATCTCTCATTAGATGTATTGGAGGTTCTCAGTCAGTAGATGGCCGTCCAAATGCCGTTTCCACAAAAACTCTGTGTTCGTTTGCCCCTCTCACAGTGCCATGATCGCCATTCTTGCAGGAGAACAGGTGTGTCGGGAAAGAGTTTACATGAAACAACATTTTGTACTTTATATACAGGAGGCTCACACAGCCGGATGCACACCCTCTGAGAATGGTTTGGGGTGCACAGACTTTCGGTCCCCTTTCTTATATTTTAAGGAGTGTTCTCTGGGCATCTTTCTCTTTCTGCCTCAATCTCTCATTTTCTGGAAGAGCATATTAGCTCTATTCCCTGAATTAGAATAGAGTTCATAAAGGGCAGAGATAGGGCCCTACTATGTCTAAGACTGGATCAATTTCTGTATGCAGTAGGCCCTCACAGATAGAACTGAGTGTGTAGGTTGCTCTGAAGGGGAGATGCAATGGACCTAGACTGGAAGGTCCATGTTCAGAACTACCCAGCACATGGGGTAATTAGGAGTCCTGACCAGCTAGCTCTGACTCTGGAATACTCTGGAGGCTCAGGAAGCAATTGTCCCAGGCAGGTGTTTGTTATGAGCACCGAGATGGAGAGGCACTGTCACCACCCTCCAGGACTCAAGATGAGCCTGACTCTGTCTCCATCCACTGTCACTTTGCCAGGGGAGCCCATCTCTGAGGAAATGACCATGGGAGTCTCCCAGTGGGGGCTTCCCTGGAGATGGGCTCCTGGCTGTGTGTCTGGCATACGGATGAGGATGCTTCTCAAAAGAAAGCCATGTGGTGACTGAAGGACCCCTGCACTGGGAATCCGGGCTCCATTTCCCATCCCAGCTCTGCAATTTCTAAGCTGAACAACTTTGAGGAAATCACTCCTTGTCTCCAACCGACTCTTTTCTGGTGACAAAATGAAGTTGCCTGAAATTCACTCCACCAGGACCAGCCACAGAGCACGGGGTCAGCCAGTATTGACCGGAAAGTCTAAATGGTTCCTCTTCTCCTTCCATGACAATTTCCTGGCTCACCTTCATTTCAAAATAGTAACTTGACCTTGAAAACTGCTCTTTTCTTCCTCTGCCTCTCCCAGTCACTCGCTCTTTCCCGGTGCGGTCTCTGGGTCTTAGCGTCCTTCATTACAAAGTGGAGGCTGTTACACAACTCACAGGGCTGTGTGAAGACAGGAATGATGTATAGCACCTGGTGTCAGCTCACATACAGAGCATGCTCAGTAGAGGCCACTTCGGTTCAAAGGAGAGGGACCATACCCTGGTCATGGGGCTGGGCTAGAAATGAGCCGAATCTCCAGATAGGTGGTCATGTTCTGGCTATCCCATGAGGGATGCCAAGTCTGAATGAGCAGAATTAGAGAAAAACTTCATTGTGTGGAGTCCTGCCCTGTGGGGTTGCTGTGAGTGCTTGCCTGGAGCCTGGCATCTAACTGGTAGAGTTCTATTTAAATCTCCCAGGTTTTTTGGCCAGCATGTGCCCCTTTCATATGATTTGTTGGTGAGGTACACCCTTGACGGGACTTATCGGGGCAGTCCTGGCTCCATTTTGTGTGTAGTGGCTCTTTGTGCCTGCTTTACATTATGCAACAGGAGAGGACCACCAGCCAGTCCTCCACACGGCAGGCAGTGTACCAGGATCCAGAGAGGCTTCGGGATCTGTCCCATAACCTCTCTCACTGATCACCCCCCAGGGTCTGGGCAAGCTGGAAGCAGGGCCCAAGGTCACATGCTCCTTGCCAGAATCATGCTGCCCACAGTGCAAGAACGGCCTGCTGCAGTACTCCTGGCTTCCCTGTCAGCTCTTGTTCAGGTTTGTGTCTCCCTCTGGGTGGGATGCATAGAAAGGACATGCATGTGAACTTCTATTCAAACTGAGGCACTTCTGGGAGCAAAACTGAGTTGTTTCTAAATACATGGGACGACTGGTCTGAGCAAGCCAGATCGGATCATGGTTCCCTGCGTTCGAAGCCATGGCTACAGACTGCAGATCTGGGGCAGGGCTCAGCTGCAGGCCCCTGCAGACCCTTCCCCAACCCCCCCCCCACTTTGGCTTTTGTGCTCCCAGGTTCAGCGTAGCTGTAGTAGCATCAGCAAGTCCACACAGACAGCAGTGATCCACTCTGCCTGTCACAGGCTAGTCAAGCTGCAGACTCTGAAAACGTGAGCCCCTCCCATGAGGAGTCCACATGACCCATCAGATGCTCAGACACATCCCTGGGCTTCTGCCAAGAAATGACACTGTCAGCTCTCTCCGAATGGCAGGCTGGTGTGTGGTCTGTGGAGCTCTGCCACCTTCTGCGGCTCCCTCGCTCTTTCTGACATTCTCAAGAACGTCCCATTTCATAGACAAGGAAACTAAGGCCCAAATCCCACATCTACCAGGTGGCTGATACAGGTCTTCTTCAGCTTATTCCTCCAGCATCCACCCCTTTCTGGAAGCTAGAGCTGTGGGCTGCAGTCAGAGCCACGTGCTTAGGTATGAGGATTGTGAGTTATTTGCTGAAACCTCCGGGTAAGTAAGAGGCACAGGAGAGGCCTGTGTGCACTGGGCCAGCACTGTGGGAGCCAATGTTCTGGAATCTTCCTTGGCATTCACAGTGATAGGTTGGAAAAGGTTTCTATTTTCTTTTCCACATTCTCCAGTCGTTTAGGTTCAACTTGTCTCTTTTACTTGCCTGGTGTTTTGGAAGCCTAACAAAAAAAGGGATTGATGTTAAGCAAGCCCTTACTGTGTATCTAACAAGCCCCTACTGTGTGTCTAACACACTCCCTCCTTAAATCCTCCATGTGAGCCTAGCAGATAACAGAACTCAGGATCCAGAGGAGGAACAGAGTCTGTGATGAGTCCAGGGCTGCACATCCAGGAAGGAGAACCAAGGTCTTGGGCTGAGAGTGGTGGGTGGCTTTCCCCTGGCCTGTAAGTATGAAGATCACAGGGAACACAGGAGCCAGGAACATGCTCGGCAGATGTGCTTGCTGTGCACACCTGTCTGGCTGCTTTGGATCCCTGCAACCCAGGTAAAGGGAAAAGGAGAACAGCCAGACTGCCTGCTGCCCTCGGACCTCCACGTGTGTGCTATGGAAGTGCATGCTTGCGCCCACATCAATAATAAATGAAACAAAAAACAAAAATGAAGCCAGCAACAGCTTGGGCTGGAATTTAAGCCACATTTAATTGAGCCAAAGGTAGAAACTGTTCCTAGACATGAGGGACACTTGGGGACATTAAAATGTATTTCAAGAATGCCCAGGACAAAGTTCTTCTAAGCTGCCGACAAATATCCACGAAAGGGATTTTAGTATTAAATAACATTCAACAAGTTTTTATGGCTACCTTCTTAGAGCCATGTATGTGTAGGGTGGGGAAGGCCAGTAGGTAGTCCTGCAAACCTCACACTACTGAGGTACAAGTTCTCAAGCATACCTGGGAGGCAGGGCTTCCAGAATCTTCTTTTGGAGCTCACTGGTGCTATCTTTTTTAAAGGTCTGAGAGGAAGAATACTGGCTCAACTTTCTTCCGCCCAGACTTTTCTGAATTCTGCAATGGTCCCTCCCCTCCTGCCCTCCTGCCCTCCTGCCCTCCTGCCCCTGGGGAATATTTGTAAACATCCTTGGAATAGCCCCTTAGGCCTGCAGGCAGCTCCATGGTGGGGGGCTGGGCTGCCAAAGCTGAAGGACACACCCCTTTCTTCTGAAGGACGCACCCCTTTCTTTGTTCAGCAGACCTTTGGGCTCTGCTGCAAGGATTGCAACCGCTTCTCTTTGCTCTCTTGGACAGAAAACATGTTTGCTACAGCTAGGGCCTAGCTTAAAATGGGTGTCTTTCCAAATTGGGGGATTACTCAAACCTCTCCGCCTTTGAGCTAGAGGAATCCCTCGGGTCAGCAAACAAGTGTTCAGGCACGTGAGTGCCTCGTGGCTTTCGGAACACGTGCAGGAGCCAGTTCCAGCAGGAGATTGATGCAGCCTGAATTCTAATCAGAGGAACGCACTGGAAAACAACAGAATCGGGCCCTTTGCCTCCGGCCAGCTTGCCAGCGTGGTGCGCTGGACACTGCTTTCCTCTTTGCTGAGCTCACTCTGCCATTGCCAGACTCCGAGCGTCCGTGTGCGGGTTGAAGAGGGGAAAGTAACTGTTGAAAAGACCCAGCTCTCAAGCCTGGACCTTGTGGCCATAGCCTCTTCTCCGAAGTGACACGTAGCCAGGGCTGTTTACCCAGCAGAGCCAGTGCGAGGAGGCCACTTAGCTTGCCAGGGTTGTGGTAAGATGAAATGCCTACATGGGTGTGGTCACATTTGTTTCTAGGTTGGAAAACAGCCTGGCAGTGCTCTTTGATGTCCCATGGTCCTGGCCTGGCTTCAGGCCTGTCACCAGGCTTTCTGAGCCACCAGCTCTTCTGTGAGACATGGCCCCCTGAGCTTAGCCTCCAGATTGGGTCAACAAGAACCTGTGGAAATCTCTGCACACTTTACCAAGTAGTCACTGTTTCTAGTCTGTCCTGAGTCACATGCATTTAAATGTCCCGGCAACACCATGTGGAGGGGATCCAAGGGTGCTCTTCATGTTATGTTGGGAAACTGAGCCCCAGGCAGGCTGAACTGACCTATATTCCTGGGGTGGAGCTGCCATCTCTGCTTAGGTCTGATCCACAGAGGCCAGGCCTCAGCTCTTCATCTCTGCTTCAGAAACATCCTTCCTCCTAGGGCCCGGTGGGACGAGGGCAGGGCTCTGGGGTCTCCCGGTTTCTTCTTAGGATCTTTTCTGCCGGGTGCTCCAGAGAAAGATGTGGTGAGGAGAAGTGGCCTTCTCACTCTGGCCTGTAGGCAGCTGTCCCCTCTTGTGGGGCCACAGGGTAGGGGGCACAGAGGCTTTGTTGCTGCATTGTGACTAGTGATAAGGACAATTATGGAACTCACTGTGGCTCCTCCCAGCAGCTATGTGAGGGGAACAACCAAATGTCCCATTTTATAGTTGGGAAAACGGAGGTACAGAGAAGAATGTATAACATTATATACTAGCAAGCACTGGAGGTGAAGCCCAGACTCAGGGTGGCTAGCTCTGGACATACCTCTGTGCATTATGCTATATTTTAGGTCTGAAAGGGCTGAAGACAGAAGGTGTGACCCCATTCTCAGGCCGGGACTGTACAGCAGTGGTTCTCAACCTTCCCAGCGCCACACCCTTTAATATGGTTCCTCGTGTTGTGGTGACCCCAACCATAAAATTATTTCTGTTGCTACTTCATAACTGTAATTTTGCTAACGTTATGAACTGTAAATATCTGCAGTCTTAGGTGACCCCTGTGAAACAGTCCATTGATCCTGAAGGGATTGAGATCCACAGGTTGAGAACCACTGCTGTAGAAGAAGCAACAGGCCCTTCCTATTCATATCGCAGGAAGCCGTGGGCTAGATCTACCTTTTCCTCTGCGTTCAGACCCAAGGGCAAGGTGTAAAAAGAGGATGTATTCATGACTTTTCTTGTTACTATGACCAAAAACCTGTCAAGAAGCAACTTAAGGGAGAAAGAACTCATTTTGGCTCACAGTTTTAAGGATACAAGCCCAGTGCAGTGGGGAAACCAAGGTAGGCAGAGCATGAGGCAGCTGGTCACATTGTACCATCAGTCAGGAATCAGAGCTGACAGGAAGTGGGGGCAAGGCTATCAAAAATGTAAGGCTCACCCCACCCCCTAATACTTCCCCTAGCAAGGCTCTGCTTGAAGCATATCCACCATCTTCCAAAACAGCAGAGTGTGCAGGAGACCAAGTGTTCAAACGCAGGAGACTATGGGGACATTCCACATTCAAACTACAAGGGGTATACTGATGGCGGACACTAAGTCACCTGCTGTGAGTGGCAACTGGACAGAACTTAGAATCACCTGAGAGATGGGCCTCCGAGCATCCCCGTAGGGGATTATCTTGATTACATGAATTAATGTGGGAAGACCCATCTTAACTGTGGGCAGACCATTCCCCTGGCGGGGTTCCTGAACTGTATCAAGTGGAGAGAGTTGGCTGAGCGCTAGCAAGTGTGTATTTATTGTTCTCCATCCCTGGTGGTAGATGGGATGTGACCAGCTCCCTCAAGTCTGATGCTACAAATCCCTGCTACTTGGAACCGTGAGCCAAAATAAACCCCTCTCCCTTAGACTGGCTTCACCAGGATATTTCATAGCAACAGGAAATGAAACTAAGACATCTTCCTTGTACCTGCGATGACATTCACAATAGTCTTTTCAGGAACGTTGGTGTCTCTCTCCTCTCAGCCCCCAGACCTTTCCCTGTTCAGAACTCATGCACTTCCTTCTATGGAATCTCCAGTTCTTCATGGACTCCAAGGTTCCAGGACCAGGATTTTACAAGGGAAGTTAAGGCACAAACTCAGCCTGGGAGGAAGAACCAGGCTATGGAGATGCTATACTTGCAAGAGTGGGTGAAGTGGCAAGTGTGTTAGCATTGTGTCTAAACTCCGCCCCACAGTTGCCTGGCAACAGCCAGGTGGGCCTGGCCCACTATAAAAGGGGCTGCTTGCCCCTCCTCTCTCTTATCTCTTGCTCTTGCCTCTCTTATCCCTTACCTCTCCCCATTCCCTTCCCCCCTCTCTCCATGTGGTCATGGCCGGCCTCCACCTCTCTACTTCCCTACTCTCTTCCTCTCTCTGCTTTTCTCTGCCTCTACTACCCTCTTAACTCCCCACCCCACGCCCTAAATAAACTCTATTTCTATACTGTACCTTCATGTGTGGCTGGTCCCTCTGGGAGAAAGTATGCCTGGGCTTGGGCCTACTGAGGCATACCCTTCCCCCACACCCATATAACATATATCTTTATCATTTTTATAAACTCATCAAGGTGTCCACACAGGCAGAGACCAGTGGTAGGGAAAAGTCACCCATTTATCTACTGGTTTCTTGGGCACATCTTACCAAGCCCTGCACCTGCCGTGTGTCCCACACTGTGATTGGCACAGAGGCTTGACTCTCATTGGACTGAACTTGAATTTTATCTCCATTGGAGGCCAGTTACGAAACTTCCGGGCGTCAGTGTCCTTCCCTCCTCAGTCAAGCTGGGGACAGCACAGCTTCTGAGCTATAATGAGGCCTCCGTGAAGTTAAAGACATTAGAGACTCAGAGTAGCGCACACCTGTGTAAGAGCTGAACAAATGGTGGCTGTTAGTGCTATTATTATCTCTGTCCTTGGGAGTTCACTGTCTGGTGAGGCACAGACATTAAAAGGAAGTAGATAATTTCCTGATGACTTGGGCCAGGAAGTGAAGCCAAGTTGCTCAGAGCAATGAGGTTAGAATTCCTGCCTCCTCGCTCTCTGTGAAATGCCTTGAGGTCAGTTCTGCACTTCATCCTGAGGCTGAGGCCAGCTTCACGTGCTCCTTCTGCTCTGGCTCAGGGGGGTGGGGGTGGGTGGGAGGGGACTGGAGTCCAGGATGGGTGTCTATGTCGCTTTGGTTGTTCTCACCTTCTAAAAGAGGGCAAAGCTGCTGGGGTGGTGAGCAGCCAGGGCAGCTTCACAATTCAGCACAGACAGGAGCCAGTGAGATGGCCAAGTGCATATATAGGAGCAAGTTTAATGGCATGGTGACAAGCCACTCGGAAAGTGATTGCTCCCTGGCAGGTGATAAGCATTTTAGAAGCAATGAGACAGAAAAGGATTACTTGGGGTATGCTGGGGACCCTCACTCTCTGGCCTACTGCAATTCCTCCAGGGAGTTCTCAGCCAGCTGTGTAGATAGGGAGGGTTCATACCCCTGTGGCAGGACCCAATTCTCAAGTATCACTGACTTTATCTTAGGCTCCAGTGGCTCCAGACATTCTCAACTTCAGTTAAACCTGTTTTTCTTACCTTCTCACTCTCGTTATAGAAAATAAATGATTTTATTTTAGCTCTATACTGTCAACTTTATACCTCAAAGTTCATCTCCAGGAGATGTGTTTCCAAGATATTTTTAATAACTGAAATATCATCTTGGAGTAAATCATGGTGTGTCTGGAAAACCACCCTTCTGGGAAGAAGAGCATGTTGGACTTGGGGGAGATGGGGCTAAAGCTGGAGGTGACTCAGGGCTGCTGGCTGTTGGGGACATTCTTGGAGTCCTACTGATAGAGCCCAGTCATGATCTGGACCCTGCAGCAATGCGGAGCTGAGACAATGGTGGGGAAGCAGGATGAGAAAGAGGAGTGCTAGGGCTGAGCTCCCTGCAGAGGCTGAGATCACTTGGGGGTCTTGTTCTGCTGGGATAATGGATTGAATGGTAGAACGGTAGAATCCCAAAAGCTCTGGTCACACTGTTATCCCACGAACCCATGAATGTGACCCTATTTGAAAATAGGGTCTTGAAGGTGTGTTTGTCTGGGTGGGCTCCAAATCCTTACAGTGGAGAGGAGAGAAGACCACAGGAGGAGGAAGAGCTTGGTGTTTTTTTTTTTTTTTCACCTGAAGCCAGGGAATGCAGGAAGTGAAGGGGAGGAAGGCTTGTCTCCCATGGAGGAGGCTCACTCAACTGTGGTGTTTTGAACCTCTGGCCACCAGAACTACGCGTGCATACATTTCTGTGGTTTTGAATCCCTGAGTTTGTGGTGGCTTAGTATGGCACCCTAGGAACCAAATGCAGAGGGTGCATACAGAACCAAGTCTGAGAACCTAAGGCCAAGAACTGATCCCAGGAAGATGACAGCTCCTGAGTAGAGGGGTCTCTGGTGGCAGTGGGTCCAAGAGTGGGCTGCCATGGGACAGAC
Organism: Uromys caudimaculatus; assembly: GCA_028551405.1. Classification (NCBI taxonomy): domain Eukaryota; kingdom Metazoa; phylum Chordata; class Mammalia; order Rodentia; family Muridae; genus Uromys; species Uromys caudimaculatus. Next base: position 17,585,515 of record CM052703.1, on the reverse strand, counting down.
GGACAGGAGTCTAGAGAGTTTCATCTCTGCCCTCATGCAGCCGGAGCACAGGCAGAAGAGGAGATTGCCCTGAGTGGCTGGGTAGCCCTTCCCTTCATCCCTTCTTTATCCTTCCGGTTATGATTCCAGAATAGACTCCCACAGGTGACTTAAGGAAGGATGGGAACACACGGCGGAAGGTCAGCAGCCAGCTCACACTGGAATTGGGTATTTTGCCTATGTCCCAGAAGATACACATTTCTAGGGCAGCCCTGGTGACTCTGGGGGAGCTTCCCAAGACCACGAGGCACTCTGACAACAGAGAGCAGTGCCTTAAGCTGGAAGGGCTTTCTGAATCCTCAAGGGTTCCTCCTCTCAGTCATCTCAACCCTGATCCATGCTTTCCCCTACACGCCGCGCCAATACATACCAGGCAGTCTTAGGCTGTAACAGCACAAACCATCAAGGTGGAAAAGAATGCTAAACAGGCTCGCTCACAGCCGGCTCTGCCGGTAGCTTCCCTTTCCTACGACATGCGTGTTTGTGGTTGTGATATTATATTGCACACATTAACATAGTCATATTTTTTGCTAGTAAAATTCTTCCTGGCTCATATAATGGAATTAAATATATCAGTATTTCATGGTGTTCCGCAAAAAGCCCCATAACTTCCAGGTGCTCAGCCACATGGACAAGTTTGAGAACCACTGATCTATAATGAAGGGTGAGATCACTGAACACAGAAGCAAGCAGAAAAAAAAGCCCATTTGTCATGAATCCATCCTCATTATTGTAGGGTGTAACTGCATGTGTATCTGATGAATGCAGGTTATTTGAATTTTTCAGAAAGTGTCTGGGAGGCTGGAAAGATGGCTCCGTTGATAAAGTACCCACTGTGCAAACAGGAGAATCTGGGTTTGGATGCCTAGCACCCACATGAAGAGTCTAATGATGCCTGACATCATCCTCTGGTGTGATGGTTTGTATATGCTCGGCCCAGGGAGTGGCACTATTAGGTGGTGTAGCCTTGTTAGAGTAGGTGTGTCCCTGTGAGTGTGGGCTTTGAGACCCTCATCCTAGCTGCCTAGAAGTCAGTATTCTGCTAGCTGCCTTTGGAACAAGAGGTGGAGCTCTCAGCTCCTCCAGTCCCACTGGACACTGCCATGCTCCTGCCTGGATGATAATAGACTGAACCTCTGACCTGTAAGCCAGCCCCAATTAAATGTTGTCCTTATAAGAATTTGCTTTGGCCATGGTGTCTGTTCACAGCAGTAAAACCCTAACTAAGACAGAAGTTGGTACCAGGGACTGGGGTATTGCTGTGATAGGCCTGACCATGCTTTTGTTTGGAGGAATGTGGATTTGGGGACTTTGGATTTGGAAAGCAGTGGAATGCTTTAAGTGGGGCTTAATGGGCTATCCTAGTAGAAATATGGAAGACTTTGTGGCTTGAATTGGGAAGCCTTGCTCTAGAGGTTTCAGAGGTGAAGGAGTTTAATATGTGGCCTAGAGACTGTTTGTGTGATATTTTGGTGAAGAATGTGGCTGCTTTTTGTCCTTGTCTAAAGAGTCTACATGAAGCTAAGGTGAAGAGATTTAGATTAATTCCTTTGATAAAGGAAGCCTCAAAACAGCCTGGTATAAATTCTCTTGTGCGGTTACTAAAGTTCACGTTTATGAAGAGCATTTTAATGAAAAGGAGCAGACTGAGGAAAGAAAAATATAAAATATATGGTTCCAGTATTAAAGGGGCACCAGGAAGTGAAATGGAACTGAATCGTGTGTTCAAGGATATTAAATTGAATTCTCAGGGAGTGGTGACCTTGGGGCAAGATCCTACCCAGCTAAGTTTAGGTCTGGCATGGTAGTAGATTCCTTTAATCCCACACCGCAAAGGCTAGCAGTTCTCTGAGTACAAGGCCAACCTGGGACAAAGCAGGTTCTAAGTGAAGAAAAGCTTAAGTCCAGGCATGGTGGTACTTACCTTTAATGCCAGCATTACAGGAGACAGAATCATGCAGATCTCTGAGTTCAAGATCAATCTACAGAGCAAGTTCCAGGACAGTGAAGCTTACACAGTGAAGGACTTGGAAAACAGAGTTATAGTGTAATGGAACACGGTGGGGACATGTTCCAGCCCTAGCAAGCAGCAGAACAGCAGTTTCCACCATTTGGTTCTGGTTTTAGAGTCAAGAATAGAAGGGACTACTGGGACAATTGATGCTGGTTAGCTGGAGCTAAGAAATTAGCAGTGATTAAGAAGAAACTAGCATCACTGAGGTGAAATATTCTGGGAAGTGTTTTCTGAGAGCACAAAGAAGCTGTGATCCAGAGATAACAAGATTATACCTTGTGCTGCAGCTGTACTTGGTAATGTGTAAGAGTCACCCAGGTGGTACTGGTTTTGAAGGCTTGAAGGCGTCATGAAGAACAGCTGAGCCTTGGCACTGTGAGAGGCCATGGAAGGCCATTGGTGAAGGCACAGCCCCAGTTGCAGTTGATGGCCCAGGACTGAAGGGGTCATGCAAAGGAGTTGAGTGTTGGCATCATGAACAGAGCCAATGAGAGGCTACTGGTGAAGTCTAGCTGTAGTTGAAGACCCCATTGTATTTGAGATGACAGTACCATGAGATGACCACAAGAACAGCAGCAGCAGTGGAGTGGATCAACCTGAGCTTACAGTGCTACAGAGGGCAGAGCTGGAAAAATGATACCTGTCCGTTGGAGGAGCCCAGAAGATCATGTGTGGATCCCAGACACTGAAACAAGAAGCTGTAACATTGAAGTTGCCTTAGAGACCCCAAGATGTTCAAGATGCCAGAGCCGTGGGCTATCTGCTGAGGAAAGCTGCTCACAAAGTGGAACCAGCCCAAGAGAAAGAAGTTTGTCGTAGTCAACAAAGAAGAAAAAGGAGTTGGAGATCTGAAGACTGCTTTGACATCAGACATGGAGATGCAGAGTTTGGAGTTTGCCCAGCTGGTTTCCTGTCTTGCTTTGGGGATTACAGTTAAGTGATAGAATGAATCTCAGAAGAGACTTTGAACTTTGGATTTTTAACATTGTTGAGACTGCTATGGATTATGGGGGCTTTGGAAGTTGGATTAAATGTATTTTTATTCTGCTATGGGTAGGTATGGCCACCATAGTCTCATGTGTTTGAACAAGCTCATGGAGGCCAGGGAGTGGAATGTGATGATTTATATATGTTTGGCCCAGGGAGTGGCACTATGAAGAGATGTGTCCTTGTTGGAGTAGGTGTGTCACTGTGGGTCTAGCTGCCTTTGGAACAAGATGTAGAACTCTCAGCTCCTCCAGCCCCATGTCTGCCTGGACGCTGCCATGCTCCTGCCTGGATGATAATGGACTGAACCTCTGACATGTAAGCCAGCCACAATTAAATGTTATCCTTATAAGAGTTGCCTTGGCCATGGTGTCTGTTCACAGCAGTAAAACTCTAACTAAGACATCTGGTATACACAGACATGCATACACATGTACATATCCACCTGCACAAACACATGCACACACACATACATTACACACATATGCACACAAAGGTATTTGTGTATCCATTGTATCTAGGAGACTTAACATGAGACGCCCTTGAGAATCTCCTACAGCTCCAGAGGCAAACCAAAATACCAGCTTCGTTCATTACATGGTGAGCCAGTTGAAGCCGGATAAGTCAAGGCCAGCTTGTCCACAAAGATGCTGTGTGTGAAAGGGCAGATCCTGTGGTCAGCTGCTCTGGAAGACGTCGGGAAAGGAGGCCACCAGTCTCGGGGCCATGGCCATGGTTTTTCTGACTTGAGTTGCATCCTACTGGGTAATCCCATGAAACCTAGAAGGTCACCCCGAGGCCCCAGAAACTGTTCTCTGCAGCTGTTTTGTTCTGCAGAGGGCAAGAAGCCTGGATGCTGGCCTGCTATCAGCATGCTCCCCTCTGCTTCTCAATACAAAAAGGATTTGCCACAGCTGGGGTGTGGTGTGCTTTCCTGCTTCAGCCCTGGAACTAGAGACAGGTCAGAAAGGTTTGCTAAAGAGTACTGGGTGGTGTTTGGGGGCAAGAAGATAGAGAAGTTGAGAGCCATTGTATGATGGTGATGCAAATAGAGCCCTGTGGATGCCGACACAATGTTATCACATGACGCGGATTTAAGATGGCCGACAAAAAGGCTAGCTAGTGACGGGTGCACGTTAGAGCTGGAAAGGGTGCCTTAGAACGAGCCAGGAAGAAATGTTTCTTTGCAAAATGGAGTGCATTACCAGAAAGTGATGCTGCCTAAGGGTGCAAGCATGGGCTCTTTTTCTCTGCTGATTAAAGAATCAAAAGGCAGAAGTGTCACCAGAAATCATGGGGCGCCCAGCAGGACCATCATACATTGCTGGGAAAGTCAGGGTCCCCTCTCATGACTCTTAGTTTCATTAATAAAAGAATTTAAGAACAGTCAAATGGAAGCCTGAGGGCAAGCTTAGAGTTTAAAAGGAAAGCCGCCAGGCAGGCAGGCTGTCCATCTCAGCTGCCCAGAGTGAGAGGAAGGAGAAGATAATGGCGTTAGGGTCAGCTGCACAGCAGCCACATGGTGGGGAAGGGAGATTAAAAGAGAAGCAAGGGAGCCCAGAGCCTTAGGAAAAGCATACTTGGGCTCAGAAAGAAAGAGTGGGAAGAGAAGGAAATGCAAGAGCTGTGCCTTCTGGAGTCAGGAATCAGAAAGGCAGGCAGAACCAGACAAGGATTCCCAGGTGCCTTGTAGGGACTCCACCAGAGGTCAGGGCCTCTTCTCTAGGGAGAGAGAAGAGCCCTGATTCACTCAGCCCCAGGCAGGAGATCCCATGCTGAGGCTCCCCTCTCCACGAGGGAGTCACAGGGACCAATCGCTTCAAAAGCATTGGGATGACTGGACCTAACTCAGAAACACAGACAAGACAACACAGTTATACATATTTGATCTTAAACAACGTGACTATTATAGTATTGGTTGTCTTGAAGAGTTCCAAGCACCGCGTTTTAGGTCTAATGTAGAGAGAGGCACTCTGGGGACAGGGCTCACAGACAGGCTCCCTCCTGTGCAGGCAGCTGAGGCAGCTGGAGGCTGATGCTTAGGGATGAGGATTAAGAGACTGAGGTCCCAGGGACCAGTTGAGGAGGCTGCACTTCCTTTGGCTCCCAGAGAGGTAGGGAGCTGTGCTAGCTAGGAGCAATGGTCCAGAGCCAGCTCTGTTCCCACCTCTCATGGAGGACCAAGGTTTATTTGAAGTCCTCTCAGCCTTGGAGAGGGCAGGAGGCTGCCCATCTTCCCACAGACTACGTGGCAGGAAGGTAAACTGATTCTGGGCCCCCGGGACACGGAAATACTGCCTGTGACCTCTGCTTTCCTTTCTCCTGGGAACATGTGGGCTCATGCCATACCAGAAGATGTTGCCCCTGCCCCTACCGCCACTGTGCCCACCAGGTTAAACCCAGCAGAGTCTTCCATGTATTCTGTCTTGTGTTTCAGCTTGACCATCCCACCGCTGGCACAGCGGCTCACCATGGCTGCTACCCTCCTCACCCCTTCCACATGCAGTCTCCTCCCACTTCTGCTTTTTAGCTCTTGGAACTTCCTTGTGGGAACTCTCTGACACTGGCAGCCCTGTCACCTCACCTGAGTCCTCCCTAGGCCTTAGCCCCAGCTCACTAGCTGTGGCCCTCTCCCCATAGCCGATAGCATCTGGGAATCTAGAACGGGGTTTCATTCATCTCTGATCCCCATTGCTCCACCCAGTGCTTGGGCACAGAGCTCTTAGCTGCGTGATGTTTCCTGGAACCGGAAGTCCTTAGGAACCAGATATTAGTACTCACTTGAACCTGCAATGGGGCTGCTAAAACACTGAAGGTTCCCTTTGTGGTGCTTACAACCATGCCCAGAAAAAGAAATAAAGGCACAGAGATGTTGGGTTACCTGCTCAAGGTCACACAGCTACGCAGAGTCAGAACTTAAGCGCCTTTTATTTCCTGTGGTCTTTGACACAGATCATGCTGGGGCCTAAAACAAATCTACCCCCAGGATGGCTGCTGCCAGTGATTTAAAGAGCCTGGCGGTGCTTCATCTTGCTGCCGGCTCCCTCATTTTAGAAAATGTAGAGATTTAAGAGCCTATAAAACTGAGCTATGACATGCCCTGACAAAAGTCTTGCATGGGCTCTCTATCCTGGGCTGCCCTCTGCCCAGGGGTCTTGATTTTTGTTCCAGGTCACTCTAGGACACTTCTGTAGGCAATTAAAGCTGCTGGCCCTCTGGCATCCTCAGGGCCCCATCAGGACATCGTGTCCTTGCCAGGCCTCAGTGAGCTCAGGAGTGGGAATGTGCAGTCAGTGGCGGGATTCTCCTTGGTCTTCGGGACTCTGGTGATGGCAGTGGGGGGCGGGGGGGGGGGACTGAAGCAGCCACAGCACTGGGCAGCTCAGCTCAGCCTGGTGACAAATGCACTGTGGAGCATCCACACAGGGGTCACGATTTGGTGGCCACAACCAGACACTGGGTCCACAGAGGTGGTCCATACCCATAGCTACCAGCAGCCCCCTCCTAATCTGTTTCAGTGCTCACACCCTGAACACCATTCAGGTCTCTGACGCCTCGCACAGGCCTATCCTGACCAGGTGCATGCATCCGGATGTGCAGGCTGCATGCCTCCTACCCCAGGGGAGCTGTGAGAGCTGTCCAGCGCTCTCTCTCTCTCTCTCTCTCTCTCTCTCTCTCTCTCTCTCTCTCTCTCTCTGTGTGTGTGTGTGTGTGTGTGTGTGTGTGTGTGTACTTTGCTTGTGTGACTTGGTTGTGCAGTTCTTTGATGAGAACTCTGTGGGTCATAGTGTTGTGTTGTAATGATGAGTTTGGATTTCATTACAGGTGGTCCAAGCACCATATACTGGAAAGAAGGATGGACAGACAGAAGGAGGGATAGCAGCAAGGCCGGAGGAAGGAGGAGAGGGACAGGACTTATTGATTATAAAATGACCCAGTTCTCCCCGGATCCACTCACGCCTTTCCAATGTAGCTTTTAAGCTCTTTGCTTGGAAAAAAAAAGTGGTGTGACTTGGAGTTGTGTGTCTTCCCCTCCTCCATTAAATCTACGTGGCACTTGTGACTTGCCTTGGCTGACAGAGCTCATCGGAAGTGATAGTGTCGCCAGTTCCCAGATATGCATGCTACCTCTTGGAATGTTTTCTCTTACAGAGACGTGTTCAGCTGCCAAGTGAGTGAGTCTGAGATGACGTAGCTATGACAGACACGTGGGCTAGCCACACTTCCCCACACTTCCGCCCTTCTCCCTGCCAGCAGATGCCACCCGTATATGTGAAAGCTGGCCAGAGGCTGTTATGAGCTCTGACATGGTCGGCTACACTTGACTTAAGTCTGCTCAAGGAGGAGCCAGTATCACAGGGACACAAATGTTGGCTGCTCCTAGGGTACTAAGCTAAGTGGGACTTGTCATGTAATGATAGCTATCGGACACAGGTGTGCATATGTATTCCAGGCCATCATGGCTCTGTGCTCCCTAATTTTAGGGCTCTTCCTTGCCCTTTTCTGTCTGATGCAACTTGGCTATACTCTTCCTAGAGTCTGTCGGAGGCCAAACCCATGACATCGTGAAGACCTTCCAATTAAGCTCAGCCACCACCTCTCGTGCCTACCTCTCTGCATGCAAGATATCATGACAGTCTTGTGGCAGTAAAGAAAAGTAGCTCAGCTCCTACCTCCACATACCTGGTAGTAATAGCAACATTAATGATAACTGATGCATGCACAGTACTTGGAGATACATTAAGAGTGTGCGTGTGTTTTGTGGATCTGAATTTAGGGCACGGCAGTACAGAAGCAGGTACAGCTGTCACTGAGTGTTCGCTGTATACACAGCTCATGATAGATGCTAGTGAGACAAATATGTGCCTTGGTGTTCTGGTTAAGATTACCCTTCTAAAAAGGTTATGTTGCTTGAGACCACGCCCTTTATACCAGTCCCTGCTAGTGAACAGCCAGCCAGCTTGGCATTGGTGTGAAGGGACATTGTGGGGTCACATCCTTGAGGAACCTGTGCCCAGGCTGGTAAGAGCCTGGCCAGATGGAGGTCTTGCAGCCCTGGCTCCGTGTTCTGAGTCACGGGCTGACAGATGGGGGACAGTGCAGACGGAGAATAGCTGGAGAGCCATCCAGGTCAACGGAGAGGATTTGAGTTGTGAAGCCTAAGAGAAATGGGAACAGTTTCCCAGCTCGGAGTGCAGTCAGGGATTAGGGCCCAGCTTTCCTCTGTCAGATGAGCAGAGTGAGGAGCAGACCAGCATTTCAGAACTGGGGGTGAGGGAGGAGTGCTGGCTGGAGCTTCTCATCTTCCTCCCTGTTGAGTTTCTGTGAAGAACAACAGGCCCGGCTTTTGGAAAATGAAAGCCTGGCAGATAAAAGAACAGTGCATTGGTCCCCCAGCCTGAAGGCCACTGAGGACTGAGCGTTGGTTCCCAGGGCACACTTTCCTATTGGGGCTTATACAGAGGTCCTCTCTATACAAAACCCCAGCAGCCTAGGTCACAAAAACCCTGCCTGCAATTACAGAGCTCTGTGGTATCTATAGAAATGTGACATGTAATTTACAGTTCAGCTCTGAAGAGGACATTTCCCCTTTCTTGTCACCATCACCGACCCATCCTTCTCAATTAAAGAGTACAAAAGCCACTGAGTTAGCCAGAGGCAGCGGCAGAGGTGGGCAGACAAGGGAGGAGACTAACAAGAACACACCCAAAGGCTGGTCAGCATAACAATGCCACAGTGCTGGGGAGCAGGGGGTGCAGGGTGCCGGTGATGATGATAGTGATCTTGGTTAGCATTTATTGAGTACTTGCTGCATGCCAGGGACTAAGCTATACATATATCACCCCATTTAAACCTTCCAAAACCCCATTGTGGTAGATGCTTTTTTAATAGAAGGGCAATTAGAACACAGAGTGTTAAAGTAACTTTGCCAAGGTCATACAGACAGAAAGTGTCGGAGCTTGTATTTGAACCTAGAACACTGAAGTAAGCCTGAGCTTTTAGTCTCTTTGCTGTCACATCTTCTCTGTCCACAGAGGGCCATCTGTCTGTCTTTCAGCCATCTGCAGGGATGGTGGCATCAAGGAACCTTTCAAGAGTGAGCAATCCTACCATCTCAATATATCGATTCCTCCTCCTGAATGAGGCAGAGGAGAAAGACGACTTCTGTCGGGAGGCATAAATTAACTCTGTGCCCTTGGGTTTTGTGTTACCATGCTGCCTCTTTGCCATTCAGGTGGCAGGCTGGCCTGCTGCAGATCTGCTGCTTCAGAGCGATTCACGAGCGGCACATGGCAAGTGCCGGGACAACAGCTTCCACCCGGAGCCAGGACAAATGGCAGCACAGAGCAGAGGGCAAGGCAATTTACAAGGGATCTTAGCAACCAGGCAACAGGCAGTAAACCAGAAAATCGCCAAGGAAACCCAGCAGAGCATGAGATAAACGAATTGCAGGATTTGTGAACCAATTTACACCCATCCATCGGGGCGGGGCGGGGCGGGGGAGACGGGGGGGGGGTGGGAGAGGCGGGGCAAGACGGAGAGGCGGAGCAATGCGAAGAGCCTCAGCCCGAGACACAGAGGCTGGCACCTCCAGGGCATTTGTTGAAAGGCAGCCAGGACAGAGACACTATGGAGGCAGGACTGGCGGGAGTCTCTGAAGCGCTACCGAGTGGACTTCGGGCCTGGTTCTGGGTGCCTGGTACCTATCATTGCTACAGTGGCTCTTCTCCCTGAGCCAGGGAGTCAGTCAAAAAGAAGTGGACCACTGTTGACTTGAACTGGAACCCACCTTGGTTCCATCCTGAGGATTAGGAAGTAGACTCTATGATCCTGTAGGGCACCTCACCAGGAGGACAAAGAGGCTCTTGGGGATATGGAAGCAAGCAGATGACAGAGGCGCCTTCTCTGAAGGATGACTTTGGCACACATCTGCTCAGAAACACATTGTCCTCTAGGGAGAGATCTACTTGTCCCCAAGGGCCTATAGAGTAGTGAGGGCCCAGGAAAATGGGGCTTCCAGGATATAAATATGTCAGCCCGGTTAAACAAGAGCTCTGCAAGGACATCCACAGGTGAGCAAGTCACTTTCAGTCACCCCACACCAGGAGCCGGGTCTCTGGTTCCATGCAGCCCGGGGTGTTTGAGTCTCTGGTGACACATCCAAGATGCAGAGTTAGTTGTAAGCGATATAATCTCCCATAAACTGTGCCCACATGAAAAAAAAGTGAGTTAATTGTGAGCTAATTAACGGATGAGAGAAGGGGCCCTGGTTTAGAGGCTTCAGTTGAGTTCTCATTGCTTTTAGGCCTCCAGCAGGGCAATGCCAGAGCATGTGGGACAGAGTAAACTACCCGTCTCTTAGCCAGGAAGCAAAAGAAGAAGGGCTTGGGTTCCCACAATTCCCCTTAAAGACCATCCCACCAATGACTTAAGGTTCTGTCACTTACTAACTAACAGCACCATCTTGGGAACTAACACCTCAGTCAGCGCTTGGATCTTTGGGTCTTTGATAGTCAAATGGTAACAGGGACTAATTGCTGCCCCAGCAGTGTCCCTCTTATTGGTATTCCTGCACAATGGAGATTAAGTCACAGCACCTGGAAGAAATAGGCCTCAGGCTTTTCCATCTTTCAGTGAGAACATTGGGGCCACAGTCCTCCAGGGCCATACCTCGCTCTGCCTCACTGGCTGAGTGTTGTGGTTTGAATGAATATCTGCCCCACAGGCTCCTGGGTTTGAACCCTTGGCTCCCAGCTAGTGGTGCAGTCTGGGAAGGTTGTGGAGCCGCTAACCTCACTTCAGAAGTGCCTCACTAGGGGTGGTCCCACCTGTTCACTCTCTGCTTCCTGACTGCTGACACGGTGTGGCAGCTGTACCACATGTCTGTGCCTTACTTTCCCCCCACTCATCCCCACCTCCATGAACTCCCCCCCCCCATGGACTGTGTCTCTTTGAACTGTGGGCCCAGACACACTCTTCTTCTCTCAGACTTTCTTGTCAGGTATTTTGGCAGAACAGTGAGAAAAATATCTAATGTGCTGGTGACTTCTGGAGGAAGTTGAGAGCCCAGGCTCGACACTGGAGAAGCAACATGAAGCAGAGGTCCTGTGAGCTACACGGAGCTCTGGGAGGTTTCTCGAAGACTACCCCAACCACCCCATTTCTCTCCTGCCTTGTGTTCTTCAGCCCAGGGGATACAGATGGGCCCCAGGAGGTTTTATGCTGTCCAGTGAGGCAGAGATTAAAAATAGAGGTTAGCTCTGACCTTGAGCAGAGCTGGGAAGGTATCCAGCGGAACTGGAATTCCTAGCTAATCTACCTGAAGGGGCAGAGCGATCCATGATTAAGGGAACGTGGCAGCCCTGAGTAAGCTCTGGAGTCTGACAAGTTAGGTTCAAGGTCTACTTCAACATGGTGCTGAGACTTAGTAAAACCTTAGACTGTGTCAGTCAGTAACCTGTGTGTAACAAAGGTAGTCACAACACCTACTGTGGAATTCTGGGGATTCCCTTCTATAACCTCTGTGGACACTTAACATGAGGCCTGGTATGCTGTGAGCATAAACTCAGTAAGCAGTGACTATTTTTAGTGTCACAGAGCAAATTCCAGGAATAAGGAAGCACACGGTCTGTTGAATTTCTAGTCTTACGGGACAGGCTGGGAAGCCCAGAGCTGCGCATGAAACACTTTGGGGGAAAAAAAAAAAAAAAAAAAGGAACCTAAAGAAGAAAGAAAGAGATTTGCTTGCTTGCTTGCTTGCTTGCTTGCTTGCTTGCTTGCTTGTTTACAGTTCCTGGGAGGTTATGTCCATCACAGCACAGAAGTCACAACATCAGGAGCAAGAAGCTGTTCCAGCAGTCAGGAAGCTGAGAGATTACATCATCTTATCCACAAACAGGAAGTAGGGAGAGAAGGAGAACAGGAACACACTTCCTGCAGTAAGGTTCCACCTCCTAAGTGTCTCATAACCCTTTTAAACTGCGCCACTTGATTGGAAACCAAATGTCCAAACACATGTGTCTCGGGAACATTTTGTACCCAAACCACAACAGTTGGGATAGATTCAGAATATAATAGAAGTCTGAAAAATCAAGGTCAGAGGAAAAGACCGAGGTCTTCCAGGAAGGCTGTTTCATAGTGTATCAGTCAGCTTTTGTAACAGCGCCAGCATCTCAGTGGTAGGCAGCACATACTATATTGATGGATCTGTAGTCATATGGAGAACATTCTGCTTCATAACGTCCCATGCTGAAGGACCGGCTATGTCCATGGCCTTGGCAGAAGCACAGAGGAACAAGCATAAGGTCATCAGGCCTCACGAGACTTGGGCTTGAAGCTGGCACACTGCCCCTTGCGTTCCTTCTATCAACTACAGCAAGTCACAGAATCTAACTTAGTCAAGACACAGTCTACTCTGGCCACACTGAGGTCACTGCAGGGGTGTAACTGCAGGGAGGAGTGAGGAACTATGGGTAGTGATTTCTCATGGAGCAGACTCTGAAGGGGGGGGTGGGATAGGAGGCAGAAAGATTCCAAGAGTACAACAAGAGATACACACCAAAGCAGAGATATGAAGGTCCAGATGGAGCCGAAATGTCCCTTGAAGCAGCAGGACTGTCTACTCCCACAGGTCCCAGTGCCCTGAGCAACACCCCTCCCCCTCCCCCCGCCTGCCCCAACACTTGCCCATCAACTGCCAAGCAGACCATCATGACAGCAGAGTGACTGTCATCCTCACAGGGAAATAGCCAGTGTCAGGTCAGAAAGCCAGTGTGTGTGAATAGACTCACAAGACTTCCACAGACACAGAAAAATGCCTGGTAGGCACCCCCAGCGACAGCCAATTCCTGAAGACTCCCTCCCTCTCTGTCGCCCCACCATCCCCAAGTTCATCTTTTTTGTTTTGTTTTGTTTTGTTTTGTTTTGTTTGTTTTGTTTTTCGAGACAGGGTTTCTCTGTGTAGCCCTGGCTGTCCTGGAACTCACTCTGTAGACCAGGCTGGCCTCGAACTCAGAAATCCACCTCCCTCTGCCTCCCAAGTGCTGAGATTAAAGGCATGCGCCACCACTGCCTGGCCCCCAAGTTCATCTTAATATGGCTCCTAGTCCCTTACTGCAGCAGCTTGGAAACTCCAGAAGGAAGTGCGGGGCTTGGGAGGGGAACTATCATTAACAAGGTGGTCACGACTTTTGGGGTCGAGACGGTTGTTTGTTTATTTACCGTTTGGATTCCTAGGAACTCCCGAACAACTTTAAGGTGATTTATAATTAAAAAGATAGGCCTTGCAACTTCCGAGATTAAAGATAAAATATCCAAAGTCACACGGATGAAGGGAGGAAATGATTACGCCAGAAACCCAGCGGAAGAAACTTACTGCAATTGCACATTAAATTGAACTAAAGCGAAGGGAAAATATGATGAGTTATTGGATAAAAGAAAGTATAGCCATTTGTCAGGGGCGCCAAACTTTTCCCTGACATTCTGTGTGAGCACAAATTTATCATAAGAATCGCACGAGAAGGGACAGAGGGCCCATAATAGACACTCTCTTCAGAGACTCTTGCAGAAGATGCAGAAACATTCTTCAGACAGTCCTTTATTATATCGACCCAGGATAAAAGCTAAGGACTTAGGGATGAACCCAGTGAGATTTACTACAGACCTGGCTAATGGCTTATAGATTGTTTCAAGCCTGGTGTTTGGAAGCCCAGTGCCAGAGCCAACAGCAAGAGTCTGGGAGAGGTGTGCCATTCTCCCGGAAGCCAAGCCGACACACACTCCTTGTGGCTCACGCTGTCCTGTCATCACGATGGGCTAGTAAGGCAGAGTTCCCCATGAGCAGAGAGTGGGAAAGTCTGCTGTCTAAGGGGAGATGTGAAAGAGTGCAGAGAAGGTTGTGGTCACATCTTCTCTTTGAGAGAAACAGACTCTCCAAGAGGAAAAGGAGGGACAAGAACTTGACCCACCCCCTCCCGGTGGCCCTTTTTGGGTTGTATGAACCCCGAGGATTTCTTTTCCTTATGATGTTTCAGAGCTTTTTACATTTTCTTCGTGGAACCAGCAAAATTTCAGTATAAAACAATTGAGGTGGGAGCCGGGGAGACAGCTCGGTGAATGGAGGGCTTGCTTGAGCAAACGTGAGGATCAGAGTTTGGAACCCAGAACAGATGCAAATTAGGTGTGGTGGCTGCCTTCGTCCTAGCACTGGGGGCTGGGGATGGGTGGGGAGGAGGGGGATGGGGGCGTGCAGAGATAGCCCTCCCCTCCTCCAAGCAAGTTGGCAAACTGTCTGACATTAGTGACGTCTGGGTTCAGCAAGGGCCCCGGATTCAATAAATATAGAAGGATCAAGCCTGAGGTCAATGTTGGGCCTCCATGTGAGTACACACGCGCGCGCGCGCACACACACACACACACACACACACATGCAAAAACAGAGCTGAAACAGAGTTAAGTCCTGGTTTTTGGTATCTTTAGGTTGTGAGAGAAATCACAGTTACACCCGTGTTCTCGTGAACTTTTTAGTCAGGGGGAAAATAGACTTTCAGGACTTCTGTTCTTCTTCATCTCTGCTTCTGCATCTCTCCCGATCTCCTAAGCCCAGTCCCATCTTTCTGATTTCAGAAATAAATTCCATGCCCGTCATCCCCCTAAGGGATAAAGAAGGTAATGAATGCCTTCTACCAGACCTAAGGGAGTCATTATATTGACATAACTTCTTTGGCAAGAAAATTGGCAATTTCTGTCAAAAGTTAAACAAAATATGTGTATGTTCTCCCTGTATTAGGTTTACATGTGGGAACTTGTCCTAAGGAAATAACTGTGGCTGCGTGTGACTACTGAGCCATAAAGCACATTATCCACGCAGGGACATGGGGAGCAACCTAAATATTGGCCCCTGGAGGTCTAGTTCAGTAGGTGTCCTAGAGAAGATGATACACCCATCCAGGAGGCAGCTTGGAGAACCCTGAAGTTACCGGTCACATACACTACAGCTTCTGCTAAGTGAAAAGCGCTGCTTGGTAAGGGTGCACTCTGGACTGCTTCTGTTTTGGAGAAACGAAAAGCTATGCATCCCTAGGAGTGTTTTGTTTCTTCCTCTTCCTAATTACTTCCTGGGGTGGTTTGAATAGGAACAGCCCCCACAGACTCAAGTGTTTGAATGCTTGGCCATAGGGAGAGGCACTATAAGGAGGTGTGGCCTTGTTGAAGTGGGTGTGGTCTTGTTGGAGGAATGTGGCACTGTGGGGACAGGATGGGTTTTGGGGTCTCATATACTCAAACTAGGCCTAGTGGCTCACTCTCTCTTCCTGTGACCTGCAGATCCAGATGTAGAACTCTCCAGCACCATGTCTATCTACATGCTGCCATTCGTCCTATCATGATGATAACGGACTAAGCCTCTGAACTGTAAGCCAGTTCCGGTTAAATGTTTTCCTTTATAAGAGTTGCCTTGTTCATGGTGTCTCTTCACAGCAATAAAACCTTTATTAGACACTTTGCTTTTCTGTATTTATTATCATTTCTATTTTGGCAATAATATGAATATATTTTTGCTTAATATAAAATATTAAATATAAAATTTAAAAGTAATATAAAAGTAAAGAAAGCACTAAGTGTTATTTCATAGTCCTGTCTTTGAGGGTGGAGGAACACCCTAATGGTGATGGAATCGAGACTAGGTCTTACTACATAGCCCAGGCTGGCCTGAAACTCATAGCTCTGACTGACCTGGAGCTTGCAAACCCCTGAGCCTGCCTCCATGGTGCTTGGATGGCAGGCCTGTGTCAGTGCAGCTGGCTTTAAGGAGCCTAGTTGGAGCTGACACTTTTTCAGGATAGGGAGCTGATGGGATGAGACACTCTAGACCGCCTGTCTCTCCATCTTTCTTTCCTGGTCGTCCCTGCGTTTGGAGGGATTTGTGTGAGAACCCAGAGCCTCAGAGATCATCCTTCACCCGTTCTCCAGTGCCGATGCACAGGAGAGTGAACAGTTAGCTCTGGGTCAGAACAGTAGTCCGTGGTGTCCTACCCTCCTGGATTGAAAATGATAGCCGTGAGGCTGGGTACCATGGCTAGTGCTGACACCAGCCCGGCTGCTGAAAGATGGCCCATTCTTTTCTGGATAAACCAGTTTCCCAGGGACCTGGCCCCAAAGCTTGCCCTGTGCCTCATGTACACACTTTGAGAGATTTATTTGGCTTTTTGCTATTAAGTTCAATCCTTCAAAAATCCATCTCAGTCCAATTTTTTACTGTATTGCTCATCTTGGCAGACAGGCTAAGACAGGCGAACACCTCTCCCCTTGGCTTCTCTGACTTGTAAGCTCCCAGAAGTAAAGGGACCTGTCTTCAAGCAGAAGAATAAATTTGAACATATTGTTGGACATTGTGCCATGGAATTAAGGCATGTCTCGATGAAATAAAGATGGACAGGGAAAAATGGCGTTAGGGCAAAGGAAAAACCTTCAGACCACAGGGACACTAAGCTTAAAGAAGCCCAGGTAAAAGTGGAAAATGGCTTCATTGTCTGTGGCACAGAGCTGTGGGTGGGAGTCGAGAGTTGTCCAGGTGTTTTGTGGCCAGTGAGGGACAGGGTAAGACTAACACTAAGTGTTGGATATTTCATGTGTGAGGTATCACCAAGACTTATACACCACAGGAAGCAGCTGAAAACGTTCTCTGGCAAGTGTACCAGAGTTCAGAGGAGCTGAGTAACTTGACCAAAGTCACACATCTCAAAAACAGTGTCTGATTTCCACCAAACAGGTCTCCTTCAGCAACAGTGCGTGTTGTTAATGAGTCTTGGAAAGGACTGGGCATGACTTTCCCTTAGCAACAGTCAAGCAGTACTAACTGCTTGCAGAAGCGCTTAATTTAAAAAGCCTCTGTGCTCTCTGCTTCCGGCATGTCTCCATTGCTGGCTTTTGAGATTGCAAGCAAGGGTTCCTTCCTGGTGTTCTACCAAAGCAGTGGCAGCCACTCGTTGGCTCTTGAGAGGCATTTTGAAGTCTATTTGATTCTGCCTTGGCATTCAGCAGTGGTCAGCAGAAGGCAGAGGGAAGTGACACTTGGCTCGCAGCCGTGGGTAATGGAAGGGACTTTGCAGGAAGAGCTCCCACCCTGTGTGAAGTCTGCAGGGCACGGATCATCACTGCAGCACGTGGTGATTGGATAACCCATTTTAATAATTTATTTTGAAGTACTTTCCCACTCAACAGGGATGCTGTGAGAACCTCCATTATCTCCTTAGCCGCGGTCCCCGAAGGTCGGCCTCCAGTTTCCACGCCTTCTCTCTGCATATGGACAATCTATCTGTTATTGTTATTCTTCTCTAGAACTACTTGAGAGAGGTTTGCAGCAAGGCTGCCCCATCCCTAAGGTTTTCAGTGTGCACTTCCCACCCCGAGCCCCCACACACACGTACAACCACAGTCTTACAGATTGGACGATGCCCTTGATCGAATATGACTGTCCAGTTCACAGGCCTGATTCAAAGCTTGCTGATGGTTCCCGCTTGCTTTTTCTATATTCACAGCCCCTGCTATGGTTTCTAAGTGCCAACCGCTGATTTCCTGTCCTTTCTCCGTTTACTTATTTATGTTAACAGTAACTGGCTCTTCTGATTTACCTACCTCCCGTCGCCTCCCTCCCTATAAACTCACATAGCACCCAGGATGGCTCACAATCCATCAATATCGCTATTTCTGTTAGCACCCAGTTGTCCTGAATTTGGCTATGAGACCCTTCAGGCTGCCTCGTGTATCTTTTTAACAGATCTGCATCATTCCCTGATCATTGAAGAGTTTTCTGGACTAAGACTGTGTCTTCCCCTTTCTTTGTCCTTGCTCTGCTTGGGAACTAGCCATTTCCAAAGCTCTGGTTCCCTTAGTGAAGGGAGAGTGTACTGGATGGTTGTGTGTGCCAACTTGACACAAGCTGGAGTCATCACAGAGAAAGGAGCCTCCCTTGAGGAAATGCCTCCATGAGATCCAGCGGTAAGGCATTTTCTCCATTAGTGATCAAGGGGGGAGGGCCCCTTGTGGGTGGGACCATCTGTGGGCTGGTAGTCCTGGGTTCTATAAGCAAGCAAGCTGAGCAAGCCAGGGGAAGCAAGCCAGTAAGGAACATCCCTCCATGGCCTCTGCATCAGCTCCTGCTTCCTGACCTGCTTGAGTTCCAGTCCTGACTTCCTCTGGTGATGAACAGCAATGTGGAAGTGTAAGCTGAATAAACCCTTTCCTCCCCAACTTGCTTCTTGGTCAGGATGTTTTGTGCAGGAAATCTGACTAAGAAAGAGGGGCCTAGGAACTGTCCTCTGTGCTGCGATTCCTGTCTATGTTCTTTTAGCTGATGGGGTTAAGAATCACTTGTGTGCATGCATAGATGCTCATATTTGCTAAGTACTGCACATTTGTATGTGCGCACACGCCCACGAGTGCACATTTGGGCACACATGCTTATCTGTCTTCCTCTGTTTGCTTACATGTTCACTGCCACATTTCTGATCATGCTCCATCACTTCTGGAGTTTGCATTTCCCCACGTGATGGTCAATCTTCATTGCCATTTTGAGTGGATTTAGAATCACCTAGGAGACACACCTTCGGGTGCGTCTCTGACGGCCTTTTCTGGAAAGATTTAACTCAGGAGGGAGGGTGTACTTTGAATGTGAGTGGCCCTGTTTTAAGGCTTGGGTTTTGGACTAAATATAGTGAGAAAGAAAAAGAGCCAAGACTCAGCATTCAGTTACTTCCCTGCGTTTCCTTATGGCAGACAGTGTGACCAGCTTGTAATCCCACCACCAGGCCTTTTCTGACATAATAGACTATGTCTTCAAAACGACCAGAAGAGACATTTTCTTTCCTACGTTGCTTTGGCATGCATTTTGTTATAGTGACAATAAATGCAACATACCTTTCTTTTTTTTTTTTTTGGTTTTTCGAGACAGGGTTTCTCTGTGTAGCCCTGGCTGTCCTGGAACTCACTCTGTAGACCAGGCTGGCCTCGAACTCAGAAATCCGCCTGTCTCTGCCTCCCAAGTGCTGGGATTAAAGGCGTGCGCCACCACTGCCCGGCTGCAACATACCTTTCTAACAGTGAAAACAATCTGTCTCCAAGTCAAATATTCTTTTATTTCCTATTACTCTTTATTTAGCTCATGTGTGAGCATGTATGTGTGGGCACATATATGCCATGATATATGGAGGGGGTTGGTCAGAGGACAACTTATGGCACTTGCTTCTCTCCTACCATGGATGGAAGTGGTTGAACTCAGATCCTCAGGCTTGGCAGCAAGCCTCTCTTCACACTGAACCATCTTATCAGCGGTCCCCCCACCATTTTTTAAAAACGTATTTCACCTCCTTCCAAAACCAATGGTCTAACAAGGTCGACTGACACTGAAGACTCCTGCCCCTCCCATTTTCTCCCACTACTGCTTCCTGAGCTCCAGCCGCAGGTCACCTGTTTGGTCTTGTGGCCTTGAAGCCATCAGCCCCTACAGCCAATGAAGAGGAAGGAAGAGCCATCTGAGGGCTTAGTTGTCTTCAGGGTCTTTCTGTCTTATTCTCTTCTGTAATTAACACCCTCTGGGGCAGGGGTTCTCCACCTCCCTAATGCTGTGATTCTAAAATACAGCTCCTCAATGTTGTAGTGATTCCCCCAACCATAAAATTATTTTTCTTACTTCATAACTAATTTTGCTAGTTATGAATTATGATGTAAATATCTTTATTTTCCATGATCTTAGGTGACCCCTATGAAAGGGTTAATAGACCTCCCCCCAAAGGGATCGTGACCCACAGGTTGAGAACCTCAGATCTAAAGCCTCCTTTTTGGAAACCAACCTCATTTCTCCCTTTCCTCTTGACTCCCAAAGTCACAGCTTTGGAGGGGGACAGCTAAGACATTGGTTGGCCAACAGCAGCTCTGATCAAGGGTTAGAGCGGAGCATGGTGATTCCAGGGGTGACTCTGGGTAATGGAATCATCTGTGAACCCCGAGAAGCTACAGCCCCTCAGTATATCAGTGATGTCAGCAGGGGCCAGTCAGGGCAGAGGATGGGGACGAGATGCATGTAGCTTTGGTGGAGCCTGAAGCTTGTACCATCTGGTGATCATCTTGAAGAAAATAATATATTTAAGTCATTTTTGTTATTTCTATAGACAAATGCCACAGACCAGAACATTTAACAATGAATGAAGGTTTTCTTAACACACATTTATGGAGGGCAGGAGTTTGAACAGCTGCATCTTGTAAAGGTCTCACTATTGGGGACTCTGAAGGTTCTCACCTGATGGAAGGCATGGAAGTCAAAAGACCCAGTCTGGAGATAACCCATTAACTCCCTGGTCCATGAATGAGCCAATCACCTCTTCAAGATTTCATCCTATTGTTATTATCTCTTAATATTGACCAGTGGGTGCTGGACTCTACATGATCTCTTTTAGGGACACTCATGCCATAGCAGTAAGTACACAAGCGCACAGCCCTCAGATATCCCTTGCTTTCTCCTGACTATGAATTTTTGAAACCAACCCTAGTAACTTTCTACTACTTGCACCAAGAACTAGCACCAAGTGTCAAGGTGTTGACAACGAGCAAACACTGGTCAGTGTCCCCTCCTTCCGATTCTGAAAGTCAGTTCAATATTCTGTCCCTGAAAAATGGCCCCGCTACCAGACCACGGAATTGCTAGATAAAGTCTGGGGTTTTGCAGCAGTAAATTAGGAATCAGAAGTTATAGCCTTGGCATTGCTGTCTTGGGGTGTGTGTGTGTGTGTGTGTGTGTGTGTGTGTGTGTGTGTGTGTGTGTGTGTGTATGTGTGCTGGTCTTGTCTACATAGCAGCCCCCTAAATCAACTTCAGTGTCCTTCAGTACTGCTGCTGACTACGCCTTGCTGGGGGTGCTTTTTCAGGCAGGCTAAGAGCTGCCCAGTTCTGGCCAGTAGTTTGCTTGTTCTTCAGCAACAGGTATTTTAGGAAGAGAATCAATCCCTTCCTCAGGAGTTGCCAGCAGGAAACAGTGTAGCTACTAGTTGCTCCCACTGTCCTGCATTTCCTTATCCTTGTCAATGGGGCAGGGTAGCCCAGAGGTCCCCTCTACCCAGTGTCTTGGGCTCTATTGTGAAGGGTGCTACAGACTTCTCACCAGAAGATGACAGCTCTAGAGCAGGAGGACCTTTGCTACTCCCCAGCCTCCGGCTGCACATGTGCCAGACAAGTCACTCACCCTTCCCAAACGTTGAGTCTCCCTTCTGTAAAATGGCACAAAATGGACATGTCTAAGACTCTCTGTAAACAGTAACCTGCAATGGCAGTGATGAAGGGAGCGTAGCTGTCCTTGTGAGTGAAGGTCTGAGTGTGGGAAGATCTGCCCAACGTCACTTAACGAATGGTTATTCTTGTTACATCTGAAGAAACCAATGGTTATTTTTGTTACATCTGAAGAAACCAGTGGTTATTCTTGTTACCTATGAATAGACCAATGGTTATTCTCGTTACATCTGAAGAAACCAGTACAAGAAATGCCTCGGTCAAGGTCATTGTGTTAGACTAAGGCAGTGATTCTCAACCTTCCTAACCCTCCAACACAATTCCTAAAGTTGTAATGAGCCCCCAACCATAAAATTATTTTCATTGCTACTTCATAACTGTAATTTTGCTACATTTATGAATATGAATGTAAATATATGATATACAGGATATCTAATATATGACCTCTTCTGACCCCACAGGTTGAAAATCGCTGACCTAAGGGAGATACATATATATCCCCCAGACGGGGAAATCCACAACAAACTGTTTTCTTTTTGACTTGGGAAAGAAGGGGTTGGGTGAGAGTTAGAGACTTGTAGGATGTGGAGATCACAAGCTCCTGGTCCAGGAAAATGAAAGGAGCCTCCCCAGGAAGGACATGTGGGTCTGGTGAACGGCTCCAAGATTCTGGCATTTTCTGGAGGGACAGGAGTGGGCTCTGCCCTTGAGCTCAAGACTGCCCTGATCATGTGGACAGCCTGTGACCTTGGGGGCCCCAGAGTGCCTGGTGGCTCGCTGAGAGAAGTGAGCCTGCCCAGGCACAAGTGACCCTGTAGCCTATAACACTGTGCCTCTGAGGACCCAATGTACTACTATGTTTCCAAGGACGGTGAAATTCAAATTGCTATTTTATCACACCAGGCAGCTTATACTTTAAGACCTACACAGGCCTTGACTAATTTTGGGGAACAATTCGGTGACCATGAAAAAGAAAGTCTCATGGGGTATTTCTTGGAGGTGTCCAGCCACTAAAAGGCTGTTTGCCCAGAGACCCACCCAACTCGGACATGGCCATTTAGTGGCAGAGCCAGATCTAAGTGCCTCTCTGGGTCTAAGAGCTTGGACTGAGGAATCGTTCTGAGGGACTGTGAGCAAGCTTCTTACCCTGTCTATACCCCCCACCCTCACCCCCCAGGTCTGTGAGGACTGAATGAGTTAATGCAAGTGTGGGCCTGGCTAGCACAGTCTGAAGATGAAGTGAAATTGCTGTCGGATGCTTGTACTATGGCTTAGGAGTAATACTCCCCACCCAATTCTTTTGAAGCATTGCTGGCCTGCTTCGGGTTTTTTGGCATAACGGCCTGGCCGACAGTGTACCACACACTGACGTGTTCAGTCAGGCGAGTCCCCGCATAGGTGTACACCCATGAAGCATTGCCACAGCCACAGTAATGAGCAGATCCATCATCCACCAGCTCCCTCCTGCCTCCTGTACTTTACCCCCCGCCTCCTTTGCACCCCTCTGTAAACACTCCTCAGATATCTGCCATGACACAGTATGCTGCAGACTCCAGACCTTTTATGAATGGAGTCACCTAAGATGTACTTGGTTTGGGTTTGGCTTGACTCAGCATAATTACTGGGATTTGATATCTTATCTGTTATTGGCATGGCTTTTTAAAAAATACCTTCCCCAGCCCATGGCTGTAAGTTGGGCCTGGTTCTTCCTCCCAGTCCCACGCACTCAGAAATAAGACTCAGACTCAAAATATATTTACAAGTACCCTGGCCATATAGCTAGGCTCTTTTCTGACTAGATCGTAACTAAAGATAACCCATTTATTTTAACCTACATTCTGCCTCGACTGGTTACCTGTGCTCAGGGACCATGTGTCCGTCTCCTCACACCTTCCCAGGCCAATCTCCTGCACCTGGCTCTATCCCAGAATTCTCTCTCCTCCTGGATGTCCCACCTCCCATTTCCTGCCTAAGCCATAGGCCAAAGGCTTTTAATTGACAGGTGATGCATCCATACAATATACAAGATACTAACACAAGATAGCCTCTCCACGTGGCTATCAGACATCTCCCAGGGAGTGACAAGGGCCAGCAGAGTCATCTCTGGGGTCTTGCCCTTATTTTCTAGTCTGGACCTCTAGCTTCCTGGAGTTTCTAACTGCATTTTGAGCATTCTGCCTCCCCCCCCCCCCCCGTGTCCCACAGTGTGTAGGCATATGTGACTCTAAAGCCACAGAGCTTGCCAGGGGCACATGCAGCTTTTCCTTATTACAAGGGCCCAGGTCTGAGGTGTGGCCTGGTTGGAAGCCGCTGTTCTGAAGTCTTGACACTAATTTCTGAAAGCCTGGAATACCCAACACCCACAGGCTATCATGTGACTGCAGTACAGGTCCCACAGGCTAGCATGTGACTGTGATACAGGTTGACCGTCTCTAACCCCTAACTTCTCACTAGTCCAGTTCTGGAACTTGCCGAGGTCCTATATGACACCAGAGGTTCCACACCTGACCTCATTTGCCAGGTTGAAGCCAACAACACAGGCTCACTTAAAATACTGCATAAAATTACTTTCAGATTGTGTTCATAATGTGTATATGAAACACAAATTTCATGTTTAGATTTGGGGTACAGTCCCAAGCTATCCCATCACATATATGCAAAGATTCCAAAAGCTGTCAAAAAAAGAAGAGAGAGATCAGAAATCTGAAGAACTCTGGTTCGGAGCTTTTCAAATTAGGGGTACTCACACCGAACCTCTAGGCTTAATGGCCATATCCCCAAACCCACTGTTTCCTAGATTATTTTGGCTTTCCAGACACACAAGACCAGAGGGACATTGTATGTTGTCCATCAGGAAGTACACAAGGCGCAGCATTACCTGCCCGCACACACAGTTCCAGAAAACCACACTCAAGGGGGTGCGGAAATCAATACGGAAAATGAGACACTCAAGTCACCGCAAAGGGCTATTTTTGCTTATTCCAAATTGCTCTGTTTCTGTAAGTAGCTATTTTCAGTCAGCCGCTTCCCTGGCTATGTATAGGGATGGCTCTGCAATTTAAACACAAGTGGTAAGCGAAAAGAAATCTGCAAATAGGCTTGCACCCCAGGGATAAATCTGGGGCAATTGAAAAGGTGGTGGGAGTTGGTTCTTTCCCCAAATACGGAACCACTTCAAATTCCACTCACAGACTGGAACCCATCAAGAAATAAATATTCGTGTAAGCTGGTGGGACACTTTCTAGTAAGTGTTCAGGGTTTAAAAATAGGGATTTCAAAGGCAGTGTCTCATGAGTGGCTGGGGGCCACTCCCTGGGCTGTCCTGCTCTGACAGACAGGGACGTGTTTAACAGCAGGTGAGGGGAAGCTGGGTCTATTTTTAAAGGTTTCTGGTTTTCCGATCGTTGCCAGGGAACCTGTGGACACAAGAGGAGTGCAGCTCGGAAGGTGGCCTCACACACTGGTCCAGTGGATCATCTGTCAGTTATTTACTGGTCCTACTGCCCCAAATAGACCGGATCTGCCTACGGGGGCTGTGTGCCCTTTGCCAGCACATTGGTTTCTCTGCCCTTACTTTTCACCTTGGCCAGGGCACTTCCTGTTTTCAGTAATGTCTCTCACAGTTCATGTACCCTTCTAAAGCCAATAGGTCTTTTCAGAGTCCAGATTAGGCTAACCCACCACCCTGTTAACACGAATGGGCCATAGAAAGTTTGGAAGCCCTTCATGGTACATGCCTCTGGGGGAAGGGGTGAAGAGAGCCCCAAGGGTTCTACTGTACCTGTTTCTGTGTGGTTTGTGCCAAGAACTCTTCCTCTTGCATCAGAGTCCCGGATAGTAACCATTGCATTTGTCCCCATGGCTTTGAGAAGAAGCTGTCACCACAGGTGGAGGTTATTGGAGAGCTGAATATCTACGGGAAGGGCTCTGGAAGGCACAGAGGAGGGCTCGTGGTGAATGCCCTTTGCTTGGAAATGTCACAGGGATTTAGGTTCCCACAGTTCTGTGACTCT
The DNA here is from genome assembly GCA_028551405.1 of Uromys caudimaculatus. Classification (NCBI taxonomy): domain Eukaryota; kingdom Metazoa; phylum Chordata; class Mammalia; order Rodentia; family Muridae; genus Uromys; species Uromys caudimaculatus. Next base: position 17,560,186 of record CM052703.1, on the reverse strand, counting down.
ATGTGCTGCCTCAGCAGGAACATAGTTTCAGCTCTGACCCTTGAGGGGTGTTCTCCACAAAGTCTCGCCGATCTCTGCTTTCTTTTGTCTCTTTCTTTTCTTTTCTTTTCTTTTCTTTCTTTTCTTTTCTTTTCTTTTCTTTTCTTTTCTTTTCTTTTCTTTTCTTTTCTTTTCTTTTCTTTTCTCTTCTTTTCTTTCCTTCCTTCCTTCCTTTTCTTTCTTTCATTCTTTCATTCTTTCTTCCTTTTTTCTTACTTTCCTATCTTTAATTTGTATCAGGCAAATGAAGCACCCAGTCCTGTATGAATTCCCAGCTTCTCATGTCCAAAAGCTATGAACATATGCAAGTTCTGTAAAAGAGCTTTTTAAAAAAGAGTGTGGGATCTATGTGAAGTCCAGTTCCATATCACAAGGGGAGGAAGAGATGCCGGGGAAGGGGACCAAGGAGGACAGAGTAGACTGACCTTGGGGCTTTAGCCCTAGAGATCCGTTTCACTCCAGCTTGATGGTACCTTTTCCCCTGGTGGCTCGCGCTCTCTCTCTCTCTCTAACTTATTGCCTTGGGAGCAGTGTCACCTCTTGACGCTCATTGTTTGACTTCTGGAAGAGAAGTCATACCCATATGGCTGTCCAGGAGGATGACATATCCTTCTAGCCATTATGAGCCCCAGTGAGGGAAAAGTAGAGAGATATTGGTCTGATCGGACAGGAGCTTTATGGAGCCTAACTAGTTCCCCGCACTCTCCAAGACGTTTACAAATTGGTTGGACTGTGTTTTTATTTTTCCACTACCTCAAGGCCATACCATTTTTCTTTTTAATATACAGGCCATGCCTCAAACGAAGTAAGTGCCAATAAATATTTGTTGAATTGATTTTCCTGTTCAGAGACATGGCAGAAAGACCCTCCTGCCTTATGAGCATAATTCTTTAGTTTGACTCTCGTTGAATTTCTTCCTTGTGGATATTGGTCTCATCAGGCAGGGAAGGCTCCGAGTCTGAGCTGAGCTCTTTCTGGGTCAACAAACACAAAGGCAACCCAATGCAGAAAAGAGACCTCAAGGTTGGGCACGGCTTAGATCTAGACTGCCCCTCCCCTATGGGTTTTGGGCAAGTGATGACATCATGAGGCCTCTGACCTCCTCATTGGATCAATCCACTGATGGATTTATAATTAGCTGGACAACAGGGATGTGACAGAATCTTTAGGACAAGGTGTGGAAGGTTCTCCTCAGAGGAAGTAGGTCATTAGAGGCATGCTCTGGTCTGGTCTTTCTCTCTTACCCTCTCTCCTTTTCTCCCCCTCCCCACTTACCATTCTCAGTGATGAGCAGCTAAAGAGGGGACTTCACTGCACAGTCCACTCTGAGATGCTCTGCTTCATGATTCAGAAACAACAGAACCCAATCCCGGAGACTGAAACATCTGGCAACAGGAGCAAAGCAAAGCTTTCCTCTCTTAAGTCAACTTCCTCAGGCATTTTGTCACAACAGTGGCAAGTGACTGACAGAGGTGGTAAGGAAAAAATCCACTCTCATCTGGATGGAGATAACTAAGAGCCAGAGGAGGAGTCAAGTTAATAGATGCAGTGTATGAAGAAGAGATTACGTGTAGTGACGATTTGGTTTCCTTAAAAACACAGAAATGTTAATGGAAATATGTTTTTGTTTTAATCCCAGGTGTGGGATATGGGGCTGCTTCAGATTGCCCACAGCAGTTGACTAGGATTTGTCTCGTGCTCTGGCAGGGGTGTGATTTTGCCAGCTGGAGATAGTTTATATTTGGAATTCTGGGGACTCTTGAGACAATATTTAAATGCTCGAGCCTGGATAGAAGGGGCTGATTGGCTGGCTGGTCGCAATCTGTGCAAGTGGTCGTGTGCAAAGAGATGAGAAGAAGAAATTGGATCTCCTGAAGGAGAAGATGAACCCTACCCCAAGGAACTTGATGACCCTAATTAGCAGGAAGTAGTCTAAGGAGACTTTTCCTCTAACCTTTCTCTCCTACATAGTGTTGGGGGGTTGGAAGGGTGAAGAATGGTGGTAGGAAATAGAACCCAATAAAGTAGTCAGAAGTCTGGTTACAGTTAAGGAATGGAGGACAAATTGAGGAGATATGATGGATTCAGGCTGGAAACAACCAGAGTAGCCACGTCAGCTGAACATGCCTATCGGTGTGCTAGACGCCTCCTGGGACCACTCACCTCTGCTGAGGCACGTCCTCAGTGCAGAAACCAGGTGGAATAAACTGTGAGGAGTAAACAAATGGTATGCAAACACTGTAAGCTGAGAACTACAACACAAAAGGAAGGGCAGTCAATAGGCTTTGGAGACAATTAGCATTTAAAGACTTCTTTTCATGCAGTCCTTATCCTTCCTGGTCTTCCCACCGGTTTGTTGGTCTGTTCACGGGGAGCTAGAGTCTCTAAGTTTGACTGCTTCTTGGGATTCCTTTGACCCATCTCTGTCACAGTAGGCCAGGAGACAGGTTCAAAGAGTGTGATGCTATTCTTGGTTGTCAAGGTGACCACATCTGTAATTAACTAAAACCCAAGCAGCTGGATACACCCATGGGAGATTTTTTTTTCTTAATTAAATCATTTGATGTGGAAAGACCTACCTTTAATCCACATCTTTTGAGATGGGAAGACTCACCTTGAATCCGGGACACCTTAAGTTAGCAGCCTATATAGAAACATGGGAGAAAGAACCTGACTCTCTGCTTGCTCTCACTTTTGCTGGCAAGTCTATTCCTTCACTGACATTAGAGCCTACTTCTTCATGATTCCAGCATATGCTGAAGAACAGTTAAGACATCCAACCTCATGGACTGAACAACTACTAAATTCTTAAATTCAGTGATGGTTGGTAGACCATCACTGTTGGACTAGCTGGACCACAGCCTAATAAATCACACACACACACACACACACACACACACACACACGTTCTCTAAAGGGTTCTCTAAAGGAATAGAATACATAAAAATAAATGAATATATATGAAATACATATTTAAGGGGGATTTATTATTAGAGTCACTAACCGGTTGTGGTGTGGATAGTCCATCAATGGCTGTTTCCCAATAGAAAGGCCAAGAATCTGGTAGTTGCCCCATCAATGAGACTGAGTGTCACTAGTCCTAATCTGGTGCTGGAGTTCCTGGGATTCCTAGAAAGCTACAAGTCTCCAGTCAGTGTTGGAATTCTGAAAAAGTAGGTTCTAATTCCAGTGAAGGAATGCCTTAGTATCAGAGTAGGTGAAGAGTAAGAGCGAACAGGCAAAAAGCATAAGCTTCCCTCTTCAAGTCCTTCCATGAGGGCTGTCACCAGAAGGCATGGCCCAGATTTAGGGTATGTTTTCACCAACCAAGAGTAGCGATCACAGAGGGCAAGCTAAAGTCACACGTGACTAATTAAAGAACAAGTCACATGGCATCCCCCAGACCAAAGGTTATCTAAATTGTATCCCATATTTGTATGTTTCCCTTTGTTTGTTTTTGCTGTTTTGTGCTTTGCTTTCATTTTATGTGCTACTTGAGTGACAGTCATACTGATTACTGGCTTCTGTCACTAACAATGGAATACATGGCAGACACTCTTCCAGTCACCTTCCAGGCCTTAGTAGTGATGCTTCCGCAGCTCAGACCCCTTGAATCTCTGCAGCTATAATCCAGCTGCTTGAGAGGAATGACCTTCTGCATGGTGAGGTGGGAAAGATGAACACCTTAGCTCTCTTGGAGAGTGCACCATGGTCCTGGTGATGGCTGATATTGACCATCAACCTGACCAGAGGTGAATCACTGAGGAAAAGTGTCTTAGGGTTTCTAGGTTGGATTAACTGATCCACCCTAAATGTGGGTGGCACTGTTCCACTGCCTGGGATTTTGTACTGAATCAAAGTAGATGAGCTGAGCACTAATACTTATCTCTCTCTATTTCCTGACCATGGATGCAATGTGACCTACCTTGAGGACCCGTCACCATGACTTTCATACCACTTGAGCTGTGTCAAAGTAACCCTGTACATTGCCTTGTGAGGTGTGACAGCAATGAGAAAGTCCTACTCTCTCTCTCTCTCCCTTGGGAAGTTTCTTGTTGTTTGATGTGTTTACCTGTATAGTTCCTGCTACTCTTCCCTGTTATCTGAAGAGTTTCACAGAGACACCTCAAGGGCAGCCACTGAGCTTTTCTGGTGGCTCTTGGTCTAGGTAACTGGACAGTACCTGAGGCCATGAGGGATTGCTACATAGATCTGCATCTGTGTATGGCACACAGAGCCTGCATAGCAGAGGATCAGAAACCTAACTGGAGATTAAGTGAAGCATGCTGTCTGTGTAGGTGTCTAAATAGGTGAATAGTGAGATCTCGAAGGAAGATGGCTGTGCTCCTTCCCTACCTGTCCCTTCAGGACTGAGAGGCAGAAGAGAGGGCCAAGGAGGCCAGCGAGGGCAGAACATCGGCAGTGTTGCTCAGTCACAGAGTCGGGGGCTCCCCCCTACACACCTCATTTAGCATTCTTCCAAACACCACCATCTACACTGCTGGGAGCTTAATTCTGCTCATCCCCCAAACCCTCCTGTGACCCATTGGCCCAGTGTGGTTGCTTCCCCACAGCTGTGCCCTGTGACCCCACTGCCGGGGGCCCCCTGCCTGTGCAGGACCATGTCATCTCTGTGAAATCGTGGCTATTAACTGTGGGGCCACTTGATCTCCCAGATGTCTCCCCAGTACTTCCTGATGGGGAAACCAGCCTTGCTATACAATGGTGTCTCCTGATGCTGGCCAGCCTATTCCTGCTTCCCAGGAGCAAGGTCTGATTTCCAAGGCTGACGATGAGTGCAAGATTCGTTTTCCAAACCACCATAGGCACCACATAAATCTGTGGACGCATACATATGTTAAAAACTGCAGACAATACTGCTAACGACCTAGCTAGAGCTGGTTTGGGAAGTAAGCAGAAGCTACCAGCAATCTTGTTAATGTTCATTTGTGCAGTCAGGCACCATGAACAGAACAGCCGTGTTAGAGAGCCGTGAATCCCACAAGCCCCTGGCTGTGTTACTACTAAAATAAGTCTCAGTTTCCTCATTTGCAAAATGGGCTTAATTATCTAAATATTGCCCATCCTATTTTACCTAACAAGGTTGTCGTACAGATCAGAGCACACAAAGCCCCATGAAACCTGTTCTTAAAACTATGTATGGATACAAGATTATTAGACCCATAATTAGAAATTGTCTCACTCAACATAAGTGCTCTTTAGAATTCAGATCTGTGGTTCGATTGTGAAGAAAATGCTATTATTTCATGGCATTCCCCCCCTACATCCTTATTTGTTTGCCTGTTCGGTACCCAATTCTCCCTTTGGACTACAGCCCTGTCTATGAGATCAGGAACTCTATCCCTGTGACTCAGAGCTGTGGGTTTTATACTATAAGTTGACTTGGCAGTAACATTTGTTTATTAAGTAGTTTATGGGGGTTTGAATCACAGTATCATCGCTGGGAAGGAAGTACTATTGTTGTTAGCATTCTGTCTAAGCTCCATCCCACAGTTACCTGGCAACAGCCAGGTATGCTCCGCCCCACAGTTACCTGGCAACAGCCAGGTAGGCCTGATTCACTATAAAAGGGGCTGCTTGCCCCCTCCTTGCTCTCT
>CM052703.1:17486222-17545304 GCA_028551405.1 Uromys caudimaculatus | reverse complement strand
AGTATCAATTTTTCTACTTTGGAATGTTTTCAACTATATCTAAAGCAAAATAAATAATTAATCTGATGGACCAGCATCCCACCTTAACAATGGACGACTCGTGGCCAGTCTTCCCACTACCCCTGGGTCAACTTGCTGATCTCAGGGTAGATATTTATGAACTTTAAAAGATGATAATGGGCTAAAAATCACAACCACCGTGGTCATCTAAAGCCTTTTAAGAGAATTGTTTGGCCACCAAGCGGTGTCCAGTTAGAGTTCCAAATCTCTGATTTCCTCTCCACTTTCTAGAGACAGTCTAATTTTGATTTCACCTAAAGCTTAAGCATTGCCTTTAAAAATGTCTTTTAAACTATTTTAAAACCCTTTAAACCACTCTTTCCCTCCATTTCTCTTGCTCCTCCCCCTTTCTTGCTCCGCCCCCTTTCTTGCTCCTCCCCCTCTTCCTTCTCTCCCTTCCCCCTCCTTCCCTGTCTACCTCTCCTTCCCCTCTCATCGTTCTCCCTCCATCTCTTCCTCTCTCTAACTTCTCTCTCCCTTTCCTTTCTTCTCTATGCATGTCCCCTCTGCCTGCCTGTGTCCCTCCTAACTCTTCCTAGTCTCCTAATGTGTTTATGGGTGTGTGTGCCTGTATGTGTGTGAGCATGCATGTGTGTATGTGTGGGTGTGCTTGTATGTATGTGTGGGAGTGCATGTGCGTGAGTGTACACAGGAGTGTGTATCCACGAGTGTACATGCCTGTGTGTGCATGTTTGTGTCTGTATATGTGCTTGTATGTGTACATGTGTATGTGTTTGAGTGAGCATGCATGTACATGCATGTGTGTGTGTTTGTCTATGTGTGTCTGTGTGTGTCTGCGTCTATGTCTGTATGTCTGTGTCTGTGTGGGTAGAAAACCTGGCCATGTGTCTAGCAGAGTTTCCCATAGTCTGGGTTTTGTGAGGTGACATCCACGAGGACATTTAACATATGACTCTAGCCCTGTATTTCCTGTGAATACAGGGAGTTTGACCTGCTCATGTTATGACTTGGAGTTGATTTGTTTGTTTGTTTGTTTGTTTGTTTAACTGTTTCATGGGATTAATAATGCCTTTTGTTGTTATCTAATGGTTTTAAGCCTGGAAGCGAGATGGGCATTTGAGAAAGGTCTCTGTGTGATGTGGAAGCCTTAATAGAGGCAGAGAGGCCAGTGAGGAGGCTCCTGCTTCTCTCTCTAGTTCAGCCCTGCTGATCAGCTTGTATGAACAGGGGTGGGGTAGGGGGGTAGCAGTCACTGGCATTTGTAAAGGCCCCCTGGAGATGCAGGCACCCCTTTGGTTCTCTACAGCTTGTTTTTGTGACCTGAAAGAACTTGACTTGAAGCAGCTAAACGCAGCAAAACAAGCAGAGCACCTTTCTCATCATATTTGCTTCTTCTGCACCTCCCCGAGCTTTGCGAGGACCACTGGGCCTGCCATGTGCTGTCCCTCCTTAGAAACAACATCCCCAGGACTCAGGGGTGGGACAGAAAATCTACCCCACTAAGAGCGCCCCTGCCCTGGGTGGTGGCTTCATATTTACTTTCTAAAGGTGGAAAACATCACAGCTTTTAATGGCAAATGCCCAAACAGCCAAAAAAGACCCAGATTGGAAAATCTCATTCTCTCCAAAAAGAAAGGAATTCAGTATTTGAAAGGGGTTTAAATTGCCTTTGAGGACTGAAATACCGCCCCGCTTGTCTCTGCTCAACAGCTAGTCTCCAGTTTCCCTTGATTTCATAAGAGGGAGGGAGGGAAGGGGGCGGAGAGGCATATTACAACTCTCCAGAATGAGCAGACATAAAAGTAGCCAGTAATGCAATTTTTGAATGTGTGAGTAGGCTTATTTTCTTGTAGTATTGAGTCATAAAACTGACATTAATTTTAGAAAGCATTTTGATTTTAGGGTATGATAAAATAGTACTTGATGCTGTGAAATATTCTAAAGTATGCCTTTAAAGGAAAATAATGCATTTTAGATAACTATTAAGGAGTTTAGCTATTGAGAATACACATAAAATGCAAATAAAAACATATTTTGAAATCTGGTACAATGCCTCAGAGACGTGCTATAGCAACGAGGTTAACTCAACTGTGCAGATCTGGTTTGGCCTGTCACCATCCACTCCTTACACCTTGAAGCTATATTTACTGCAATCCAATGCTGATGACTCCCTGAATGCTTGGAGAAAGGGGGGCTTGTGAACGGCAAGGCTGAAGTGGTTTGGAGATTAGAGAGCAGGGTCTGTCCAGCCCTGATGTAGACATCAAGAGATGGCTAGACAGAGGATGGAAAGGTAGGCTTTGATTTAAAGTCTATGAAGTAAGGCTTTAGTTTGACTACCACCTGCTGCCTGAATGACCTTGGGTAGGCTGCATGAGGACTTTTGATATGCTGCAGTGCTTTCTGGAAGAAAATGAAATCATTTGGGATGCTGAGCATCTCCTGGATGTCTGGGAAGGGGTCTCTGAGGTACCAGCACTCTGTTATCCTCTGTTTTCTTTCTGAGGAACTTATCTAGAAGAGTCACAGATGTTAGTTTCTGGGGCTCAGAATCAGTCATTCACATTGGGGGAAAAATGATGTGGAGATACTGGTCTGGCTTGATTGGGAGAAGACAGACTTCATCTGAACTTTGCCCAAAACTTTGAGGTAAACTAACATGCCAAGAGGCTTGATGAATTCATACAAGTCACAAAAGGCAGAGCCTTGGATACGGTGTTCATACCCACATGGGAGGCCACTGACACAATATGGAACTTTCTAGAAGATTGGCGTTGGTCATTATCATCAACACCTTTTGTCTTTATGCAAAAACATTTTTGTTTGATTTTTGGCCTTTTTGAGGCACAATATTACTATGTCAACCCAAGTTGACCTTGAACTCCTAACCTCCCTGCCTCAGCCTCTCAAGTGCTAGAATTACAGGTGTGTATTACCATGTTTGCATTTACCAAAACTTTAAGTAGGCAGTTGCCATTCTCATTTTATAGATGAGACTACAATAACACCAACATACATAAAATGTGACATAGCCAATGAATGACAGGACAGCCTGACCACATGATGCTGGACACGCTAGACTTATGTAGTGGACAAGTACTTCAACTTGTAACTAGGTATGGCCAGGCTTTGAAGAAAAAGGCTGTCTAAATATAGCTGTGAGATACTGTGCCCCACTATTATCTCTTACTGACCTAATAATTTGTGAGTATGTATACCTATATGTATGTAATGTATTTCACTTTATTAAAAGGTGTCTATGAAATCTAACAAAATGTAATAAAATAATCACTCAGTTTTCAAAACACAATATCACCAGTAACTTAGCTTCTCTTAGAATCTCCTTGTAGTGGACTTTCCATGTCTCTTCTCAGAAACAATTCTGAGTTTTCTGTTAATTATTCCACTAATTTTCTTTCTGTCCACTGTTTTGGAAATGTTTTGTTTGTTTGTTCATAGTGGTTAGCGTGCTTGTGATAGGGAGATCTCTAGACAACCTTTCCACTTTTCTGGATGAGAAATAGACAAGAAAAGGAGTACCTTTTTAACTTCTTCTTCTCTTGATCAATCGGAGCGACAAGGACTAAAGGTGTTAATCATGGGTTGGTAAAAGTTGGAAGGACTTTAAATATCAGCTAGAGACAGTGAGTAGGTGAACCATTTCTGTGCTGAGGCAGACATCACTAATCAATCACAGCACTCTTTCATGCCGACTTGTCTTGATTCTAGACAAAGGGGTTTTGTTGTTAAATTCTAGCTGTTCCCACTTAAACTAACTCATTACTCTTCCAGAAGATCATGGAGCATAGTTCAACACTCTCTTTTTTGTTGTTTTGGTTGTATTTTGGTTTTTGTTTTCTGTTGTTGCTCTGAGCATAGTTCTTTGGTTCTAGTTGGGACTGCTTCCAGGGAGCATGTAAGCTACTTGAAGACATGTCTTGGCCTGTTTCTATATTCCTTACAGAGCCTGGCTAACCTTGAGCACGTAGTAGTTAGAATTTCATTAGAACTCTGGTTAACAGATTTACTAAGGTCATATTCAAAGCCACACATAGCTGAGTGACACTGGTAATTTGGAAGTCAGTGATCAACTGCTGTAGCCGGAGGCAATGGAGCCAAATAAAGGGAAGTCTCTAGTTTGCTAAAATATCACAGTTGCTTTTGTTTTGTTTTGTATGAGAGAGGATCTCTTTTTATAGTTCAGAATGTTCTGAACTTACTGTGTAGCCCAACCTGGTCTCAAACTCATAGTAATCCTTCTGTCTCAGCCTCCTGGAATTACAGGTGTGAGGCACCACACTGGGCTCATAATTCTTATCCTAAAACCATTTGCTATGGTTTCTCTCTAAGTGTTCCAATTTTCCCATTTGGTACTAAAGAAATCCATACCACAAAGCCCCAAACCAGCCTGGGAGGACACTACCAACTGGACGGAGACAAGACAGGAACTCTTTGTCATCAGTCTACCACAGGGAAGGAACTGATAATGTCTGTTACATACCAGGGACTACACTAGACACTTTCCTTTTGGTCTTCTCTAACCTTTGCACACTTTGAAACATCAGCTTCCCTGTTTACAGATGAGAAAGCATCAATCAGAGATATGTGAATTCTTGCCCAAGTGGTTTTAAGCAGGTAGGTAGTCAAAACCTATGGGACTGGGGGGCTGGGCAGAGTTGGCCCCATGAGGGTAATGTAGACCAACCAGTGAGAACTTACCATGAGACCAGACACCAGTTCATCCGAAAGATCAGCCAGGTGGTACCTAGCAAGCAAAGTTTCTGGGAAGACCTTGGTTGTTAACCATGATATCTCTATGTTCCCATATCTCTCTTCCTTACTACTGAGAGTCACGAGGGAGGGGAGAGGAGAGGGAAGCCATGTGTCATATAACACCAATGTGCTGGGGGCCTGAAGGTCACATGTTTTCCCTTTTCCATTGCCAGTCTCTGTTACTTGAGAGCTCACAGGCCACTCAAACTTTCCACTTTTAGGTATAGTTTCTGACCATCCTGAAAGTCCTTCATTAAAGACAGCTCTGGAAGGGTCACACTGAACCCTCGGAAAGTTTCTTGGTGTGATCCAGACTACAGTGCTGTACATCTACCTGGCCACACGACTTGGTGAAAAGGGTATCTGAGCAGAATTCTGTCTCTGAGCAGGGGAGGAAGCCAGGCCCCATTAGAACTCCTGCCATTCAGGCAGAAAGGCTCCTGCCTCCAAGGCTGAGGGAAGTTACCTGGATGGCGCCAAAGTCAAAGGCTAATTATCATCCAGAAAAACAAAATGCTGTTTTCAAGTTCGGTTAAAAGGGACTCAGATGGGAGGAGTGGGGGCCCAGATTACAGTGTAGGTGTTCATGGCAATGGGAACAGTCTACATTTGAAATGGCAGGGCAAAGGCCTGGCCTTCTAGCTTTCTGTTGGCATCCTTAGACCTCATCATGGTCTGAGGACCAACATGTTCATCATCTGGGTAATTCACAGTGACCTGCACACAGCCCAGTGACCCAGTGTCCACACCCAGCTTGGGACAAGGGTCAGATGCAGCACAGGGAAGGCTTGTTCTGCTGGAAACATGCTGGTTGACTTGGAGCCTGGCTGATGTAGTGGGAGTTTCCAACTTCACCTCAACCTACCCTCAGCTTGGTCACCAACTCAGTGCCTGCTTTATCCCCAGATGAAGGGGGCAATTGTCTCACTTGGAGTTAGGGTGCCAGTGTGTTTACTCTTCTTCAGAAGGCATGTTTCTGGACCTTTCTCACAAAGACCCAGGACAATCCTCATGGGTTCAAGGGACGCTAGACCCTGCTCTCTATCCAGCTCCTTTCCACTGACAAGGAGCTTTGAATTCTTTCCTTATTTGTTCCAGAAGCTACATTTAGTGGACCTGCTAATCCATGGTCTACTGATCAGGCTACCACTAACAGTGCTCTGTGTGCATGTAACTCACTGTCAACTTGCTGTTGAGTCAGGACCTTGCCCTGTATATCATGTGTGCTGGTTACTTGGAGATGAGGAAGGTGAAGAGGAGAGGTAGGGTTGTAAGTGGTGATAGAAGAGGTTGCCTTAGTGGAGAAGGAGATGTAGAAGATGAATGAGGACAGCAGAATTTACGTGGAGAATGAGGGAATGGTGGGGGTGGGGAGACAACCTGTGTATGACCAGGGTATAGACCTGAACGGACAGGAAGAAGAAACATACCTACTGTGTGTCAGGTGCCACTCTTGGCCTCTATGTGTTTTTTCATATAATCCTTACAACAGTCAAAAAACATCTCTTATCATTACCCATTGTGACAGTTCATATATGCTTAGCCCAGGGTGTGGCACTATTCGGAAGTGTGGCCTTGTTGGAGTAGATGTGTCACTGTGGGCATGGGTTTAAGACCCTCATCCTAGCTGCCTGGAAGTATGTCTTCCACTAGCAGCCTTCAAATGAAGATGTAGTACTCTCAGCTAACATGCCTGCCTGGATGCTGCCTTGCTCCCACCTTGTCAATGATGAACTGAACCTCTGAACCTGTAAGCCAGCCCCAATTAAATGTTGTCCTTTATAAGACTTGTCTTGGTCATGGTGTCTGTTCACAGCAGTAGAACCCTAAGACACCCATATTCTTTGGTGAGGGGACTGAGTTTTTAGAAAGTTTACATGGCTTATCCAATGCTATCTCAACTGTGAGAGAGCAATGACAGAGCCAGAGGACCCAACCCTCACTAAGGGTAAGCTAGGGTTGCTAAGCATTATTGGATGGAAGCTTACTGGAGAAGAATGTTAATTTTATGTTAAGTCTTTATTGCAACCCCCCCCCTTCAATGGCTAAAGCAATTAGGCACAAGCAATTTAGCTAGATGATTGACAGCTATCAGAGCCTTACTCCAGGACTGTCCATGGTGGCAGCTTCCTGAGAGCAGAGCTCCAGGCAGAGATAGAAGCCAGATTGGAACTGCTATTGTGGTCTCCATGGTTCTGGATGGGGCTGTGCATTCTATTGCTTCCTCTCTGAAGCTCTTTCTGGGGAAGTAAAAGCTACAACCTCACTGCCATCATTTTCAAAGTGATTGCTTGCTGTTACCATAGCAACCCCTTCTGCTTTAAACACCTCATGATGGATAGAGGAGATTACAATCTGGCCAGTGACTCCAGGGAGAACCTGGGAACCACACAAAGATCTTTGCTTCCTCTCCAAGCACAGCTTTGCTTTGGGAAGCTTTGCTTTAGGCCATTTCAGATACTCTGTCATAGCTCTGGGAGACTTCACTTTGGCCATGACAGCTCCAGATGGCCCTTGAATGAGCCTGACTACACTGTCTCCTCCCGAAGATGATCTGGACCTCCTTATAGCCATCCTCAATCTGGTTGGGGAAGAGTACCAGCCTACACCAATGCGAGAGAGAGCTCCAACCTTCAGATGCCATTGTAAATGGGGGAGACTGGCTGCTGAGCGTTGAAATGAGTACTCTACCAGAACTTTTCATATAATTGCCTCCTGGTTTCAGGGACTACACTTCTACCTCCTTAAACTGCATGCAGGCTGGGGTAGGACTCAGAATGTTAGTTTTTACTTGTGCTATTGGAATTGCCACCATCATTGTCACTATGCAGGCATAAGCAGGATGCCACCTTTTCCAAACTTGAGTCCAGAAGGAGCTACTCTTCTCTTGGAAGCTGGTCTCCATCCAAACTTATATAGTTACTCTGCAGATCTATCGTAGCAACTCACAATCTACCTTATGGACACATCTTGAGAAGCTCACTTAGCATGCACAGGCCACCAGGGTTAAGCAAATAGGGTTGAAACCAGCTATGTTCATCATCTATGTCTCCTGAACATACGTACCAAGCTCCTGCTCTGTAAATGTCGGAGTGAAACTAACTGATCTATCCAGGAGGAATGAATGCATCCTAACTACATACATGTGCTCCCTCTTTCTCTATAAGACTCTTGAAAGAATGGGCTCCAAGAAATTAGAATTTTTCAGGAACCTCTTGCTGGGAGAGGAAATTGCTGAAGACCCGGGAGCATCCAAAAGAGGAGCTTACCACCTGGAGGAAGATTGTTTCCCATATGTCCTTGTAGGGGAGTCTTGGAGCAGAGACAAAGGTGGGCAGAGGAAACTCCTTACCGGACTGCTTAGTCGTGTGTTATTTTTGCTTTCTGTTTAAGCCCCGCCCTCATGTCAGGGTCCCAAGGATGGACAGGGGTAGCGGCATCACTGGATCCCTTTGTCCTTCTGTCTAAGGACACATTCAGTAAATTTCCGTTTTCTGCTTTTCACTGTTAATTTGGTTTTTTTCCAATTGGCTTATTGCACATGAACCTGGCTTGATGGGCGACAGCTGTGACTCCTGGGTCTGCTAACAGGAAGGGAGATGATAAGGGGACTCTGCCCCCGTCTAGATGTTGTTTTATTGCGTGAAATGAGAATTGTCACAAGCACATACATTGAGATCGATAGGAGTCATTGTTGTAAATTCATTGTCATCAAGGGAGTCCAATTGCTCGGGTGGGGTAAGTGGACAGTTACCCCCAATCCTCAGTGACCAAAATGGGGCTTTCAGAGGCTAAGGGTGGCTCTTTGGGGGATGCAGTCTTCAGAACTTCCTGTTTGCTCTACGTTAAGAACAGCAGTTCTCAACCTATGGGTCATGATCCCTTTCAGGGGTGTTAAACAATGCTTTCACAGGGGTTGTCTAAGACCATTGAAAACACAGAGATTTACATTATGATTGATAACAGTAGCAAAATTACAGTTATGAAGTACCAATGAATAATTTTCTGGCTGGGGGTCACCACTACATGAGGAACTGTATTAAAGGGTCGCAGCATTAGGAAGGTTGAGAACCACTGATTCAGACCCTCAGGGAGAATTGAGGCTCCTCTACATCCTTTCACACCCCCCAAGACTGAACGGCCTGAGGTTAGAGCTATGAATACAGCCAGTAATTGAAAAGCCTCCTAAGTCACATCTAAGCTCTGTCTTCTTTACTAAGAACCCCGATGTTCAGCCTTTCCTGGCCATTAAGCTTCTAAAGGCTGAACTCTCACAAGGCTGGGCCAGCTGCAGATTCCCAGCCTTCTCTCTTGTGGCTTGGCAGCCAGAGGGTGGAGCCTGATAGAACACCCACTCTCCTTTTGCCACCTGCACCTCATTGACTGGCTGGCCGGCACAGCTGTGCTTCGAGATGAGCGGTTCAGTCATGGCTTCCCAATGACTATTACCCACTCATCCCGGAGACCGAGAGTTCCTGTCCCACTCGCATGACCCACTTCACGCCATCTGCACACGCTAGAGACCACTCCCTCTAACTTTCCAATGTGACCCTCCAAGTCCTCTTGCACCTCACTATTTACCTATGCATGCCCTAAGAGAGCAACTCAGAAAACCCAAGCCTCCTGTCTCTTTACTCTAAATGCTTAATACTGAGGCCAGGGACTGATCTAGTGAGAGACAGACTTGGTCTTCATCGATCTTCTTACTGGTTTCTCGTGTTTTTCCTCATCTCTGTCTTTTAGTGACTTTTCTTAGACACTCTCTTTTTGAAGTTCTAGTCCCGCTCGTGTCTAAGAGTCCTCTTCAGATTATGGATATTATTTTCTGCCATATTCCTGGCACTTGGTACAGTACACCACAGGCTCTCAGTAATGGAAGAGAATGAGCAATTGTGTGGACAAGCCCATGGCATTGCCACAATATGTAGAGCCCTAATCAAGACCAAAGATTATTACAACTGTATTCTTGGAAGGGTTTTTTATGTCACCTGCCCCTACATTTGGGAAGCAGGAGTCATATTTTCCCAAGTTACTTAGGGGAACTCCCAGTGTAGATTTTAATTATAATGACATTCAATGAAGCTTTTGCCACAGGGCTTCTAAAGACAATAGCAGACTTGTCTGAGGCTGATCCTAATTTATGGGGTGAAAATTTTACACAGTTTACTGTAAACCTGACATAATTATATATCCTGAGCTACAGACACACAGTGGGATTCTGATATTAATTTCCAATCCCTTATCACCAAGGCCTGGCAAAAATCCTTAGCCTGTGTGGTTAGGGAGACTTTTCATTGCTACCTGGTTAGGGTCCATCACCTGTGTGACCCTGGTCACTGTATCTCACCTTGCAGGCTGCTCCTGACCTCCACTGGTCATCACTGAGAAGTTCATTTCCTTATACTGAAAGTTTTCTCCAAGGGATTGCAAAGGCTTCTTAAGTTTGGCTTGCAACAGAATGCAATTCAGACCTTAAATTCATAAGGTGAAAACGGAGTGATTTGTACACAAGTTCACAGAGCATCTGAGTTAGAAGAGAGGCGAAGCATCATTGAGCTCAGGGATGCAGACAGTTCTCTGTGTTAGGCACCAGAGCCAAGTGATGCTGGGCCCTTTGCCAGAAGGAACTCAGAGATCATTTGCTGATGTTGGCCACGAGCAGGGGGTGAGGCATTTGTGGCAAATGCCACATATTAGTCCTTACAGAAAGGCAGGGATGCCTAATGGGTCAGTAGTGGAAAAGACTCAAGGTCGGGGTGGGAAGGACTCAAGGTTAGGGGTGGGAAGAACTCAGTTGAAAACAGTGCTGGATTTTAGGGAATGGATAGCTGGCAGCAGACGGTGTCCATATCAACTGATGTTCAGAAGCACTTGCAAAATGACGAGGTTGGGAGCAGACTGAGAAACAAGAATGCCTGGCCACAGACCCCCCTGATGCTCCCGGAGACTGGACCACCAACCAAAGAATACACATGGAGGGACCCATGGTGCTGGCCACATATGTGGCAGAGGAGGGTCGTGTTGGCCATCAGGGGAAGGAGATGCTCTTGGGCCTGAGGGTGTTCGATGCCCCAGTGTAGGGGAATGCAAGGGAGGGAAGACGGGAGTGAGTGGGTGGGTGGGGGAGCACCCTCATAGAGGCAGGGGGAGAGGGGATGGGATAGGGGGCTTCCGAAGGGGAGACCTGGAAAGGGGAAACATTTGAAATGTAAATAAAGTAAATTAAAAAAAAAAAAAAAAAAAAAGAATGCCTGGCCACAAGATGACCAGCTCGGGGCAAAGCAGGTCTGAGTCCAAACAATGGTCAAATGGCCCAGCTATGACTCCAGCTGCTTTCCCAACCTGTAGGTGTCACCAGGACCATAGGCATCTGCAAAACCCCTCCCAATTCACAGATCGGCTCTGAGGACACAAAAACGTAATTTAGAGAAAAGTTGTAATTTCAAGAACAGGAGAGAGCATCATGGTAACACATAAATACATACTTATATATATACTATGGATAGTTATGAAGTAAATTACTGCTTACTAATCAAACTAGCCCAAATGGCATAAAGAGACATAGTATAACTTGTAAATTTCCCAGATCTCTGAACTTTGATGCTAGAAACGAAATATAAAATTTCTAATGTTATAATTTCAAATTAAAAATTCTAATTGCAGAGGCTGTTTAAGTAAGAGAAGGTTCCATGGCTGACAGACTGCTAAATGTCACAATTACTATGACTGGAACGGTTTCGAACAGCAAGGGACTTACTTGTTTTGAAGGCAAGAAAACTACGGTAATGTAAACCCAGGCTAGCTCAGTAATGTAAGCCCAGGATGACCAAGGCTAGCCCAGTAATGTCAGCCCAGGATAACCAAGGCTAGCCAGCTGGCACTGGTGTTTCACTGGGACGAGCCTCTCTGTACCTCCCAGGAGGAAGGATGGTGAATGCTCACCGGCTAATGTGCTCTCTACGAACATCTATTAAGCATTATCTTACTAATAACATTTGTGCTCAAGAGCTGTAACCAGGAACAGTTTTTGTTAGTTTTTATTCTATCATTTATTTTTGTTTATTGTGGCAATATTAGCTAAGAGATACAGCAACATAAAGGAGACGACATTCACAATTTTGCCTTGGATAGATAACAGTTTGGTGCTTTCTCTTCAGACACTTTCTCATTCAGACAGACATGTCAGCACATTTTAAAAATAAAACAGGGAGCATTCTCTCTCGCTGGAGGATGCTGATGAGCATGGCTGTGCATGGGCCCCACCATGCTGCCCCATCAAGGCCTCCTTCTCTCTCTTCTGGCAGACCAGAATGCTCTGCAATCCAAGAGTGGAGTCCTCTGCTGATTCTGTAAAAAGGTGTTGGAGGGAGAAGCAAGGTAATTTGTAACCTGATCAGTTTCTGCAGCTACTGATCCTTTGCCACCACCTGCTTTTGTCCTAGAACAAGGGAAGGGCAGGATGGCTCATTGAATCCCCTGGTCTTGCCAAACGGTGTGTGAAAAGGCAAAAGCCAAATGATCCGCCCTGAGGCACTTAAGTTGGGTCATGCCCCCATTCTCACAGCAGGAGGGGTGACAGCCAGGCTCCCCATACCTGACGCCCACACAGATATGGAGAGCAGGGAGCTCTCCCAGAGGTGAGGCATGGGAAGGACTCAGTCCCAAGGCTGTCTGATCCTGAATCTCAAAGCTGTCTGATCCTGCTGTGGCAGGAGCAGAAGAAACACTGAAGAAAGCAGTGAGAACTGGCTTCCTCCCACAGGCCCTGTTTGTCCCTGGGTAACTGCAGAAGGAACATTTCAGGGGCCTGGGACACTCAGAGACTCCGTAACCACTCCAGGTGCTACCATAACAGTATCACAGAGCCAGCGGTTTTTCAGTTTTTCAACAACTTCTCCCTCTCTCTCTCTCTCTCTCCCTCCCTCCCTCCCTCCCTCCCTCCCTCCCTCCCTCCCTCTCTCTCATTTCTCTCATCCTTCCCCCTCTTCTTCCCTCCCCTCTTCTCTCCCCCCTTCTTATGAGGACAGCAATCATACGTGGATTGGAGCCCACTTCATCACCATCTAAACTTGGTCATACATATAAAGTTTTTGCCTCCGAAGGAACTAGTCATTTTCACAGGCAGCAAAGGTTAAAATCTCATCATGGGTGGCACAATTCAAGCACAACAGGACCAGTGAGGGGTAGCTAAGCATGGAAGACTACACATCCCTCACATAGCTCTGGAACACTCAAACAATCTTCCTGTGTTTTTGTTTTCTTTTTCCACAGACTCTCTCTCTACACCCCAGGCTGGCCTGGCTTGGACTCTCTCCAGTCCTCCACTCAAGTGCTGGCATCACAGGTGTGCCCTCGCTACTGCACCCAGCTAGGTTAAAGGTTTGTGGTGCTGCAGGTAGTGGTGTTCGTGGTTAAGGGGACACAGCGACTATAGCTTTGTAAAAGTAGTTCCCTGGGCCTCTGGTTTCTAATTTATTAGTTGAGTTAAAGCACTGACTTTCAAAGCATTGGTCTTGACACTCTGGCTGGGTAGAGAGTCACTCTGATGACATTAGCTGACCCCAGAAAACAAATCTTCCCCATGGCTTCTGCTGCAGCGGATCAGACATTCCTTCCTCGCTTTCTCTCCCTCCCTCCCTCCCCCTTCCCCCTGTGGACTCTCCTTGCACACAATTAAAGGTTACTTGCCAGTAATTCACAGAAATCTGGTATTCATAAACTAAAATGAGCGTTTCCAGAGCTTCCCGAGGACTGCGTCTGTTATTCCACAATATGCTTTACAGAGAAGGGGTGGTTCCTGCCTTCCAGTTGGTGCTCCGGCAGTTGTTTTGAGCTGCTGTGGTTTTGGTTGCTGTTAGTCATAGGTTTTATTTATAAAATATTATTGGTTTTGTGTCCTCATTAACCATTTAGCCTGATGAGAGTTGCTTATTTGTCATAGAGTATTTATTTACTTCAAGAGAAAAACTGACCTATAAAACTGTTCAATATTTAGGTATTACATGTAATTGAATAACAGTTGACCTCCTGTAGAACAGCTGACCTTGTGTATCCTGATTGCTAAAGGAGATGTGTATACAATCCCCCTGTGGCTTGTTTATAGGAGGGTAGCGACCAGCCCTAGCTTGCCCAGACTGAAGGGTTTGCCAACACGTAGAGCCTTCAGAGCTCAAACTGGGAAAATCCTGGGCAAATTGCCACTCTTGGTAACCCTATTATATAGAGACACTTCTTTGATGCTGCATCTGTGGCTATGAGCTATTTAACAAACAACCAAAGTTAGCATAATAAAATCAGTAGGCTCGGATCTGAGATCAAGTCTGTAGTAGACAATGGATGTTCGATGGCAGGCCCTTGAACCCAGGAAGGAGGTGAGCTGGGTAAAATTGCATGTTCAACAAGCTTAAAGCAACACTGTCACTTAATTACTTTGCAATTCTCACACATTTCCCTAAAGCAAACCATGGCCCATTGACAGACTCTACAGAGAGGAGTGTGTGTGTGCGTGTGTGTGGCTGGTATTCTTTGATATCACTCAAGTAGATATTGTTGAAAGAATTGGAGATGGCTGTGTAATCCTACAACCCCAGCTTTGTGGGACAGAGGCAGAGAGATCCCAAGAAGCTGGCCAGCTAGTTTTGTCAAAAGGTGAGCTTTGAGTTTAGTGAAAGAGTTTCTCTCAGGTAATAAGGTAGATAGAGATTGACAGAGAAAGATATCTCTGGACTCTCTGACCTCCACATGCCTGTTCAAGGCTTCCTCACCTGCTTGCACCACACACACACACACACACACACACACACACACACACACACACACACACACACACACACACACACACATCTTGAAGTTCTCTGCTGCTAAGACGATCTTGACCTAGCTCACAAAGTACCCGAGGAGGTCTTTACAGACAACAGGCTAAGGGCAGGCACCTCTCCCTTTCACAGTCTGCTTCAAGGGTATATTACTAAGGATCAGCT
Organism: Uromys caudimaculatus; assembly: GCA_028551405.1. NCBI lineage: Eukaryota > Metazoa > Chordata > Mammalia > Rodentia > Muridae > Uromys > Uromys caudimaculatus. Next base: position 17,530,530 of record CM052703.1, on the reverse strand, counting down.
TATCTGGTCCACAGGCACCAAGGGATGGAGGGTATCCCTACAGCTGCAGACCTATCAGTGCTTGAACTGGAGACTCTTGCTTCTGCATTAACTTAGTCCTGAGAGCATGGGGTATGGCCAACCCTGCTCTGTAGGTTAGGAACTCAGGACTCCAGGCCCAGCTGCTATGACCTCAACCACCTCAAGCTCAGGCCTGAGAAGCCCAGGATTGTACTCACTGAAGCAGAAAGGTCATTTCAAACTGAGAAAGGGACAGGAGACTTAAATAGCACAGACAAACAAGAGGCTAACAATTTAAAATAAAACCAACACGAATTCCATTTGAAACAGTTCCTGACAGACCCATGCTTAGAACCCATCCAATTTTCTCCAAGTTTCTGGGTCATCCCCAGCCACTGTCCAGGCTAGGCTTAGAGCAGAGTGTTCTGGGTACCATGAAAAGTGTCAGGACCACCAGTGGAGGGTGGCTTTTCCACACACCCTCCTAATTTATGGTGCTTATTCTAATCCAATAGTGTTTCTGCCCTCTCAAAGTTATCTTTAACTGTGGAGAGTGACCGCCAGTGGCCTGAGTCCTGCTCAGCCAAGAGTGAGAACTCTTTCTGGGGACACAGCACTCCAGACATTGTTAGCATTGCGACTGCCATTTATTTAACTGCTAATCCCACTTATGTGAAATTAATTTACTCCGCTATTATAACTCACTGAGTTTCCCGCCCCAATGGGCTTCTATAATTCACACCCGGCTGCTCCATTATTGCTCCCGTTTCCTGTGCTAAAGGGCATAGGCTGAAGTCTCAGGGTGACTTACATTAGGAGGCTGCTCTGTGCAGCAGAGGCTTTTCTCATTACAGATTGAAGAGGGTTACTGTAAAAATAGTGTCATCTTCTTCCCGCCTTCCCTTTGCTGCCCAGCAAACCCTCCCGTTCCAAGGAAATCTGGGTCCTATTGTTCAGCTTCTTCCCAACTCCAAATATGGGCTGCTCCAGTTTCTACAGAGTGCAGAGGAAACCGGCTCTGGCTTCTCTAGTAGAGACTGGCCCCTGGGTTCTGTCTGTCCTGGTCCTGGATGAAACACAGATGTCTATGCAGTACTCACATGGATTCTGACTCTAGAGGCCTGGGTTACTCTTGGGGGAAGCACCTGCAAGGTGTTGAGCGGACAGTGGGTGTGACTGATGATGTTCTGTTCTAGCCTCCTGGTGACAGTTTCCTTCTTGCCCCACTTCTGACTCTGAGGAATCTGGATGGCAGGGTAGGGGATGCTGGACTCTGCCTCTGGCCCTTTGCCAACAGTGTAAATGGGGTCACTTAGACCAGCCAAGGACCGGACGTCCTCTAACATGTGCCACCCTGATGGTTGCTGAAGACGCCCCTCCCCCATCACCCTCATCACCCCGGCCTCTCAAGAGCTCGGCCCTCCTGCCTGGCCATGTCCCCCCCATTGCTCGTCACAAACCCTCTCTGTGCCCTGGTGTGCTGTGAGCACTCTGCCTGATCTCACTGATTACCACATGGTCCCAGCAGAGTTTGAACGCCCTCTTGGTCTTTTACACTCACCAAGTCCAGTCCGCTCCTGTCCTCTGCTCTAAGAAATGGCCTGGCTAGATGTTCACGCACACCTTTAGTTCCAGCACTCACGAGGCAGAGGCAAGCAGCTCTCAGAGTTCAAGGCCAACCAGGTCTAAGAGCAAGTTCTGGAGCAGCCAGGGCTAGATAGAGAGACAATGTCTTGGGGAAAAAAAGAAAAAGAAAAGAAATGTTTCCTGGCCCCGTGAGCTCATGGCAGCCAACTTAGCTCATTCCTTTATATACAATTGCCTGTACTGGTTTGTTGCAGCGAATCTCCAACCCCAATAAGCCTGTGCAAAGAACACACAACTCAGTTATAATATTTATAAGCTCTACGTCTAGGTTGGGCAGATCCACCACTCTGTTCCCCAGCTGTGTGACCCCTTGCTACTTGCTGATCCTCCAGGCCACGTGGTTTTGCTCTGTCTTCCGTCTACCTCCTCTTCCTCCATCTTCTCTCCTCTCTCTCCTCCTTCTTCTCTCCCCTCTCTAAAACTTCCAGCCCCATCTTTCCCTTCCACTGCCCAATTACAGGCTCTAGCCTTTCTTTGACCAGTTAAAATGGGCAGAAGGTTCCCACAAAATCACCTGAGTATGTCGGGGACAGCCCCTCTTGAGGAAGCAGAATTAGCATCAAAATACAAACAGCACCAGGGCAATCCACAACACCGGTTCATTTCCTAATGGAACTATCTGAAATCCTTCCACTGGGCTCTTTGTCCACTTACACTGCTGTCCACTTGGTCCACAGTCTATGACTGTGCTGACATTCTGGGCCACTGCTTCATGTCTGTGGACAACCTTGCACAGAAAGTGGTCAAGCCTTGTGGAATCTGGTGGCCAGGCAACCAGTTGTCTCTAGTTGGGACAGAGTGTATCTCCTTGCTTAGAACATGACTTTCAATACCAGGAAAAAAACTCAGTTTATCTTGACTAGGTCAATGACCAGAAAAATATTTGCTGTCGCTGTGCTGATTCTCAGCTACACAAAGATGATTCGCTGTTAAGGGGCCTTGTTTATTGTGGACTTAGGTAGAGTAATGCAAGTGTGGCACTGCTTGGTGCACTGCTTGGCACACAGTCAGAGCTCAGAAAGCAGCAGCTACCATTGCTATCATGTGTTTGGGGGGGGGGCTGGTACCTCTGCTGCAATCAGTCCCCCTACTAGTTCTAGGGATAGCATCCAGACAGAATGCTTGGTGAGTTTTGGAAATCCAAGAAGGAGAGACATCAGGGGTCAGCCTCCATCCCATTTCTCCAGCCCTCTCACGGTCTGCAGGCCGACTCACCAGCTGAGCCACTCTCTCTCCAGCAGCTGCAGAGCCTTGCCCTAGGGTGGGTGTAGAATGCTTGTGGGGACCAGGAGAACCAGAGCTTGTCTCCTGACCTTGAAGGTAGCATGCAGCCCCTGAGGAAGGTAGTTCCAATTACAGCCACAGAGTTGGAGGAGCCCTTCCAAGGCACATTGATTTATTGGACCAGAAATACAGTGCAGCAGTCACTCGGACTTCTGCCTTTGGCATGCTGCCCAGTCTGCTTCCTTCTTTCCTGTCCTGTTGTATTGATCTGCGTGAGTCGGTGTGGTTTATTGTAGAGGGGTGTGTGTGTGTGTGTGTGTGTGTGTGTGTGTGTGTGTGTGTGTGTGTGTGTGTGTGTGTGTGTTATTGAGGTCCCAGGGTAGAGGCTGTTAGGTTGGGGCCTCGCTCATGGAGGGGACTTCTTTTCTGTTTCAAATGACAACTTTCATTTCATTCTTTACCCCCAGGTGGGCCCAGAATGTTCTCATATGTTTTTTGCTCTGTCCAGTTCATTTATAAGCACACTAACTTACCGTTTTATAATGAATGAAGAAAACTTTCTTTGCTGTGTGCCCATGTGAGGCAAAATGTCCTCATGTCCATCAGCTACAGAAGGAACTGAGAGTTGGCTGAGCAAAGGACTTGTCATAGGTCCAGAGGTGGTGCACCCCCTCATGGAGTCTCTCTTGATGCCTTCAATGGTGGCTTACTCCAGACTTTACTCCTCTTAGGGACAGATGGCCAGCCACAAGACGGTCCAGATCATAGAGTAATTGTGGAATCTTGAGGCACAATTTAAATTCCAGCCATGAGACTTCCTTTGCTCCCATCATGCTCCTGGACGTGGGTCTTCTCCCTTGCAGTACATTTTTATGTGCTGGGGATGTCCATGTTCCTGATGCTGCCTGCGTCAGGTGCTCTGAGGCACGGGATTGAGCACCTCTGTTACCCTAGCCTGACTGAAGCTACTTGCCATCTGGGCCATCTCCCTTCCCCTTTGCAATGTAGTCCCTTTCTCCCTCACAGAGAGGCAGGGGTCCAAAGACAGTACTATAAGATTCGTGCTGTACCCTTATATGACCTCATTTCCTACATCTAGGTACCCTTGGCATACTCTTAGAAGCAGTCCTCAGGTTGCATTCACACTCAAGGGGTGGCGATGACACGGAACAGGCTCCAGGCAAGGATCAGGTAAGATCCCAAGGGCCTGCCTGTCGAGTCTCCTCTTTCACTCTCCCTTCCGCATTGAGACTAAGACCCAGGGCTTTGCTGGGAAATGAGAGCTACTAAGCCAGGACAGTAATAAGTGCTGGCACTTATGTCTCAGGTACTAAGTTCATTTTAAACTTTCTCATGGGAGTATAACATGTACACAGAAATGTGCAGCACAACCAGCAGGTAGGAAGCAGAATATAACTTTGTTACCATAACACAGAGGGAACTACAGATACCATCTGCACACTGGGGGTTTCCATTGGCCCCCAAGGCCCTGAAACCAATGACGATGAAACCCTAACAGGACAGCTTTCTTTAGCCTGATTTTAGTCATCCTATAAGTGGGATCCTGTAGTATGGATTATTTTGGGTCTGGCCTCTGAGATGCACCACAGTACTGCTGTGTTGGATCTAGAGTGCTCTTTCTACATTGATCAAGGTATTTCAACACACGAGTATATACAACTTACCACTCTACAGTTGATGGGTGTCTGTCTGTCCGGAGGTGCTGTAAACAGTGTTGCACACTAGTACAGGTTGAGTACCCGAATCTGAAAATCTAACAACCCAAGTGCTAGGAAACACATTGCTTTGAAGGGCTGATGCTCACCAAGGTTCAGGTTTTCAGAATCCCACCTAGGGATGCTCGCTCAGGACAATCTATGCCAATGGTCCTAAATCCAGAAAACAAATCTGAAAACCTTAGGTTTTGTGCATGTCTCGAAAGGAGTACCTGCCTGTGTGTCTGGGGTGAGCACCCGAAACTTTCTGTTGGTTCTCTTCCTAGAAGTGAACCTGCTGTGTCAGAGGGCCGTATGGATGGATATATTCTGGCAAGCCAGATGGGCTCTCATCCTCGGAGCTCCTATGTGAGAAAGGCATTGTTTCCCCTTCTATACACAATAGCATTTGAGTTGCCTACATTTCTCTGCAGGCCCTGCACAATCAGAGATAGCCTCCACTGTCACTTTATCTTAAGTATTATTTTGGAAGATTGCTGCATCCTGAGCAAATGCCCTTTGCCCAATATCATTTAATTCATCTTCCAATCCTCTTGTTAGTCAAAGGTATATCTAGCCAGCTATAGAACTGTTGATCTGACAACTTTTATTACAGAGCTAACAGAATTCAAATGAAATCAGGGAAGACCCAGACGGCTAATTTTCTATCACAATGTTTTTAAACTTTCTAGATTAAAATTTGGCCATTTGGTTTGGATCACAGTTAGTTAACTCCTGGTGAGGTTAAAAGTTTGTTAACCTGTGTACTTCTCTCTCTTCATTTCCCACCTCCCTCCCAGCCCTGTCCAAATGCCTTCCTGCACTCTCCTGTGTCCCACCCTCCACCACTGGAGTGTTCTCAGTGTCCCAGAACACAGGCTGTCAGCTGCTGCACCAACTCACAAGGCACGCTGCTTCTGGTTGCATCTGGCCCTCCTCCCACCAGGATAGCCAGATCTTCCGGAGCAATAAACCTCACATGTTGCTGAGCCTCTGCTCACTGTCACAGCCGCTGTGTGACATAATGACTTCACCAGTGAGCTTCCTGTGTGCTTGAGGTTCTTAAAGATCTGCGCCTGGGAGGAAGTTTCCCTCCTGCTCAGGGACCTGGAGGAGGAGAGGGTTTGTAGGGCAGCTATAAATCAGGTGAGGGGAGAGCCCTGACTTGTTTATTCTGGTAAGAGTTTTATGTGAAGAAGTCAGCAAGGGACCTGTTTGCCTGATTCATGGCCAATCTGCAGAGCCATCACTTTGGGTAGGGCTAATCCACCCTTCTCAGTGGGTTGGCATGAGCTGGGGCCTTGTAGGACCTGAAGCACTCCACAGTATTGAAGCCTTGATCTCTGTCCATCTGGACCAGAATTGTATCTTTCCAAGATGTGAAACATCCGGTGGGGAACCTCCAAACTGTGGGAAGCTCTTCTCAGAGTGTTAAAGCAGCCCCGCCTTACCCCCAGCCCCTCCAAGTTCCTTCTGTTAGCAGAGAATGGTCAGCAGCTGTGCCCACGAGCCAGGCCTTGGTAGGGAGGCTCCTCACAGGAGGACTACCATAGAGCAACTGTTTGGTCTTGGGCTGGTGTTAGCAATCAAGGCCAAGGCTGGACTGAATGTCCCATAGTAAATTATGGTTTATTCACACGAGGGAATATTAGACAGCTGTTAAAATGTTTTCAAAAGAACTCTTATAATACTGAATAGTTTTTGATATTAAGTAAGTTCAAAGAAAGACATATGTACATCACATAAGGAATATTAAAATGTCTCCTGATTGCCATGAAAGACTGACTGGAAATGTTGTAAAGTGCTAACTGATTGTGTAGAAGAAGCTAGGTGTGAGAGCCCCCAGGAAACTTCTATCTGACCTTCAGAGGGGACAGCTTGGGATGGTGGCCTTTGACCAGCATGCAAAGGCTACTAGTACAGTTGTTATTTGTGGGACTGTCCTGTGTTTCTTTCTGACAGTGACATTCCAATTCACTTCAAAATGAGGCCTTTTTGTGTTGAAAGGTTTAGTGTCAAACATGGCAGATTTAGCACCTGGCAAGCAGAAGGTGGAAAGTGGTCCCCACAGTTTCTGGTGGACCCACTCTGCACTCACTCTCAGCTGTTTCCTGACCAGAGGTTTTGATGGCTTGAGCTGCAAAGCTTTGCTCAGGCCCATCATGTGGGCCTGAGAGAGACCTTGTGAGTCACTGTGAGTTTGTTTTATAGTGACAGGAACATGATGCTAGTTGACTGGGTGTTGGCAGGCCAGGCCTCCAATCAGTTGTTAATGGAACCCCCTGACAAGTAAGGAACAGTTGGACCACATTCTTCCATTCTTTAGATGGACAGTGTCCAGCTGGTATGCCAAGTTCCCCCAAGCTATAGACACATAGAGAAACAATACAAGCAGTCTCTATACAAAACATTGTTTTCAACAAGACAAACCCAACTCATCCATGGGCGCCTGGGGCACAGGTGAGAATGTGCTAAATGTAACTGAGTCCCTGATTAAGAAACAATGGCATCTTGTTAGCACAGTTGTCTCCAGTGGCATCCTTGAGAGCAGGGCATCTTGGGCAGATGGCCTGCTAGGCGGCTCAATGTGCAGGGAAAATTCTTCTCCCCTGGGTCAGCACTGGTCCAGCATCACATATTCTTGAGGTCCCTAAAGACTACGTGGGCTGCATTCCGTCCAGCCGCTCCCATGACACCTCCTCCTGGAACCAAAGCTCTGCTCAGAAGCCCACCAGAAAGGGACAGGGCGGGACTCACAAACAGCAGCCACAATTTGGAACAACTGCCAAACTGCCTGGGCTCCCTGCAGCTTCCACACACAGCTGTGGCCACATTGTTCTCTTGTCCCACACTCTGCCAGCCTCCCTGCCTCAACGGGGAGGCACTTGGCAGTTTAGCAGGTAAAGCTGAAGTGTAAGGATCAGGAGTGGGCAGGAGACTCGGCTCTTATGAGAGCCTCACCCACATCCCAGAGAGGGCATCACCAGGAGATGACAGCCACAGTGAAGTCACCTAGGCTTGGAGTTGGTACAGCAAAGAATTCCAAGGTTAAGGAACATTACTGATCTTTTCTGGTCTCAAAGATGGGTGACGAATTAAGGACTGCGAGCCTCCCACAGCCTTGGAGGAGCTGCCTCCACCCTCCATCAGAACATGTCCCTACACCTAGGTGGGAGGAGATGTTTACCAACCGTGGAGGGGTGTGGCAGCCTGGCAGAGATACTGCCATGTGCTTTCCCTGGGCAGAGGCTTCGGAACACAGCGATAGCTTCCCACATCCTCCTCTGGAGGCAAACTTAGGACAGACACTCACCCTACAAGCCCTTTCAGCCCACACAGGAAGTAGGTCACTCACCAGGATGGGCCCCACTTCCACAGAGGTACAGGCCCTGGACAGGGCATCTGTAGTCAGAGTGTTGGGGCACTGGACGGGCAAAGTAGAGCTGGTCCAGGGACATGGCACCGTGGAATATGTTCTGTGGAGGCAGGGTTCCAGGGTTCTGTCGTTAGTGTAGGAGTGCTATGGGGGGGCAGGGTTCCAGGGTTCTGTCGTTAGTGTAGGAGTGGTTTTGCCACAATGGCTGGCTCTTCCTCTCCCTATCTTTTTCTAATCCAGGTCCCCCTGCTTTCTGGATATTTCTCTGGGTTCTTAACTCAGGGTGAGTGGGAAAGAAAAGGGGGGACCCTGAGGGCTTGCTGTGGGTCACTAACTCCCAGTCTGTTAGGAAGACAGGCTACTTGCTGTGTTAGCACAGGCTCCTGCTGGGGTTTGGGGCTTTGGAAAGCCACCATCTCAGTCTGGCCTTGGGCATCCCCGACCCCACATGGTACAGTGGGAGCTTGCTCTGCTCACTGACGACCCAGGTCACTCTGGTCTGGAAAGGCAGTGGGTGTCCTGAACAAGGAGACCAGAATCGGCTGCATGTCACCATAGGCTGTCCCTCTTACTGCCCCCTCATCTGGTCCCCATGTGAAAACTTCTTCCCCAAGCCATCCTGCCTTCGTGACTACGCTGCCATCCTGTCCTTAGCCTCTGGGGTTCAACCTTCATGTCATGTCCACCCTCCAGGTCATTCTGTCACCAACACTTAATGACACCAACACTTCTGACCCATCCCAGTCCAGACCGACCATTCACTCAGTCTCGGAAGCCCCTCCCACTACCTGGCTTTTTGCCTTCTGTCTGGATCGGTGCTGTTGAAACAAAAATGACCAGAGCCATGCATGCGATTTTAGATTTGCTAGGAGCTGCATTTAAGAAGTAAACGGCAAATTAGTGACATTTATGTCAATAGTGTATTTTAGTTAGTCTAATAGATTCCAAATCTGATCATTTTGGCACATAGTCAATGTCATGGTTTAACATGACGGTGTCACTTGTGTCCCTGCTGGGTTCCCACTGATGTGCATCATACACCACTCAGCTCACTACGGCTTCATTAGGCTCAGTAGCTCCTGTGGCCAGAGGCTGCAGGGCTGGAGCTGCCTCGTCTTGAAACTCCAGACTCCTCTCTGGGCTCCCTGACTCCTCATGGGGCTCCTGGCCTCCTCTCTGGGCTCCCTGACTCCTCATGGGGCTTCCAGCCAGGCTGCTGGCTTTTGGCCTCCATTTTCTTTAATATGGTAAACCAAAGCTTACTACAAGGTCCTGCTTCCTTAGGGAGAGGAAGCTCCCTTTTGAAAAGGCTGATGGGAAAGGCAAGGCAGGCTTCCTACCCTGCTCCAGGCCTAGTGACCTTCTTGAGTGGCACCTGTGCATCTGTGTCCTCTCTCTTCTGGCCCTACTTAGCCAGGGGCTCCACCACTTGCTAATGAAGGCTGGGTAAAGCCCAAAGGGGCCAGCCAGGGAGGGCAAGCAGGAAGACAGTGGGATGAGGCCCCCAGGCCTACACTCACCCCTCTAGGAAGCCCGAAGATTCTCTCTAGATCCCGTGGGGTGAGGATATCTCTGGCCAGCACAGATCTCTTGAAGCCAGGGGCATAGGCCTCGATACAGTCAAACACTAGAGCCCAGGATAAGCATCGGGAAGAGAGGTACAATAAGATTGTGCAACTCATAAATTTACTAAAATCTGTTGAATTATATGAGGTAGTTTATTTCATCCCATGCAAATTATATACCAGCAAGTAAAAACCAAAATGAAAAATGGTTCATAAGCAAATAAATGCTTTTTCTAAAAGGCCTGTAGTCAGGCCAGCCTCACTCCCTCATCCCTTGCCCTGACCTAAGCACGATGCTCCCTGTCTGCGCGGGAATACGCTAAGTAGTTTTCTTCTCGATGCTTTACCTATGCTGTTTCTTTTGCTTGGAATACTCTTTGCCTTCGGGCCTATCCCTATTCATTGTTGAAAACCCAGTTCAGTGCTTCCTCTCTTGGGTGCTCTCCTGTCTCTGGCTCATGACTTACTCCTTTTGGTCCATAAAGTACAATGCACTGTGGTGATCTGCTCCTCATTAGTCTCCCTGCCTGAACTGTGAGAAGCTGGAGGGCAAGAGCAGAGTCTCCAGCTTTATAAAAAACACTATGTGCTAGTGTGTGTGTATGAGTGCGTGTGTGTGTGAGCATGTGTGCGAGTGTATGTATGTGTATCTGAGTGTGAGTATGTGAGTTTGTGTGTGTGTGTGAATGTGTGTGAGAGAGTGTGTGTATGTGTGTAGGTGAGTGTGTAAACATGTGTGTGAGAGTGTGTGTGGGTATGTGTGTATGTATATCTGTCTGTGAGTATGTGAGTTTGTGTGTGTGTGTGAATGTGTGTGTATGTGAGTGTGTGTGAATGTGTGTGAGCATGTATGTGTGAGTATGTGTGTGTGTCTGTGTGTGAGTATGGGAGTTTGTGCATGTGAGTGTACGAGTGTGAGTATTTGTATGTATCTGTGTGTGTGTTTGTGTGTGTGAATATGTGTGAGTGTGTGTATCTGTGTGTGTGTATTTGTGTGTGTATATGTGTCTGTAAATGCGTGTGTGTATATATGTGTGAATGTGTGTGTGAGTGTGTGTATCTGTGAGTGTGTATGTGTGTGTGAATGTGTGTGTATCTGTGTGTGTGTATATGTGTGTGAATGTGTGTGTATCTGTGTGTGAGTGTGTATCTGTGTGTGAATGTGTGTGTGAGTGTGTGTATCTGTGAGTGTGTATATATGTGTGTGAATGTGTGAGTGTGTATGTGTGTGTCTGTGGTCCAGTGTATGTGTAGAGGTCAGACAACAGCTTTAGGAGTTGGATTTCCCCCTCCTCTCTATGTCACACTGTCACACTCAGGTCACCAGGCTTGTATAGCACGTGCCTTTACCCACTGAGCCACCTCTCTTGCTGGGACCCTGTCCTTTTGGCTGTCTTAGCCTTGTGCCTGACCACCGTCATATTCACCATGCTGACATGAGGTTTCTTTGGGCACATCTCTTCCCTTGGGACACCCCCTGCAGTGTTTAGCTGGACCGAGGCTGTGGGGAGCAGGGAGCATGCCCAGTGGATCCCATGGCCGGGTATCACCCTGCAGAGCAACCTGTGTCAGATTCTTTACCTCTGTCTGCGTAGGTGTTTTTCTCTTGCTCGTTCCAGACCTTGCCTCCTGCCAGGGTGTAGGGTGTATACTGAGTGAAGAGGGAGACAACATGGCAGCCTGGTGGAGCCAGGGTGGGGTCCAGCGAAGAAGGGATGCAGAGTTCAATCATAGGCCTGTGATGTCAGGGGGAGCAGAGAGGGTCAGGACTGAGGAGATGAACTCGGGGCCATCCTGAGGTGACACGAGATAAATGAAGGCCCTCAGAAACCTGGTCTGATCATCACTGTGAAGCCACGGTGGTTAGCATAGTCCAGACCACCTCTGTGGCATTCCTTGAGATAGGGAGCCCAGGGCCCAGGGTTCTGATCCTTTCTCACTGGCTCAGAGGTGTGTCTTCCTTCCTCACAGACCTGTGGTTCTAATCTGGGCTCCCCAGCTCAAATGTCAGATAGTGAGAACCGTGGAGGGGTCAGCCCTGAGTCACCTGGCTCTCGAGTGGTCAGTGTCCAACCATGCCTGCACCTCTCCTCCTGGCCCAGAGACTCTATCTGGAATGAAGAGGTAAGGAGAGCACCCAGACCTATTCAAGCAGCATAGTACGGTGCCCCATGTCTAGCCTTTGCTACCTGCCGCATAAGACCCTCAGATCTGTAGGTACATTTAGCCCTCCATGCCTGGGGGCTCTGCGCTTTCTCCAACCACAGATTGAAAATATGAAGAATGGAAACTCTATTCAGTGAACATGCTGACCTCCCTTGGCATCATCCTATAAACAATGTCACACGGCGGCCGGTAGACCAGCATTCACCTGAGTGTGAATTTACGTCACCTAGAGATGACCGGTGGTCTACGAGAGGGTGTGAGAGGTGGTGGTGATTAAGAGCACGCAGGCTCTGCCAATTTACAAAAGGGACCCGAGTGTCACCGATTTTGGTGACCACAGGCTTGGAGATGCTAGAACACAGATCCAGACTCTATGAGCGTCTGTCACAGCTGTGTGACTGACATCCCTCAGCTGCACTTCCCCCTCACCTTAGATATTTGCCAGCCTCTCCTGTCATTGTCCAACCCCTGCTATCTAACATCTGCCAGCCCCGCACCCTCAAGCCTCCTCCTGTCTTATCATTTCCCAGTTGCTCCCCTTCCCTCCCTCTCACACACCATTTTCTGCCTAACAGCAAACCTACCCTTGTGGTTTAAATACCTTTGATGCATGCGTGGCACCTGCACACTCCCCCCTCCCCACTTCTGCTGCCTCTGCTCAGGTCCCAGCCACTGTCCTGTTGCCCTCAGATTCTGTATCCAGTAACCAATTGTAACAGGTGTCTGCTCTTTGTCCACACTGGACAGACAGGTCTTTCTAAAGGAAAAGTCGGGCTTTTCTGGAGTAAAAGCCAGGCCAGTGGAGAATGCCTGGCCAGCTGCGGGGCTCTGTGCCCCCCACTCTAGCCTGTTCTATCTGTCCCAGCACAGCAGTACACCCCTGCCTCAGGGCTTTTGCACCCTCCCTTCTCTCTGGGTGTTCTTCATATATTCACACAACCTGTCTTGCTTCCTTCAAGTCCCTGCTCAGATGTCACGTCATGGGGCGGAGCAGGGTGGGGCAGGGCAGGGTGGGGTGGGGCAGGGCGGGGCTTCTCTTTTAGATGGCAGACTTTCACCCAACCACCTTCTTTTTCTCCTTGGTGGCTATTACTGGTGCACGTGATTGGCCGGTTTTTGGCCAGTGGAGGGACAGCCCAGAGTGGAGATTTTGTGGGTCTTTCTTGCTGCTCTGTGTCTGAGTAGCTGACACAGAGTAGGTGTCACATGAGCAACCTCGCGTCTCTCCTTCATCTTACGTGATGTGAGTTCTTATGCACCAGGGTTGTCATAAACCTGGTGTCCACTTTACATCCCAGGCCTCACAACCCATGCCTGGTGTGGAGCCTGACACGGGATGAAGGCTACAGCATTGCCTGCCGTCTCCTATGGTGGCAGTACAGCTGGGATGGGGTACTTGAGGAGGTTGGATGAAGGAGCTCCCCAGACATGCACTAGGGGCTAAGTGGGCATGCCTTCTGCGATCACGGACTCTGAGAACCCCTCTCCTGCCCAGGAAGTACTTCCTCTTCTACATACTCTGAGCGCTGTCCTTCTCAGGACTGTCCCCACTAGCCTGGGACACTCCCAACATGCCCCCATCTGTTGGTTTGAGTAGGTTTGGCCCCCATAAACTCATGTGTTTCGATATGCTTGGCCCATGGAAGTGGCATTATTAGGAGGTGTGGCCTTGTTGGAATAGGGTGGCCTTGTTGGAGGAAGTGTGTCACATGTAGGTGCCCAAGCTCTGCCCAGTGCTGAAGCGGCCCACTCCACACCCAGCTACCTGCAGAAGACAGTCTCCTCCTGGCTGCCTTTGATTCAAGATCTCGGCTCCTCCAGTATCATGTCTGCCTGCGCGCTGCCATGCTTCCTGCCAGGATAATAGACTGAACCTCTGAAACTGTAAGCCAGTCCCAGTTAAGTGTTTGCCTTTATAAGAACGGCTGCAGTCATGGTGTCTCTTCACAGCAATGAAAGCCAAACTAAGACACTCCTTCATCTCCACTGCTCTGATGTTTAGATTCCTTGTCTGAGATACGTTTCGTGTCCTTAAACATGGAGAGACACAGGCAGACTGATTCTGGGGCACTGAAGGTTTACTGCCAGGCAGGTCTCACCTACCTTTGGGAAGGCAGGCCACCCTTGGCATCTTCATAGGCCTGGTGGAGGAGCAGGGTGTCTTCACAGTTGAGGTGGATGGAGCACTGATGGTGAGCTTGAGGCTGGTCCCTGGGACCATTGGGGGCCACCTGGAAGTTGGGCAGCCTGTCCACAGCCACTGAGGAGACAAAAGGTGAGATCAGGCCCCCAGCCTTGAAGGGTCCTCCCTCGATAGTCAGGACCTGCTTGTTCAGTAGCTTCAAAAGTATGACAAGCTGGGGACAAACTGGCGTCAGGGCAGGAGAGGACAGTGTGCCTGATTTGGAGATGCCTGTGCTAATGTGTCAAAAGGCAGATGCAATCCGACATCTCTTACCATTGATCTTGGTAACAGGAGACTGGGTGTCCAGCTGGGAGATTCTCTTCACAAAGGCCCTGGGAAGCCACTCCTGGAAGGAGAGACTTCCATGAAAAGCCTGGGGTAGCCAAGGAGTTTAGACCAGCCCTCCGACCTCGGTCTGAAGATATCCTCTTCTTCCTTCAGAACCAGCCCCACACTACTTCCTCTGTGAGAGTTTCCCGGAGCCCTCCCAGTCTAGGCTGAGCCTGACTTCCTCTGCACTTGGCCCACTGTCCTGGCGGGGAGTAGCTCTCTCCATGTCCTGCTTTGGAGAGGGATTGACGTTTGTATGCATCTTACTCCAGCTGGTCATGGTTCTTATTGCTTCAGAACGGCTTCACAATGTGCGCCGAGAGCTGTTGGATTTCATTAGTGGAAATATTCCGAGACAGTAAGTAGCGCTTTGCCCCCAAGAGCAGGCCTACATATGGATGAGACTGCCTGCTCAGATACGCACTATCTTATCTTTCAGGGACAGGCAAGGTATGACCAATTGCAACGTTCCAAAGTCCTGAGCCCTTCCTGGATGCAAGCCCCTTCTCATGTTTCTCCACAGTCCCCCACACCCCAACTCACACCTACTGACCCTGGACTGGCTGGGAGACTGGATTTAGCCAATGTCAGCAAGGAAGATGGGTCCAGGTCAAACAATGGAACATGCTGAGCTTGCCTGCTGTCACCCTCTTCCAGGCCTGAGAACATGTTGCAGCCCCTGTGCCAGAGGCTGAGGGACACACAAGTCCCCCACTCTGTCTTTCCACAGAGTCTGTTCTGGATCAGCCACAGCCAGCCAGTTCCCAGACAACTGAGTCCAGTCAAGACCAGCAGAGCTACTGCCACTGCAGGTAACACACATGTCCCAGCAGCTGGACCAGCCAAGAGCAACAGATTTCTGTCTATAAGAGAAGATCTTATCTGCCCAGGAGTTTTATTGCTGTGCTAAAAAACAAAACAAAATAAAACAAAAAACCCTCCCAACCCTCATTCCCAGCATTAATATTGCAATAGATCACTGGCAGAGGGTAGAATCCAAGTTGGCAAGGGGGGGGGGGATCCAAATCTCTGTAGTAGAAAAGTGGTAAGAATTATAAACCAGACCTGGGCCCTGGCACTGGCTTGGCCTATTGCCAGCTGTGTGGTCTCAGTCCCCTCACCTCTGTGGACCTTCCCATAAACCATGAGACTTCTCTACTGTTTGCAAGCTGCTGACTTTCTCAGATAAGCCTTAGTGCTCGACCGTCCAGCCTGATGTAATCTGAGCTCCCCACACCACATTCCTGTATGGCAGACCTCCCCTGCCCCGCCTCACCTGTGGTGTCAGCTCTAAGAAGGTGACCTGTGGCGATGCACAGGACAAGACGACTCTGCTCCTGACCTCCTCGCCATCCTGCAGCGTGATCCCTTGAACACGGCCTTCACTGTTCACCTGCACCTTAGCCACAGTCTGGAGCCCCAGCAGGAGAACCCCGAAGTGCCCCAGAAGGAAGCCCAGGGTGAGAAGTGGGTGTGGCTCCTGGGCACCCATACTTCTTCACCCCCAACCCATTCCCCATCTCGGGGTGCCCACCATGGAGCACAGCCCACGCGTGGCTTTGTGACTGGTGAACTTGAAAAGTTGGCCAGCTGCAGAAGCGAGAGCCTGGACTCAGGGCTTCACCAGTTCATCAGTAATTCAAGAGTCTCTCTGAGTCTCAGACTGCTCCACCCTCCACCCTGCATCCAGGCCAACAGTCAGGTTTGGGGAAAGGGGCTCACACCTTTTCTGTGAAGATACTTGCTCCATGTGTAGTAGCTGAGCTTGCAATGGCATCAGAGAGGGCACCCATGCCACCCTGGACATAGCTCCAGGCACCCTGCATCCCCTCCAGGCTGCCCATCACATGGTGCAGCAGCACATACCTGAGGGCAGAGCACAGAGCACCGAGGGCTGAGGCAGAGTCTCATCTCAGTTTCAGAAGCACATAGCCCTTTCTGTTCTGGGCCTTCAACTCTTCCTTCCCAGTCCAGCCCTTTCCCTGAGCCTTCACGTGAACTCAGTGCCCTGCCTTCCCATGCTGCAGTCTCTCCCTGTGGTACATGTGACACAGGACTCCAGCCTCCATATGCCACAAGCACGCCAAGCGCCAACCTGGGTCACTCCCACAGGCATCTCTATATGTGTGCATTTCTGGCACACATGTTAACCCAGGACCGTCACCATTCTCTGAGCTGGCCACTTTCAGTGTCCCCACCCAAAGGAAGGGCACTTTCCACCAGAAACCCTGGTGTCAACCTTGGCAGATGCTCAGATGCCCTGACTAGCTGCCTCTTCTCTCTCTCATGCAGCCAGACCAGGTCACTGGCTCTCCTCAGCACTTGTCCTGCAGGTCACCTTGGTGGAGCCTGGAGCTCTGGTCTTGGTGCCCAAATGCTTCCGTCCTCCTTCCTTTCAGAGCCTTTGCTGCACAGTACTGCCCGAGGGGACAGCCAGTGTCATCAGGTGGTGCCCATGGCTTCTGCCTGGGGTCAGCCCACTCCTCCCCCCACACCGCACATCCTTGCTAAGTCCAATCCTTTTGGTTGCTGGAATGGAGTGCTTGCTGTGCCACTCCAGCCTCTGCACCCGCTGGGCTGCCAGTCTGGAACCTTTTCCTTCAGCAAGCCCCTTCTCTTCCCCTCGTTTCAGACCACACATTTCCTGTGGCAGGCCTTTTGTTACAGCAGGGCAGCTTTCCCTGCTGGCCCACTGACAGAACACTTTCTGATAGTCTCTGCTTGCTCTGGGTCTCTGATTTCTGGTCCCTGGACTACTGTGTCTCCAGCACCCAGCACTGGCAGGTGCTCATCAGTAGTTGCTAAGGAAAGCAATGGGCTTCTAAAAGGCGTGTTTTACAAGCTGGCCAGTAGCTCAGCTTCCCTGAGACCCAAGAGAAAAGGACTGGAGGCCCCAGGTGCACATAGGCTGGCTAGTCAAGGGCTTGGCAGAGTGCAGCAAGTGCTGTCCTTGCTTCGTCTCCACGGCCCTGGGGACTCAGGACTGGCTTGACCTGTATTGGAAAGCCACTTCCTGGGGGTGCTTTCATCCTGAGAGATAAGCCACACTGACAGCTCTAGTTGTATCTTAGAAACACTCTTGGTGGTCCCTTCCAGCTCTACACACTCATGTGCGGGTGCACACACACACACACAAACATGCACACATACGCACATATACACATGCACACACATGCACTACACACATGCATACACACATGCACATACACATAGACACATACACATGCATACACACACATGCACAAGCATGCACATACACACATGCATATACACTTACATACATATACACATGCACACATACATACACTGACACATGCACACACAATACACACATTGACACACATTCACACACACACACACACACACACACACACACACACACACACACACACCCTTCTACTCCTGCTCTTACAAGAGGCCAAGAAGTTCAAAACACAACCACGGCCTTCACTGTCTGACTGCTCCTCTCCTATTGGGCTCTAGGCATGCAGGTTCTCACAGAGAAGGGCAGTTCTCGGCCCTGGGAGGAAGCTGTGTGCATGTGGGGAGAGGAGAGACACAGGCTTTGCAGGCGTCCCGAAGGAGAAAGAGAAAGAAAGAAAGAAAGAAAGAAAGAAAGAAAGAAAGAAAGAAAGAAAGAAAGAAAGAAAGAAAGAAGGAAAGAAAGGACAGAAGATACTGACAGCAGGAAGAGGCTTTGTCTGAAGAATCATGGAGAAGAGCAGCTAAGTAGCAATTCTGGGGTTCAAAGAGCATGTGTGCTAGAAGTCAGCTCTGCCTCTTACTAGCCATGTGACTCTGGGTGGGACACTCCTCTGAACTCCCAGTTTCAGATGTGACTCTCGAGAGTTCATTCAACATGCATGATATGCTGATCTCCATGCCCGTGTGCTAGATAAGCTGAGATAAGCATCCGTGAGCTTCCTCTTCTCCAGCAGCTGCCCCCTGTCCCTACTCACCCACTCCCCGGAGTGTGGGGACTTGTCATTGCTCCAATCACAGCATCTGTCGCCAGAGTGGCTTTTAGAGGTTCCGACTCAAACCATTGGTCCAGTACCTGAAGAGCAAAGCCCCAGAAAGGCTCATGGCCTGGGTGGCAGGAAAGATCCCCTAGGCCACCATCTGGCCACACTCACCTTGGAAATGGGGGCTGTGAGGACCTCATAGTACTGGGGGAGATGGGCTCCCAGGGTTCGCCCTGAAAGAGAAGTGTAACCATCAAGTGGGACAGGCTTTCAGGAGACTCCGTTCTATCCCTAGGAAAGAAAGAACAGGAGCAGGCAGAGACTTGGTGGTGACAGTGTGACAGTCAAGGGCAGTGTGTGCTTGCAAGGCTCTGGACCCCTCTTTAAACATACTCAGCTCTGAGTCTGTTTCTTTGTAAGATGGGGGACGTGTTTCATATGCTACTGTAAGGATTAAATGTAATAGAAAAGATGTGTAATTTTGTGGGCACCAGCTATATTTCAGCAAAAGGCCAGGGACCATGGGTTTTGGCCACTGCGGCCCCTCTGCATACCTTTGCAGTTGTCAATAGTACTTGTTTAATAAATATTAACACAATGAATTTAAATAATTGATATTGTTATTGCACGAGGCTCCCAGGACTGGTAATCTGAAAAGGAGCGTCTGCTTTTGGTATTGGTGACAAAGTTGACTTGCTGTCTCCATTTCCCCCACCACAGCTGGCGGGCCTGCCCTGACCTTGACTCTGGGCTTATCCATGTGGCCCACTTGCCAATGGAATATTTATAAATGTGTCACAAATGGAGACTCGTAACTGGCCTGGGCAGCGGAACTTGCCCCCTGAGCATCTCCGCTGATGTGAGAAGTACATGCCAGTGTAGCATGTCGATTCACATGTAGGATGAGACATTGAGCGCAGAGAGCACCGTGCTGGTTATCCTCAGCCGCAAACCTGTGCATGAGGCCAGACCGGACCTGCTGGTCCTGCCAGCATCAGCTGAACTACAGAGAACCAGGGAAATAAGTGCTGGGTTTTAGAAGCCAAAGGAGTCTTGTAGGATTTCTTTTTTCTTGTGACCATAGCTAACTGATTCAGTATTTTTCTAGGATATGGGAATTTGTCTGTGTACTCAAAGCGCTGTAGAAAATAACAGCATATTTGATCAGGCTTCTATCTTAGACTCTCGGAAGACCCCACTAATTGATCACAGACCTTTTAATATTTTTCTGGGGTCTAAATTTAGTATTCTTCTTCATATGGAGGCAGCTCTTCACATTTTCTTGGATCTTATATCATGGCCTAGCTGTGGCTGTGGCCAGACGCTTCATGCAGGCTTTGATCTGCTTCACATATTGAAATTCTAATAGCCTCAAGCGAAGGCTGCAGTAGGATGTACCCTTTCTTCTCCGGGCTTCTCTGGCACCACGTCAGTTCATCTAAAGATGTACTCTCGGGAGAGAACCCCTGACCAGCTGGGAACAGGGTCCCTTCCTTCTCTCAGAAATGATCCTTAAGGACCTATGCACCTTCTGTGAGTACATTCCCCAGAGAGTCTCATCAGGGCCAGTGTCTCCTTTCCCACCACCCCATGGCCAGTGCCAACACACACCTTGGTACTGGTGTTCCCTCTGGGCGGCGGTTTGAAGAAGGTAAGCCCCTGTCAGGCTCATGTGTCTGAACACTTGGTCCCCAGTTGTTGGTGCTGTTTGCTGGAGGGCTTATGGAACCTATAGGAGGCAGAGCCTTGCTGGAGGAAGTACATAGCTGGGAGTGGGCTTTAGGAGTTTATAGGCCCTGCCTCCTTTCAGTTTGTAGTCTCTAGTTCCTGCTTGTGGATGGATTCTGGTCAGCGAGCTTCCGGCTTCAGCTACCTGCTGCCATCTGCTGCCATGCTGTCTTTGCCCTTGTGGACTCTAACCCTCTGAAACCTTATGCTAAAATAAACACTTCCCTCCTTAGGTCACTTGGTCACAGTATTTTACTGCAGCGACACAAGCTACTCTGCAGTTTCCTCCTCCAATTCCCCTTTTGGGTGCCTTGGGGTCACCCTTCTAAGTAATCACAACCCTTGGTCTTGAGCTCTGTTTTTGGGGTAGCATAGGCTGAAACTCTCCAGGGGAGCGCCTGGCAGCCTCTGTGGGCCATGGCCTACTAGCTGACTACACGTGGTGGCTGCCTTGGAGCTCGGGCTCAGGCCTAGAAATCCAGAAAGAGGGCTTGTTTCCACAAAGGTCACTCCCCACACCCTGATTCTTGTACTTCAGTCTTACCTGCCTTCAGCAGGGGCCTCAGGGTGGACAGTGCCCTGAGCCTTTGCAGCAGGGAGCCATGTTGGAAGGCTGATGTGTCCACCGGAGCTGCGTCCAGCAGGGGGTCAATGGCTAGCACCAAGCGTTTCATGAACTCCTCGTATCTGGGAAAGGCCTGCAACAGAGCTTACATGTTAGGATGCTACAGCCCAGAATCCCACAGGATACTGTCCTTGTCCCTGGTCCTCTTTGCCACACTCCCATATGGCTGCCATTCCCCATAGTGCAGCCCTGGTGGCTCCTCGGACCACATCCCCAGCTGTGGCTCAGCTTGGCTCTGCTTAGGTCTTTCATCTCCACGTCTGTATGTCATATGTGAAGGGCAGAGCAGCTTGTGCAATAGAATCGCCACCAGGACTGAGGCTTCATCAGCATGGGCCAACACTAGCTACACAGAACAGTCACGTGTCTGAGAGTATAGGCCCTGTGATAAAAACCGTTCAGAAATTCTATGTCCTCTGTTTGTGACTGGTAGAAGGCAGATCTCTTCCCAGCATGCTGACCACTCTCATTTGGTCTCTCAGACTGACACGTTGCCTCATCCCATGTAGCCACAGAAGCCTGTCTCTTCTCACCCAGCAGCCCCCACAGCAGAACTCTCTAGCCGCGTTCCAGACTCTGCCCTCCTCACGCAGGCTGGTGGATAGGAACAGTGATGGAAGTTGCTACCACCAGAAGTTCTTACTGATTCTTACCCCAGGACGTTGAATTTCAGCTTAGTTATATATAAGGATAAACCCAGGAAATTGTGTGATTACATACAGTTCTGTAGTAAAGAACTTTTAAATGTTTATTATCGCTAATAATACATTTTTGCCTAGACCAGGCTTGCAAAATGACAGCTTTCAAGCACAAAAGCACAGGCTGAGGTCTTTGGGTTCCTCAGAAAAATGGGCCCAGCCCTCCCACTGTGTGGTCACTAACAAGTAGGGCCACAGACACTGGGACAAGGGGTCCTCAGCACACTACATCAGATGCTCATGACACTGAGGGGGTGGGAGGTGAGGGATAGTTCCAACCATCAGTCAGTGCTACGATCTCCATCAGAGTGTCCCACAGGCACAGGTATTAGAACAGTTTGGGATGAGGTGATGCTGTTTGGGAGAGGCTGAAGAACCTCTGAGGTGATGCTGTGTGGGAGAGGCTGAGGAACCTCTGAGGTGATGCTGTATGGGAGAGGCTGAGGAACCTCTGAGACATGGGAACTATTCGGCAAGATGTAGGGCTGACAGGCAAGCTCTGAGGGATACAAGCTGGCTCTGCTTTCCAGAGCTCTCTGCTCCTGACAGCTTAGGAGAAATAACCAGCACCTGACACACCTGCTGCCACAGCTGAGCTACTCCCGTCGTGCCGTCCTGCCATCACGAACTGTTCCCTTTTAAACAACAAGCCAAATAAGTCCTTCTTCCTCTAAGCT
Source organism: Uromys caudimaculatus (assembly GCA_028551405.1). Classification (NCBI taxonomy): domain Eukaryota; kingdom Metazoa; phylum Chordata; class Mammalia; order Rodentia; family Muridae; genus Uromys; species Uromys caudimaculatus. The sequence continues at coordinate 17,508,629 of CM052703.1, read as the reverse complement.
ACTTCTAGTTTGTTCTGTTACAGCTGTGAGAATAGCAGCTAACACGGCCAGGCTTAGGAAGCTCTGGGTAAAGGGGCTAGTGCTTCAATCCTGTGGTTGTCCAGGCCTGTGGACAGAAAGCAAGTGCATTGAGCATGCCTCCACTGAGATAGGATTTGGTGGTACACCTACAGCCGGCATCCAGGCTGGCACAAGAATGGCCATTCTAGAATATCTTCTCAACTGCAGAGCCCGCCATACCAGGCCCATTACATCACCCGTTGACGCATCTGGACAAAGCCAGCAAACGTGTTCCTGCACTAGATCTGCAGGAAGCAGTAGGCATTCTCCAGCTGGTGTGTGTTCTGGGAGGCAGATCTGCACACCACCACGGACGCTTTCTTGCTTTGGTTGTCATGGATTGATGTCAAACATTTTCCTGTCCTAAGTTCTTGTGGTCTTTCATGGGCTTTGGGATGGGTAACACGTGGGGTTCTGAACAAAAGCAGAGGGGGATTGCGTTCCAGGGATTGCGCTATGAATCTCAGCATGCAGAGACCGCCTGGTCAGCAGCCTCAGATGAGCACCAGCAGCTCCAGGAGACCCAGTGTCTACTGCTCTTAAGCACTGTCCACCAATCCTGGTCAGAGTGCCTAAGGTCAAAGGCTAGCATGGGCCGAGCTGTCCAGGAAAGCGGCCTGTTCAGCTACAGCCTTGACATCCATTGCATCTCGAGAGCTTGCTCTCGGCTGCTGAGGGAAGATTTCAGTCCCCTCTCACCTTCCCTACCTGAGCATCCTTCCGTGAGAACTGAGAGATTTGCTTCTGGTTTTCAGCCATGTCTGTGCCCAGCAGAAGAGACCTGGGCAGCTTGCCCAGTGTGCCCTCTTCCAGCATGGGGGTGAAGGAGTAGGGATTTCTCAGATGAAGTTTCAGCCCATGTTTCTGCAGAACACACAAAGACAGACATTTTAGGGATCCGTGTCTCTGCTTTCGACCTTACTCCAGTTCTGTTTGTGGGCCCAGTTAGGTATGTTTGTGATTGGCCCCGAGGTGTGCAGACCTGGTGCCTATCCTTTTAACCGAGGTTATGAATAACCCTCTTGTCCAGAGAGCCAGTGACAGACCAATAAAACCAAGGTGCACAGTACTCCACATCGTGACCCGTCCCCCCCTGTCCACTCTGTACTGATTCCATCAGAAAGGGTTCTCTACAGTTACTGCTACACTCACCTCTAGAGAGCCACACAAGTTCAGAGAGTTAAAATAATTTGTACCCATGTCGCTTTAGAAGGCATATCTGTATTCCAAAGGCACATCTCTGTGACTCCCAGGCCCCGAGACTCTCTCATCTACAACTGCCTCCCACCACTTCAGAGGGCAGTAAGCGAACTTTAAAACAAACACCAAGACAGCGGTTATGTGAAAATGCCTATGTACAGGGGGGACAAATTAGTCATTTAATTTTTATATTCGCATGACAGTCTACTTCCCTCCTGTCACTTTAAGAGGATGTCTCCTTCATACATCTAAAGTTGGCTTTGATTCTCTTGAACTCCCTTACATCAGGGCTTCCTCACAGCTTCTCCAAAGGGCCAGCGACACAACAGAGATGGAGCTGGCTTCCGTCGGACAGACTGTGGCCACTTTCTGGAGATCACTTTGTCTGGATCCATGGCCTGCTCTCTCACTGTATGTCTCTGCTTGGACTCTTATCAGCAAGCCCCACCCGGCACCGACCACACTGGCATGCTCTCTGTTCTTCATCCAAAGAAGAACAAGGCCCTTGTCACCACATGGTTAACTATATGTACATTTTTGTCTCCATCTCTTTGAGGTGGGGACGTTGTCTGCTTTGCCACTGCTGTAACCCTCACATGGGCTGGTACATTCACTACGTGGGCTAGGAAGCGTGTGGAAAGATGACCGTACCAACATTCCAGGAGCCACCCAAATGTGGGTAGGGACTGGCCTGGGGACCTTACGGCCTTTTTTTAAACATTAAAGTTGAGACATCTTTATTACAGGTTGGAGAAACTTCTACCATTGGCCCTTTTTAAAATTTAATTTTATGTATAGAGGTATTTTGCCCGTGTGTGTGTGTGTGTGTGTGTGTGTGTGTGTGTGTGTGTGTAATGCGTGTGTGTGTGCATGTGTATGTGTCTGTGTGTATGCATGGGTGTGGTGTGCGTGTTTGTGTAATGCATGTGTGTGTGCATGTGTATGTGCCTCTCTATGTGTATGCATGTGTGTGGTACATTATGTACCAGGTGCCTATGGATGTCAGAAGACTGCATCAGAAGCTCTGATTGCAGATTGAGATGAGCAGTCACGTGGGTGCTGGGACTTGAAGCCAAGACCTCTACAAGAGCAGGAAGTGCTCTTAACTCAAGTGCGGAGATAGCTCTCCAGCCCCTGCCGTGGTTCCTCCTACTATGATGAAGTGTTTAACTGCAGGGGCTATCCTCAGCAACTCCCCTTGCCTCACCATTGACATCTCTTATATTGCTAAATCAGCTCTGTAGCTGTACACTCCTCTCAGGCCCCGTGCCCTCGTCACAGACTGCCATCTTGTGGTCCACTGAGCAGCTGCCTCTGGTATCTGGCCTTCCATGCCATCTCCCAACATGGCCAGGGGACTTATCCTCCATAAACTTCTGCTTCTTGATTGAACACCTCTTCTGGCTTCTCACTGTTCCTGGATGAAGTACAGTCCTAGTGTGAGCTGTCCCTGCCCTATTCCCTGTACCCGTCTGTAGGGGATGCTCTGACCACAGGTGCTTTCTGCTCGTGTGCTCTCTCTTCCGTTTTTTCTTTCTGTCACCTAACTCCACTTACTGTGTCTCAGATCCCCCACTGTACCTGTCCCCAGGCTTGTTCTGGGACTGCTGCAAAGCAGGCCCTTGGGATACACGGACTGAACAAACAGGTCAATAAGCAGCCCGGAGGAAGCTGAGCTAGTTCAAATGTAACTAATTGAACATGGGTGATTCTTTTTTCTAACTGATTCTAGGACTTCTAAATGGTACCTTTGTCATTGCCAACTTTTCAATCATGAGAAAGAGGAAGAGAATGTTAAACCGACCCGGAATATTCAGGAGTTTGTTCAGGGTACGCAGTTAGCCTTGAGTTACAAAAACAGAAGCAGAGCCCCCCTCTGCTCAGCAAGCACAGCCATCCCAGGTGTGAGAGGGACAGGGAGGACCAGTGGCATCTCAGCCCCAGAGTACTGCAAAAGGCTGCGCTGGGTCCCACAGCTGTGAAAACAGGTTCTGAGCAAGCTCTTCGGCAATCCCCACGTCCCCACCAGTACCTAGGTCATTCCCACCGACCGACAGGTTTGAGGGGCCTCGCCCTAGGCAGATTTCCTCGTAAAGCACTAGTGGGAGGGGCATGGATGGAAGAGGCCTGGAAGATCCCCCAGGGACGGGAGGGAAGGCCGAGGCTGCCTCTGCCCCTCCCCAGATCTGCCACCACAAACTAGAACTCTATTAATAGAAATTCCTTCAGCTATAGTATGACACAGACTGAAGACCCTGGACCTAACCCCAGGCTTTGGCTAAGTTCTATCCGGTCCATTCTCTCTCTCTCTCTCTCTCTCTCTCTCTCTCTCTCTCTCTCTCTCGATACTAATTTATTCATTTGGGCTTCGGTTATCACCCGGTTCATAGACTCTATACAATGGTTCTCAACCTTTCCAAAGCAGCCCTTCAGTACAGTTCCTCGTGCTGTGATGACCTAAAACCATCAAATCAGTTTTGTTGCTACTTCATAACTGTAATTTTGCTACGGTTATGAATCATAATGTAAATATTTATTGAGATAGAGGTTTGCCAAAGGGGTCTGGACCCATAGGCTGAGAAGCATGGTATTCAAGCAAAGAGCGTTATAAGCCGTGCCTACGTGTTTTCTTCACTTCTGCAGTATAGGAGGCTCCATGGGTCTTTTTTGCCAAGATGGGAGACAGTCAAGTTGGTCTCAGGACTAAGATGGTTGAGTTGAGGAGGAGGAGGAGGGGGGAGGAAGAAGAGGAAGAGGAGGAGGAGGGGGAGGGGGAGGAAGAAGAGGAGGAAGAAGAAGAGGAGGGGGGCTGCCAGTGGACTAAGGTGAGCAGACAGGAGAGAAAAACAAGAGGCAGGGAAAGGATCCTTCCAGATGGCCCAGAACCCAGAGGAGGTCCCCGTCCTCTGGGACAAGTGTCTCAGGGAGTCCTCTACAAAAGCCTGAACCAGGCAAAGGAGGGGAGTCTCTTTTTAGCCAAGATCTCCACACACATAAAAAAGAAAAGCCTGTTTTACAAGTAAATGAGGCCAAACCAAAGGTAAGGACAACAGACTGTGTGTGATAAGTGGGCCGGGCAGCCATGCCCTTTTAAGAAGAAGTATACAGAAGCGGGCATGGTGGGAACACCTTCAGTCCCAGCACTCGGGAGGCAGAGGCAGGTGGATCTCTGTGAGTTTGAAGACAGCCTGGTCTACAGAGTGAGTTCCAGGACAGCCAGGGCTACACAGAGAGACCCTGTCTCAAAATACAAAGATAAAGTATGCAAGTATATTGTTACACCCCAACTGGTACCTCCCAAAGCTCCTGGACCCTTACAGCAGGCCTGTTGGAGCTAAGGGGCAAGCAACAGCAGCAAATACAATTAGTCCTCCCTGGCCCAACATTAACAGAATTAAAGGGTAAATTAGTGGCAAGAAATGCTTTTCCTTCCTGGTCACACAAGTAAAAGATAAACTGAGGCAATACTTATTACTCCTCCATGTTTGAGGAACATCCCAAGGTCCAGGCCATGGAGAGCAACTAACTCTTAGTAGAATGTAAGTCTAATTCCATAACACTAAGGTTCAATATTCCCTCTTGGCTTGGCTTTAAAAGGTAGAACATGCAAGGCCCATGTCACCCTGAGAAAGTTACAATCTTAAACTATTCCAACAAAAACCAAGGGACAAGGCCATGGGCATCTGATTTTTTTCTCTGGTGCCTACATTGTGTCTCATAACATACTTTTTTGCTTTGCACGTTATTAAAAATTCGATTGTCCACCCTCACCAGGTCTTTCTCCTGGTACCTTGGCATCATGTTCAGGAACCTCTCCCTCTAATTCAAATATATTGCCTCTGAGGTTTTTTGTGTGTGTCTGTTTTGAAACTCTTTTATCTTTGCGACCAAGAATGTGCAAAGGGGACTCTGCCCACAGTGGCACAGTTTCCTGCTCATGATATCAAGAATGGTGGTAGATGCCAAAGATTAACAAGGGTAGCTTTGTAAACTCGGGTGCCCAAGGCTGCATGTGGGTGCTTTATGAAGACCAGATAAGATACCAGGAGGTAAAGGGAGCTAGAGAGGAGTCGGAAGCCCCTGCCCAAGGCATCAGCCAGGTGCTGGCGTGCAGACTGAAAATCTGATGGTAAAAGCAGCAGCAGCAACAACACCAGCAGCAGCAGCAGCAGCAACAACAAGAGCACCCCTCATTTTTCAAGAGGCCTGTTTGTTGTTTGAGATTTGCCAGATCTTAAAGCACGGGGTGGCTGAGACAGAACCAAGCTATGGCATGCCGAGGGACACATGTGGGTTAGACAGAGCCTGGAAGAGAAAAAAGACCTCAGGCAGGAAGCTGCTTGGGGCATGGGATATGATGCCTCCCTCCCAGGCCAGGAAGGAGTCACCCCCACCCACTACCAACCACCAGGCCAAGATGGGCAATCTACCTTCAGCTCCAGGTCTGTGTAAATCTGGGGCCTCAGTAGGCTCAGCAGATAGGATGCCCGGGAGAACTTGAAGCCTAGAACCAAACCAGAAGAACCAGTCACCCCCGATCACCCCTGCCTTCCCCCAACCCCCTCTCAGGGCTTACCAGGAATGATCTCCTCAGTGACAGCTGCACCCCCAATCACGTGGCGCCTCTCGAAGACCGCGGTGTTCACCCCCAGTCTCTGGAGGTACGCTGCCTGGGAGGACACAGGGTCCTTTCTTGATCCCTTGGGGTTGACTAAGAAGCCTCACGGCAGGGCCTGCACCAAACCCTGGGGTATGTCCTCTCAGGCCTGGTGTGCCTACATCTGCCCCCTTCCCAGCTGAAGACGATTTTCCTTCCTTTAGGGGAGGCTTGGGGGACACATACTGCATTGTGTCCACTCTGCCCTGGGTGTCCCTCTCCTTCCTCCCAGGCTGGAGCAAGCCCTGTTCTTCCATGGGGGCACATCAAAGGCAGCATGGTGGGGCTGAGGACAGTGGGGCCAGGATCTTCAGGTTCCCATTCTCATCTCGTTCCTGCTGATCCACACGTCCCAGCTCCCTCACATGTGAAGGCAGAGCTAAAGATTACAGTTCCGACTTCTGCAGCTCCACAGGGCTGGTGAGGGTTAACTTAGCTCAGTGGTTCGCAGCCTCCCTAACACTGCCACCCTTTAATACAGTTCTTCATGCTATGGTTGACCCCCAACCATAAAATTATTTCATTGCTACTTCATAACTGTGATTCTGCTACTGTTATGAATTGTAATGTAAATATCTGATTCGCACGATATCTGATATTCGACCTCCAAAAGGGTCATCACCCACAAGTTGAGAACTGCTGTCTTAGCTGCTCTCTAGTGAGTACTTAAAATGTGCTTTACTGAGTATGCTTTGACACCTGTGGCATCTGCAATAAAGGGACGCTGTGGCTTTAGCAAAACTTTATTTGAGCGAAATGACTGATGCAGGGCTTCTCTGGTACTTAGTGGGAAATTAAATTAAGCTAGTCTAGGCCTACAGCCCTGCAGAGGGGGGAGCACACACGTGTGTCTTTGTACCACTAATATCCATGTGGCAATACAGATAGTGAAATTCCTAAGTCACCTTTTGCAAAGTTCACTACTATATGGGTGTAGGTTAGCCCACCATGCTAGGGACAATTGTTGTGCTACCCCCTACTTTACAGATGGGACCTGAGGCTCAGTGAGGCTAACAGCTTGCCTCAGGCTCCCAGAGCTCTGAGCAGAGGAGCTGGGAATCTAGTCTCCAGATAGGTTGTATTGAGAACAAAAAAGAGTAAGTTGGCCTGACACACAGAGGGAAGCCATGTTGCTCTCTTAAGAGACAGAAACTACTTCATAGACCGACATCTGCGAAGCAGGTTGCTCTGAGACCATGGGACTGAGGCAAGCACTGAGCAGGTCCACTGCACAGTGGTGTCTGAGCACAAAGGCGTACTCCAGACAAGCTCCAAGGTTCCCAGATTGTCTTCATTTGCTGACAATATCTAATGTCTACCACAGCCCTGTACTTTAGACTCTGTACTAGGTTCTTTCCAACACTTTCTTCCTTGGGGAGCACAGACTGCCTTGGTGTGAGAGACCCTTTCCACTCCAAGCTCCAACTCGTTCCTCTATGCCAGTGAGTGACATTGTATAAGCCTTAGACCCTCCCACAGGCCGTGGGGACCGCATGCCTTCCATGTCCTTAGGAAAAGGACAAGGAAACAGTCCGTGATATCCCCTCGAGCTGGCCCTGGATCAACACTAGATGCAAGGACACTGCCCTTTCCTGTGTTCCTGTGTCCTCTGTCCTGCTTGCCTTTTCAAATCCCCCCCTTTGCTGCTGGGAGCCACTTGCTCGGCGGGGGGGGGGGGCACTGAAATAAGACCAAAGAGGTACTCACGGCCACCAGGCCATTGTGCCCTGCAATGAGACAAGAGAGAAAAGTGTTACTGAATACATGTTCTTTAAGCATTGAGTCCCCATTTCTATCCCCGGGCCCCAGATATCTTCTCCTCCGTCCTACATTTGGATTCAGCCTCTCGGGGGTGACAGGAAGCCCATTCTGGTGCTGTTGGCCTTGGCTCGGAAGAAGCTCTGTTCCTTGCTTCAAGGTCAGGGAAAAGTTACTGGACTTCTGATCTTAGAGAGAGCTAGGATGGAAGTGTCATGGTCTGGGTTTACATGACTGGGAAGGCTTCAAAGGTATGTGTGGGCAGGGGCTGGGTGACATTCATGGGGACAGCTGCTGTCACACATAGCTTGTGACCCAAGGTGGATGGAACCAGGCACAATAGTGTCTCTGTCAGTCCCCAGTGCTCCAACAAGGACATACAAATAGCTCTGGATTTTAAAAAATGAAGCGAGTAACTCAGAGTTTCAAGGCGTGCACCAGCAACAAAGCGGGCACGGTCCTGCAGGTTGTGGGTGTTGTGTTGGAACCTGCTCTCAGTGATTTCTGCGCAAGTGGCATCAGGGCTCCACAGAGGGCACAGGCCTCAGGCTGTGCCCTGCTCCTCAGTCTCATGAGCCAGGTCAGCTGCTGGTGGAGAATCATTTACAGGCAGGGAATAGGCCATGAGGGTGTCAGCCAGCTTTGGGGGCCCTGGTCATTTTTCTCATTGGTGACAGATGCCACTCTTATCTTTCAGATGTCAATACATGGCTGTGATCTCTCAGCACCCACCTGGACCCAGCGTGGGCTCAAATCAAATGCTCAACTCTTATCTGACAAATGTCCACAAGCAGGGGAGCAGTCATGACCCCTGTGATGAATTTCTCCATGGCTGAGTTGCTTTTGTTTTAAATTTCCCACATGGAGACGTCCAGAGTTTTAGAGGTCACTGAACCAAATTCTCAGCCATTAATGGAGTCTCTGAAACTGGAATTTCCAAGCCCTTTGCTCACTATTCCCAAGAATAAATGTACTTTACACCATGACCCAGCATTCGCCTGACTAACAAATGTTTCACAGGACCAACGCTCCAGGCCCTATCGGTAACCCATCCTGTGGTAAGTTTATATGATGACCTATGTCACACAGTGGTTCTCAGCCTTCCTAACACTGTGGTCCTTTCATACAGTTCCTCATGCTGTGGTGACCAACCATAAAATTATTTTTGTTGCTACTTCATAACTGTAATTTTGCTACTGTTATGAATCATGATGTAAATGTCTGATATGCAGAATAGCTGATATGTGACCCCTGTGAAAGGGTCATTCGACCCTCAAAGGAGTCACAACCCACAGGTTGGGAAACGCTATGTGGTTTTATTTATAAAATGTTATACATTTTTCATAAGAAAGTTTAAAAAATGCTTGTTGGACTGGCCATTGGTGTGAACCTGCAGTTGGAGAAGCCATTCTCTGAATATACACATCAATTTAAGGCAGGTAGCCTGGGCTTCACCTGGCTTGACCCCCAGAGAGGAATCTAACAACCAGTGGCTGCCTTGAAGTTCTTCATATGTAAGGCAGAGAGTAATATGCATGTGACATATATTCTTCATATATAATGTGGAACCTTGTGGGGCTGAGGGAGGAGACTTAGCAGTGTCAGTAGAAGCACTCAGCCCTGCTACAAGGCCGTAACAAACATGGTGGCTATCTGGCTTTTCATTGGTGGCTCATCAATCTTGGGAAACTAGTAAAGCTCCCTTGGCAACTGGTCTCAGTTCAGACATGAACGAATGACAAAAAGGCTTCAAGGGACAAAGAACAAAAACCACAAAGTCCAGTCCCCAAGTCCTGACTGACTCTCTTGTGGCTTCCAGTGATCCCTCCCCTTCTGCTGCAGGACCTGCTAATCCGCAGGCCCCAGGGGGAATGCACACTCAGCAGGGGACGGCCCTTGAATGGAGCTGGCTAGCTCGGGCCTTGCTGCCCTGTTTGTTTTTCACTCCCTGTGTGGAGTTTGGGGTGGATGTGTTTTCAATGGAAAAAACTTGGCATTTAAATCAAGAGCTCTGTATATTTGATTTGTAAAAACTGTGTGAGACATATCTTTATTTTAGTATCGATAATAAAAACAAGTCACATCTGCACAAATTGGAGAGGGTGGCTCTCAGTAGACACAAGAAGGCCAGCATTTACTTAAAGCTGTGTGAAGCGTCTCACGGAAATGTGAACCTGCTTCCTCTGTGTAAGAGCCGGACTGGAAATAAATGCCTTCAGACCCCCAAAGTGTGAACCGGAAGGCCCTGGTGTGGAGCACAGCCTGGTCCTAGGCTGTGCCTCAGCCCATCACCCAGCACAAGTCAGTGCCGTGAGCCTGAGAGTCAGCAAGATGTTGCAGGACCACCACTACAGCAGGGATCTGTGTCTGAGGGAAGCCATGGGAGATGGCCACCCTTTGTGGATGCACATTAGGGTGTCTGGGAACCCCCAACCACCTTTTCTCTTAGGAAACAACTCTGGCTTCCACTTCCAATGGATGACCTCAGCAGTAAGATGCGTCCCAGCACTCAGGGCTCAGAGCGGGATCTCCTGTGTCTACAGTCCTGGGGTCTTTCTTCCTCACCCGTAAGTACCATATGCCTCCTGCATATGTCCCGGAAGGAACTCACTCATTTTGCAAGAGATACAGAAAAACCCCAGCGTTTACTTAGTCACTCCGTGTCATTCTAGACGGAAAGGTTTAAACCCAGAAGGCAAGAGCCGTTCTAGACCACACAGTATCCTAGGGCGAAACCAGAATCAAGGGATCCTGACTCCCAGACCAGGGAGGACATCCATCGCAAGCCCTGCTCACTGGGACTCTCGGCCAGGTTGTGCCTACAGCAGAGGCAGCAGCGAGGCTCTCTGGAGGCCCCTCAAAGGCCCGTGGGCAGGATGCTGCCTTCCCTCCCTGAACTCTGACTCTGCCTTCTTTAGCTTTACCTGCTCCTATCACCACGGCATCGTACTCGGGCTTCAGGCGCCCGTTGGCTCCCGACTGAGCTCGTTTCCAAGCAGGGCAGGGAGAGGCGTGCAAGGCCCTGCTGAGACCTCGGCCGCTGGCAGCCATTTCTGCCCCCAGCAATTTGCTTGCAGTCAGCTTTCCAGAGGCCCAGGCAAGGGGCGGGGCTAGGAGTTACAGTCCGGTGTCAGCCTTGGCCTTGGGCCACGATTTCCCAGGGTCTGAGCTTCTGCGGCTCTGAGTTTGCGCAAACTAGTCTTGGGAAGGGGGCGTGTAGGGTAAGAACTGGCTGAGTTTGTGTTGTCTCCAGGACTTAAGCGAGCAGGGACCAAAGACAGAACAATTAACTAGGTTCTCCCGGGTCCAGTGGTGGGCTAGAGGAGTGGGGGGGGGAGGGGAGGAGGCAAAGCAGAGGCCCCGCCTTCCTCTTAACCTCTTTCAGTAAGGGCAGACGCCTGGGGGGCGGGGCCGAGATCCTACCCAGTGGGCAGGGCACAGTCAAGTCAGACTTTACTCCTGCTTGCCTTGCAAGGTGGCCACTGCCCCGTGTTGCGGGAGCCTCCACAGCCATCTTTCAGTACAGCCATACCAGTGCCTTTGGACAACAGAAAATGTCACCTCCGTCCCCAAGAGCCGTGTGTTCTCTCCTGCACACTCCACTGAGGCTAGTCTTGCTGGGCGGAAGGGTCTGGACAGTTTTGTTTTGGCACCTTTCCAATTTTCCAAAGATTCTCAAGGATTTGGGCTCACACCTGTAAATTACCTCAACTAGTGTGCTTCCATACTGTCCCTGTGCCCTATCTTGAACAGACGACCTGTCCATTCCAGGAGTCACTCCTCTGCAGGAGAAAGGTACCGAAACTGGAGAGCTGCAATCCGAACGGGGCAGCCTTGTGTGGCAGTTTGGACAAGAGGAAGACAGCTAGGGGGAGGGGCCATAGCTAGAACAAAAAGCTGGTGAGCTTCCAAGATGGCCAGCTTACTCCTTCCCCTCCTGACCTGGGACAAAAGCCTGACAAGGTTTGGTTTTGTTTTCCTAGTAGTGCAGTTTTATAAAACACGGGATGTTGCAGCAGAGGGGGTGCTTTAGCGGGCCCATGCTGAGGCATTCCCGTGAGGATCAGCCATAGGACAGGTCCAGTATAAAAGAAAGTTTATTTGAGACCAGGGAAAGGGGTCTGGAGAAGAAAGTAGAGTCAGAGAAAGAAAGGGGACAGAGGACAGCGGGAGAAGAGAGAGAGAAAGAAGGGGTGCCTGGCTTCTGGCTCATACCTGGCCCTTGCTCCTTGCTAGGTAACTGTTGGGCGGAGCCTACAGGAATTGCTAACAAGTAGGCTTGCCTGCCTAGGGACCAGATGACAAGTTCCAGGCCAGCCTAGGCCTCGGTTATCCTAAAATTGTGGATCTCTCAGCCTCCCTGTGCTATTTTTGTTCAAACTGACCTAAACCCTAAACTGGCGGAGGAAACCCCCCTCAAACACTCTTAGAGCCTCAGACCTTTGTTTTCCAGAGTTCCCCCCCCCCTTTGCTGTGCAGAGGGTCTTTTCTCTGTGTGTACCTTGCTGGGGTGTATTTCTTCACCCTAATAAAAGCCTCTCTCCAACGGTTCGGTCTGCTGCTGGTTGCTGTGTTCTAGAATTTATTTCTTTGGCTCTCAAGATTTTCCCCCCTCCCTTTTAAGTCTTTAACTGCCAGAGAAAATGAACCAGATCAAGACCCCTAGATGGTAATAGGAACGTGTCAGAAATGACTGAAACCCAGAAGGCATGGCAAGGATGGCTGAGTAAGAGGGCCTGAGAACCCCTCAGTGTGAGTATCACTCCGCACACCAGGAAGGTTTACACTGTCCATGAATCTCTCCTAAAACCCGAGTTCGAAGCCTCTACCCCCACCCATGTAATCAATGAGAAGTAGATATATTTAATAAACAGCTGCATCTGCACTCAGTAAGTAGACACCTGTTTTGTCTTTGTTCACTCGGCAGGTAGAACAATGAGGTAAATGGCATTTGAACAGTTCATGGTATAAGACATACAGAGATTATTTAAAGCAGAGGGGATTTGAGGGCTCTAAGCAAATGCTACAGATTTACTTAAGGGACCTGAACATCTGCAGATTTTGGTATCCCCAGGGGTCCCTGGAATACACTCCACAGATACCCAGGGATGATAGTATAGAAAAGTCAGGGGTATGGGTTAAACTAGATACTTTGTACCATGTGGCTTCGAAGACTTAAGAGAAAACTTTCATATTTTTAAAGTGGGCATCCTCAGGGCTGGGGAGATAGCTCAGTTAGTCAAGTGCTCGCCACAGTCATGACAACATAAAAAAACCCACAGGTGGAGGCTCTCATGCATGTGTAACCCCAGTGCTAGGAGTCAGGGAGGGAGTCAGGTAGTCTCTGGGGCTTGCTGGTCAGCCAGCCCAGCTTAGCTTTAGACCAAGTGAAAGACCAACTCAAAAACACAGGGTGGATGGCATCTGGAGAAGAGCTCCCATAGCTCACATCTGGTCTCAAGCACACAGGTGCAACCCCCCCCCCCCCCAATAAAATGGGCATCCTGAACAGTGGTGGTTGGCATATTATGCATATACAAATGTGTGTGTGTTTGATATTTTTATTTTTTTTCAACCTTTCTAAATCGCGGTATTAAGGAGGCGAGGGATTCTCAGTGTCAGAGGAAAGGCCAGGCTTGGTTAATGATAAGAACCAACTTTATTGAGCGCCTGAGCACGTTCAGCAATCCTCCTGACCACTCTGAGAGGTAGGTGTTGTCAGTTCAAATGTGAGGACACAGGACTCACCCAATAGCCAGGGGGCAGGGGCCACACTGTGATGTTGACCAGCCAGAGGGAGCACCTTCCATCTGGGGTAGGAAACAGCTGCCCTCCGCAGAATGGCAAGAAGGGGGTGACTACACACAGCATGAGTGCTAAGACTTCCTTCTGCTCTCCTGGGCACCCAGAGGGGCAGCTTTCCAGAGCAGCTGCTGCCATCTCTGACCACACAGTTCTGGGGGCAACAGAAACATGGCATCCCCTCCCTTCAGAGAAGGCGTGCTCCCTAGCCTGTGTGGAGGAGTCAACAGCGGGGTATGAGAGAGGAGACTGGAAGAAGCCTAGCTGTGGGGAATGCCTGCAGGCAAGCTGGCCTAGGGCAGGGTCACCCGGGAGGCCTCCCCTAGGCGCCGGGCCAGCTGGCTGGCCTGCTGCACCAGGAGGTCAGTGGGGATGACAGACAGGTGCAGCGTGAGTAGCTCATAGCACCTGACGGGCTCCGAGGGGCGGCTCTTGCTGTAGTAACGCAGAAGCTTCCTGTAGGAGACAGGGCAGGACTCAGGCAAGGCCAGGGGCTTCCTGCGAAGCCTCAAAATACCCACCCCACAGTTGTCACAGAATGGCCCAGACTGTGACACTACCTATTGGCCCCTAAGCTCCAGCTCAACACCAGGACACAGTCCCTCTCTTGGGGCTCTATCTTTGAAGGTTCTGGCTAACAGGTGTGTGTGTGTGTGTGTGTGTGTGTGTGTGTGTGTGTGTGTGTGTCCTACTGAAGTCTTCCCATGCAGCCAAGACTGTGCCAGCAGCAGGAGAGCAGGGACTTGGGAGTGCTTCTGGATGCTTCTTCTCTTCATGTGGGATCCCCACCAGGTTTTTTTTTTTTTTTTTTTTTTTTTATCATATCAAGGTAGCTGCTCACTCTTGGAAAGGCTGTTGCCCATGGGAGCTTGAGGCCTTGCTATCAACACATGGGGCACACGTGGCTCCAGGGCCAGTCAGCATTACCTGTAGTAGTCACCTCCCAGCACGCCAATGGGGACTGAGTCATCTGAGAGGACAGGCACCTCGATCATCTGCAGTTTGTATCCCTGTGGGAGGGAGAAGACGGTCTTAGAACGGGAGGGAGGGAGCAGTGTGTAGGGGTGGGGGTGGGCTTGAGGAGGGGTGTGGGAACCCTTGCAGGGCTCGACTTTTTGCCTTACTTCCTTGCTTGGGAAGTAAAGAGAGTCACCACCACCTCTGGAATGTGGTTCAGTGATTAGCTCTGACCACACTTTGCAGCTTTTGCTACCAACAGGTGGGGGATGCATTAGTGAGGAGCTCACAAAGGCCCAGGAAGAGTGTGTGTGTGTGTGTGTGTGTGTGTGTGTGTGTGTGTCTTGAGACACAAAGGATTCTCACCCAAAGTCTCTGCTTTGGAAGCAATGGGAATTCCCAGGGCAGGGTGAGGTAGGGAGAGGAGGTTCAGTTAAGCCTAGGTACTGTGCCAGGCATGGTGGCGGTGCCCAACGATCCTCCACCAGAGGCTCAGGTGGCACCATGAGGCCTGCCCATAGAGAGATGGCTCAGCAGTGCTCAGGGACTCTTGTGTGGCTTGAGTGTCACAGTCAGTAGTCACGACTTGGCCTCCTATGGCTGGGCTGCACTCGAGTGCCACATGGGGCCAATCTAGTCACCAAAATCCTTGTCCTTAGAAGCTCCAGCACTTGGGGGCACTTAGGAAGACTCGGAACTTGCAGATCAGGACATCAGACCTTAGTTTCTAGTGCCATCATTTAGGTATTGTGGACCCAGCCATGGTCTACAATATTTCCAAGACAGCAGTGTGTCCCCATCTGTAAAATGGGTCAACAGAACCCATCCCAACTATTCCCCCCAGGTTGTGAGGGACAGATGAAGAAACTACATTGCGCTATAGTAAGGCTGAGTTGTTACACACACCCTCAGCAAGTGGAGAGAACAGAGCAAGAGCCAGGAAGCAGTACAGAACAGGAGGACAAGAGGGCCTGAGGGAGGGAGGAGTGATCCTTAGACAATTAGCAGTAAGTGAGTGGGAAGTGTTGAGATGAGGAAAAGAAAGGGGCGGGGAAGGGAGAGACAGTGGGTTCCAATGGCCTGTGGTACTGTGGTGGGCTGAGGTCTAAAGGACTACAGGACAGGGAGGGACCTGGAGGCAAGCCTCAGACAGGCTGCTTAACTGCTTTGAACCTGGGTCCTCCCAGAGAGCGGGGGTCATGATGGAGCTTTCTTTTGTTTATAAGTGACAGTACTGACGTCCGTGTGGCTAGAGATAGTAGCCGAGTACAATGGCTTCTCCTTGGAATAGGGAGTGCCTCCTGTTGGCTCACATCTACCTGGACAGTCCTGCACCCCAGTCATGTGCTTACCTGCGGCTCCACCAGGGACAAGAGGAGATGAGACAGACAGATTGAACAGCCCAGAAGAAAGGTATCCAAGGGTTTAGAGCAGTGGACAGCACTCAGGAACATCCTGCCCAGAGACTGGGCACACCCACCATGTCATTCTCGAACCACAGGAAGTAGGAGCAGCGGAAGTCCCCTTCCTGAAACAGCAGTGTGGTGCAGCCTTTCTGCAGGTACCTGCGTGCCAGTCGGACCAGAGCCCAGACCTGGGGAGGGGGAGATTGCTTAGTACCACTCTCTGGGCTGCGACCTACATAAGGAAAAGCACAGCACAGAGCCGTGGAGGTCCTGGGAGTCCAGGGCTTCTCAGAGGCAGGATGCTGTCTGGGTCAGAGTTGTAGGAACGAACCATTACAGGGTGGATGTTGAGAAGGCTCCCCCTCCAGTTGCCATGGTAATAAAATACACATGGAAGTGCTTCATGTAACTACACATAACCCACAGATTAGTAAACTGCTCACTGAGACCAGAAAACAGCCAAGAAGACTGTGAATAACCCCAACTGCCTAGGCCTGCAGGGCTGGGAGGAAATGGTGCCAGCTCCGTGCTGGAGGCCCTGGGAAACACCTAAATGTGCAGTGAGCCCCGAGCTGTGGCAGCACCTGCTGAGGCGCAGGCCTAAACACAGGCTCACTATATGGGTTTGGGAACATGAGGGACATTCCTGCCCTAGGAATGCTCTGCCAAAAGCAGGTGTTGGCACCTATGCTGCCTAAGAGCAGCCCGAGGGAAGGTCTTCTCTACTAGGCTTGCGTACTTCATGCCAAGGCTGGGAAATGACCTACTCTGTCAGAAGCCTCAGTGGAAGGGATTCGGTCTTTTCTTTGCACTCGACACAATGCACTATCTAATTAAATCTGCAACAGACATGGGAATCAGTTACAAGCTCCAGGAATGTAACCTGACCACACAAATAGATAACTTCAATAATAGCCCTCCCATCTGACCAGGGATGGGGACTTAGGTGTATGCACAGGTGTGTCCAGAAACCATTTATAATAGTGACAGTCTGGAGACAATCTAAAAGTTCACTCAGTGGGGAATGGCTCGTGTGAATTCTGCTACACCTGCATCATGGGGTTGCTACAGGTGAGGCCTGTAGAGTTAACAGCAGGAAGAGAGGCACCTGACACGCTGTGACATGAAAATGTGTCACAGAGCCCTGTGCATGCAGAGCGGGCAGCACTGGGTGGAAGGCAGTGAAGAGCAGGATGCAGAGGTGACATAGGCGAGGAAGCCGGCCATGCTGTGTGCTGCATGCTGTGCTGGCCCTGCTCTGCCCCAGTTCTGTGAGTTCATCTGTGTTTAGTGACCTGTACCCTTTACACTAATACTCTGGGGTAGATGGCACCATCTCTGTAACAGATAATTGAACTAAAATGGAACTGAAATGTAACTAAACCACATCAAGGCCACACAGCCAACAAGAACGGAGCAGACTTTCCAGCCCTGGCCTCTCACCATCTAGCTCATGATACACTTTATACAGATAAAATAAAAATATAGCATTCTAGAAATGCCAGAGTCTTTCCTTCAGAAACTACCAGTCTGTCAAGAAGAAGAGTCATTCAGTTAGAGAACAGAGAATGATGCTTCTGGAGTGGAAACCACCCCGCGACATGGATGGAGTGTGGGAGCAGCTCAGGGGCAGAGTGCTGTCTCAGTGCTCGAGTCCTTGGGCTCCATGCCTAGCATGGCAAAAATTAAAGAAATCAGATTTGGATGCCCAAATTGCTTGACCCCTGAGTTCTTTCCAGTTCAGCCAAGTCAGCAGATCCTTGCTGTGCATTCACTTACGCTGGGCTCTGACCTGGCGCCATCACTCTGGGGATGCCAGACACTGAAGTACACCAGGAGGGGCTGCCAGTATGAACCGAGCCCCACTGGGTCTAGAGGATAAGCCGGTGTACCTAAGGAACCTGCGGCCGGCTAACTAGGCACACAGGCAATGGCAGGGTTACACTGGAAGGGATTAGTGCCTCAGAGACCAGAATGGCCTGTTTCTCCTGGGTCATAGTGGGGTCAGGCCTCAGTGTATTCTACCCTGACAAGCAGCAACGAGCACCAGGGCCAGAGGAACAGTTACCTTGGCTTTGATGAAGGCAGCCAGGGGTCCCTTGCCCAACTCCGAAGAAATCTTTTCGCTGGGGCTGAGAGAAGGAGCCACCATCTGCCCGGTTGTCCGGTCCACATAGATGAAGTGGACCAGGCCTGGGAACTCGTCCAGGTAGGTGAAGGCCTGAGTTAAGGGGCTTACAAGCCAGAGACAGTGGGGATAGTGGGGACACCTCTGCCCTGGTCATGAGGTTCTGGCTGTACAGAGGTGAGACTTGGAAGACCAGGCTGCTTGTCTACACAAGGTTCTGCCTCCACTAAGCCCTAGGGACCTCATCTTCCCTCAGCTCCTCACCCCCACTTAAGATCCTTGCTATCTCACGTTTAACGTAGGTGGTTCTGCACTCTCCGGGAAGGAAACCATGGTCACAGCTGGCCATTTCAGGAGTGAATTTAAACATATACCTCGGGGCTGGTATGTGAACTCAGCTGATGAATGGGCTTGGCTGACTGCCTACCCTCATCACGATCTGGCTCTTCTTCCCCTGAGAGACTGAAAGCATCATATATGAGGGGAACAGACCCCTGTGGAAGGTCAGTGGCTTATGGGTAAGAGATCTTGTGGCTTCCTGCTCATCTGCCTGCTTAGGACCAAAGTCCCAGGAGACTGAGTCCAGAAACATGGGAGATTTTAAACAAGAAAAGCTATGTTAACCTCCCCAGAAAACCAGCGTTAAACAAACTAGTTTCTATACTGTCCAGATTGTGTCTCTTGGACGCAGAGAGGCGGGCCTTCTCAGTGCCCTTCCTTGTCACACCGCTGTGACCATCCATGGGGGATACACAGGTGTTCTCATAGCAAGCATCCTGGTCTCCCCTGGAAAAGGATTACCATTTGATGGATTGAATCACGGACATAAAGGTCCTAGACCTCTAAGATGACTATGGAGCAGCAGGAATTCTGAAATTCCAATAGATGGCTCCGGGGGACACCATGACAGGACACACATGTCTAGCTTCCCCAGGGCCTACTGCCCTGGACACTCCAGACTTTCTTAGGCTGGCTGAGCCAGGCAGAGGATATGACACCATGGTGACATTTCTCTGGCTCTTCACTAACAGGAAGTCCTTCCAGTCCAGAAGCCGCTCTCTAGGGAGGGAGGAAAACTGGAGGCTAGGCTGTTGTGCACAAGTCCTGCCCACCTCCTGCTCCCTCAAGCACGCCACCCTTACTTCATGAGTTTCTGGGCTTGGTCCTGCAGGTGCTGGGGCAGGTGTGGTCCTCCCCTGCTGGGTGCAGTGGCCAGGAAGCTAAGCCGGTAGATGGCACACAGCTGTCTCTTCAGTTTTCCACAGATCTGGAGCAGCCTGGGCAGTGATACAGAGGAAAAGACACACAGATCCCATGGCCACATACCCCACCACACAGGGAGACGGCTGCCTGGCTTTCCCTAGTGTTCTTTGCCACAGAGTATCTCTTTGAACCACATTATTCTGCTAACAAGTGGTGGCTTCCTTAGGTGGCACTTGCATAGTACTGCATCTGGGTACAGCCCAGGCCTATATCCCTGGTGCTAGGTCCATGTCCCCTCCAATCTCCTGTGGTTTCGCCCCCAGCTCCCTGGAACTCCCTTTCTGTCATTTGTAAATCCTCAAGCTTCTCTCCCCCAGGGCCTGGGGAGACCCTGCAGCAACTCTCTCTGAACAACTCCCCTTCACCCCAAGTATGGCTACTCACTCCCCGGATGACCCTGGTTCGCTTCTAGAAAAGGCCTTGCTCTTAAACTCCAGCCAGGTGCTCTGTAAAGAAGAAGGGGACAGGTCTGCTCTGGGCCGTGCTCTGCAGGGAGCTCCAGGGGAGACTCCATCCTACATCCTGACGCTCAGGCACACCTGCCTCTGTCATTTAGCAGGACATGATGTAAATAGCAATTTCTGTGGGCCAGGTGAAGGTCATGTGGCCTCGATGGGCACAGACATGTACTGTAATGCTATCAGAGGGGCCAGGTGAGTCTCTCAAGGGGGCACAAGCCGGGGTCTGAAGAGAAGTGGCTGCTGTAGGTGGCCTGTGGATGGGTTGGGGTAGCCTCCAGGTCTTGGATGACTCTTTCCTAAGTGACACAGCAGGGGCCCCAAGCTGTGTCAGTGAACCCTTCTGCTCTAGAACCCCCTCCCTGAGGTGGGCTGTGACTGGTGCCTGTGATGGCCTCATCACTGACTTCCCATACTGCTCAGTGCTTGGTCTCAGTCTCTACCCAGCTCTACTCTCCATGAGCCCAGCAGGGACAGTGCTCTATGGTGTACAAGTTCTGGCTTATGGGTGCGCTGCTTATGGGTGGGCTATTCTTGGCTATGTCGTGGCTATCCAAGCAAGCCTGTTTCCTGTCTAAAGCACTGGAATTACAATTTGAGTTCTGCCAAATTCCTATAAAAAGGTTCTAAAAAATTGTCAAGTACAAATATTTGGTTTTTATCCTTTCATGAGGACAACTAGGGCCATAGACTGAAGGAACACGGACAAGAACCTGAACAAGCCCCTCATCTACCGGGGATGCCCTGGGTTTGCTGCCAGCTCCGCCTTTCCTCCGAGGCCGGTGCACGCAGCTTCGGTGATGTACCTGAATCTCCTGCCCAACTCGGTTCTTGATAAACTTGTCCATCCTTTGGCGCAGGTCTCCAACAAGGGGCTGGGACCGCAGGGCACTTCCAGCCTCCTGACCTTCCTTCAGTTTTTTCTCTAGTAGGGAGAAGCCATCCAGCAGTTGGTACAGAATCAGGGCCAGTGGGGTGCTGGGACTCTGCCAGGAAGAGAGGATGCCAAGTGAAATGGGGCAAGCAGTGAGAGGTTATGCAGGCCCAGAAGCTGCCTGGGTGGGCTGGTGGCTCGGTACCTTGGTCAGCAGCACCATGTTGATACCTGGCCACAGGGGCAGGCAGTACATGGTGTGAGGCACCAAGGGACAGTAGCTTTCTTTTATGTTGGCATCCAGGAAGATCCTTCTGGGGCTGGGAAATTCTGGGGAGTGTGGCGCCAGCCCCTCGGGGGTGTCTTCAGCCATCTGTAGGGGAAGAAGATCTGTTAGTCTGGTGGGGAGTGGAGGAAGAAAGGTCCAGCCTCATCCACAACTTGGAACTAAGCATCCTGGCTTCCATTCCCTGCCCAACCTATAGCTCCCATAAAACCCAGCCCCGAGGTCTCTGCTGCTGCCGCTGCCCTTTCTAGGGCAGTGCTTTAGACAGGAAACAGACTTGCTTAGATAGCCATGATGTAGCTAAGGGTAGCTCCCGTTTTCTGCCATCTGTCTCTCAGCTTCTGCTGGGCTGCTCTGTCCAATCAGGACAGGATACCACAATGGGCAGCGGAGGGGGGGGGTATGGGAACTGGGTGAGTGGTCAAGGACCATCTGAAGAGATACAGAGTCAGTCGGGGAAAGCCCTGCCTTAAGGTAGAGGAAAGAGCTTTAATTGCTTGACATTTCAGTCACCCTCGGAACATCCCAATGGCTCTCTATACTGGGGAAACTGAGGCATAAAATGACTATATGAACGGGTCTCCAGCCTGGGGTGGGGGTTAAGGGGCTCTGCATGTATAAGAAATCTTTTGGTGAGAAAAATTAGAGAATTAAATAAGTCATTAGAGATACCACAGGAATTTCTCTGTAAGGAGGTCACTAGTTATACACAATAATAACAAGTGGGAGCCATTTGCTCATTGTTCTGGGACTTCCTGAGTAAATATACCATGTGTGCGGATGGACTCTAGAAACCCCCCTCACACAATGCTGAAGTAATGCCAAAGGGCTCTATGTAGACAGGAGAATGCTTCAGTAAAAGGGACAGTGAAGCCCAGTAGGCTCTAAGTATGAAAAAGAAAAGTGCATACAGTATGCACACATGTTCATGCAGAGTGTGAGTGTGCATATGCATGTGCGTGAGTGTGCATGTGTGAGTGTGCATGTGTGAGTGTGCATGTGTGTACATGTACATGAATACGCATGTGTGAGTGTGCATGTGAGTGTGCATGTGTGTATGTGTGTGTACATGTACGTGAATACACATGTGTATGTGTGCATGTGTGAGTGTGCATGAGTGTGCATGTGTGTGTGCATGTGTGAGTGTGCATGTGTGAGTGTGCATGTGTGTACATGTACATGAATACACATGTGTGAGTGTGCATGTGAGTGTGCATGTGTGAGTGTGCATGTGAGTGTGCATGTGTGAGTGTGCATGTGAGTGTACGTGTGTGTACATGTACATGAATACGCGTGTGTGAGCGTGCATGTGTGTGAGTGCATGTGAGTGTGCATGTGAGTGTGCATGTGTGTACATGTACATGAATACGCATGTGTGAGTGTGCATGTGTGAGTGTGCATGTGAGTGTACGTGTGTGTACATGTACATGAATACGCGTGTGTGAGTGTGCATGTGTGTGAGTGCATGTGAGTGTGCATGTGTGAGTGTGCATGTGTGAGTGTGCATGTGTGTGTACATGTACATGAATACGCATGTGTATGAGTGCATGTGTGAGTG
>CM052703.1:17467341-17485722 GCA_028551405.1 Uromys caudimaculatus | reverse complement strand
GAGTGTGCATGTGTGAGTGTGCATGTGAGTGTGCATGTGTGAGTGTGCATGTGAGTGTGCATGTGTGAGTGTGCATGTGTGTGTGCATGTGTGAATGTGCATGTGTGAGTGTGCATGTGTGTGTGCATGTGTGTGTACATGTACATGAATACGCATGTGTATGAGTGCATGTGAGTGTGCATGTGTATGAGTGTGCATGTGTGAGTGTGTGTGCATGTGTGTGTACATGTACATGAGTGTGCATGTGAGTGTGCATGTGTGTGAATGTGCATGTGTGTGAGTGTGCATGTGTGTGTGCATGTGAGTGTGCATGTGTGAGTGTGCATGTGTGTGAGTGTGCATGTGTGTGTGTGCATGTGTGTGTACATGTACATGAATACGCATGTGTATGAGTGCATGTGAGTGTGCGTGTGTATGAGTGTGCATGTGAGAGTGTGTGTGCATGTGTGTGTACATGTACATGAGTGTGCATGCGTATGAGTGTGAGTATGCATGTGAGTGCAGGTGTGAGTGTACATCTGTGTATATGAATGTGTGTGTGTGTGTGTGTACACAAAGTAATAAACAACTAGAAGGAAGTGCCTAGAACATATTCCATCTTTAGAGGGGGTCTTAGTGACGGTCCCTTCTACGTTTGACTTCTGTTATTTCTCATATCTAAATTTAAGAAATATATTTTAACTTTAATTTTTTAATATTAAAACTTAAGTTGGATGCTCATTTCCAAGAACTCAAGGGGAGGGTCACCTTCACTGCTCTCCCTAGCCCTGCTTCCATAGCTGAGGAGGCCGTGGTGCATCTGTGGCTTCTGGAGCTACCCAGAAGGGAACTCTTGGCTCTCAGCATCACAGAGCAGGGGCCTGAGGACACACAGGACACTCACCTGAAGAGCATCACTGGGCGGGGTGCCACCATCCAGCCAGACAAGGCTACCTGCCACAAGTGAGAACAGAACTGTGGGAATAAGCCACGGCCCATCCCCCACTCCCGCAGCTCAGAGGCTCCAGATCACTGGGCAAGGCAAGGGCATTTTCCTGTGGCTACAGCGCCAGAACGCCATGCCCCCAGAGCTGCCCAGTGCCAGCTGAGCTCTGAATTTGCAGGATTAAAGCAGTCGGGACAGAAGCTTTCCGCTGGGAACTGAGCCCTCAACAGGCATCTGGCCATAGGGTGGGACAGGTTCCCCAGCCCCTCCCTTTCCCCCCAGCCCCTCCTTGTTTCTGCCCTCAATTCCTTCAGGTTCCCCTGCATAGGGAGTCAGCATTCCCCATTCAGTTCTTCAGATATGGAGCTTGCTGAGCATCTACTGTGGGCACTGAGCTTGATCTCCCTCCTCTCCAGCTCACCAGCCTAGTGAAGCCTGTGTATTTGAACTATTGCATGCCTGTAATATTATCCTTTCTTGCAGTTCACTGCAAATAGCCCTCATTTATAAGCAGCCCCCCCCCCCGGGTGGCTAGTCTTGTATACCTCAGAGTTATGCTCTGGCATGTGTGGACTCTTGGTTTACAAATGACTTGCACAGCAGTCATCCATTTGTAAATCAGGTGTTTGAAACCTAGGAACACTCTTGCTCCATTTGTAAGCGGGGAGTTCCCTACTTGCCAGAATGTTATGCACAGCTCTGAGGAATACAAATCTAGCCGCCCAGAGGGAGGAGGGTGGTGATGGACAGGGAAGGAATTGTAAGGCAGTGTGTAATGGACGCCACAGCTTGCACTTACGCCTTGGGACATGGGGCATTTAGATCAGCAGAAGGAGGCCATGAGTTCCGCCCCCCCAAAAAAAGTCCGAACATAAAAATCAGTCTGTAATTTCTGAGTCTCCCAGGTACCCCAAAGCCCAGACCAGACCTAACTAAGGGTTCTAAGAACACCTAGTGCCATGTGTGAAAGTCATTTGTCCCCTGTAGGAAAGCTATCCTGCAGTCCCACCAGAGCTCAGTTTCATTACGTCACAATCTCCGAATGAGCTCAGCTTGGTGGTTTGTGAAGCTCTTCAGGGGAGTCCAGTTGCAGGTGGGCTCAGTGCACACCACAGGTCCCCGTGGCCCCAAGTCTGAGGACTGACTCGGCTGTGGTGAGTGCAGCCAGGGCTCAGAGCCACTGGTCTAGGGGAGCCTCACAGAAACTCGTTTAAAAACAGTTCCTAATGCGTCCCTTCTGCAAGCCAGTCTCTTGTCAGGTGGGTGAGCCACAGGCTCCCTCCTTTTACCCTAAGATCTTGGTTCTTTCCCGCTGCCGATGACAGGCTGGATTTTGGTTTATCTCCTCCTCTAAGCAATGCTGTGTTCAAATGGCAGTTTGAACATTAATAGTGTTAATATCGAGTTTTTACTACTTACCCACAGATCTTGGAAAAACAGGGAAGGTTTAAAAGAAAACCCACCGTAACTGGATATTTACACTCTAAAATGGGCTTGAAGTCAAGAGGACTATTGCTTAATTTTTGTTGCTAACTTAACTATTAATTATAATGACTAGAGACGGAAAGAACACATATATGCAATTGTATAGACGCATATAGAGTTTTGGGGCGATATCATTTGCATGGTGCTTTTTTTTCCCTGTTTTTTAAAGATTTATTTATTTTTACCTTATGTGCATTAGTGTTTTGCCTGCATGTGTGTCTGTGTGAGGGTGTCAGATCCCTAGGAACTGGAGTTACAGACAGCTGCAAGCTGCCAGGTGGGTGCTGGGAATTAGACCCGGGTCTTCTGGAAGAACAGCAGGTGCTCCTAACTGCTGGGTCATCTCTCCAGTCACCTTAGCAGTGCTTGATACAAGCTGAGGCTGGTGGGAAGGGCCACCACAGAGCTGATTTACAGCAGTCTAAGTCCGCTCAGTCCCTCAGCTTCTCTAGGCCGTTCTGCCCCATGATGCCACTCCCCCCCCCCCCCCCCCCAGGCTTCACCTGAACTTTGCTCGCCTGGGGAAGGAGCAGGGGTAAAGTACTCTTCAGGGAGGGAGATGCTGTCGGTGTCCTGCAAAAGAAGACATCATATTAAAATGAAGGCCATAGGCCAGGCAGCCTCTCCCAACAGATTCAGCCAGGCCTGCTCTCCAGGGGAAAGTTGGAAAGGCCTGGCCTGGCCTGAGGCTGCCCTCTTTCCTCCCAGGACCCAGCACATACTGTCTCCTCAGAACTCCTGGTGGGAACTGAGGTGCTCTGGCCCCTCGCCTGCTGGACGGGGATGTTTTGGCTGCTCATGGGTCTCCTCTGGGGGAAAGGCTGTGGGAAAGCCAGGGAGATGCAGTCAAGTGAGGCTGATCTGGCTGCTTCCTCAGCCCCATTTCTGAGTTCTTCACAGAGGCCCTCCTCTTTACTCTGGCCTAGAAACATGGCCTTCTGGCTGTCCAGGGTGTTCCAATCCTAGAAAGTCTGACCTGTTTGTATCTGAACCTGTACAGCCTGGCACCACTGATGCCATGATAGTATGCCAAGGCTGATAGCATGCTAGGCACCTCGAGGCTCTATGTGACCCACATGAGTGACACCACCGTGTCCCCAGTATCCCCACCACCCGGACAAGGAACTCCAGGCTCTGAGATGGCAAGTGCATGTGTACTCAGCTCACACGGCTAAGTGGAAAATCCAAGTTTCAAACCAGTGCCAACTCTAGACCACCCATTCCAGAGTTCTTCCATCTTAGAGTAGTGAGACAAATGCCCCCCATTCTCCTTGTGCTTGGAGACCTGAGGGCCGTTGCTGTCATCCTCCTCCTCCTCTGTGGTGCCTTGGGAGGGCTGGAGGTCCTGAACCAGAAGGATGAGAGCCAGGAGATCTGCAGGGCGTAGGGTACTCGCACCATGGCTGCAGACACAGGGCAGGGGGGCCTGTGAGGATGCAACTTAAATCTTGCTGGAGGTATACAGGGTCTAAAGAAGATTAGCCTACAGATTTTTAAAATAAAAATTATATATAAAACAAAAGTTATTAGGAAGGTTTCAGGGGCCAGCGAGAGACTCCAAGTGTTGGTTAGAACCAATTCCAGAGAAGGGAGAAGTCTAAGGGTTGAGACTGGAACCTGGGAGGGCTTCACTGCAGACAAGGGTCTGGAAGGGTTTTGGTTCAGGTCGGGCCCTCAGGTTTACCTGGAGTAGAAAGCCAGAAGCTTGCAATGCACGAGCAGGAAGGCGTGTAGGACCTCCTCGCCGCCCCGCTCAGGGCTGGAGTTGACAGTTTGAACCACGTGTCGCTCTAGTGTCTCGATGCTCAGTTCGCAGAGCTGGGAGTGAATGAGCCGCTCCACTGCCTGGGATGGGCAAGAGAAAGGTCGTCAGCAGGTCATGCTTGTTGGAGGGTGCTTTCCCTCCATCCGCAGGGAATGAACACTAGATCCCATGTGGGCAAGCCGGGAGAAAAAGATGGCCCAGGGTCCTGTGAGGGTCCAGGCTCCTACAGGGCATAGGAAACATGGGAAAGTCCACTGTAGGATGTGACAAGCAGGCGCACAGGACACCGAACTAGAGAGGAATAGCTGAGGCCTACAGGAATAGAGTGTTCAAAGAAATGTCCCCGAGGAAATGACCTTTAAACTGATATCTGAGGGACCCGGCCAGACAGAGCAGGGGAGAAGCAAAAGGCACACAATGGCATGAGATGTACAGACAGTCCAGAGACCTGCTGTCCAACTCAAGTGGAAGGCAAGTGTTATGAACTCTTAAACCATTTCTTAGGGCTGGCAAGATGTCTCAGTAGATAAATGTGTCCACTGTCATGCCTTTATCAGGCCTCTGGGAGCCCCAGATGGATGGAGAGAACTGGCTCCTACTAGCTGACCTCTGACCTCCACTGCCATGGAATGGCACCTGGGCACCTGCCTCCCCACACCAATAACAAATGTAAAAAAGGGAAAACTTGTTCACAGAATATTACCCACATAATATAACTTAGTATAAAGGCATCGTTAACTAGATCTGTTGTCATCATCAAAGCTTGGTTACATTACACGCTCAGCAGAGCTGAGTCTGGGCCAGCTGCGTCTCCAGTGTTCAGAGGCTGCAGGCTCATTATGTGGAACAGACACAGGATTCCTGAGACTAAGGATGGCCCATGTCACCACTGTACAGTGAGAGGCCTGTTAGGAAGGTGGGTCAAGGAAGACAATGACAGAGCCTCTAGGCCCTGGTGTGTTTGGGGAGGGGTCGGGATTCTTATGCATCAAACCTCGTCCTACATCCCGCCTTTCCTGGTACCTGACACAGAGCTGGTCACTTCATCTTTTGTACCACTGTGGATTTTGATGGAGGAGGTAACAGGCACCACGCCACTCTGCTGTGTATCTAGAATGTATGTACATCTGGTTTCCTCTCAAGTTTGGGGGTGTCTTTAGGCATCATGGCCCATCTTCTAGCACACAGTAGGTACATTTCTTGGCAGTGAGTGGGGCATGAGAACAAATGCTTTCAGATTCATTCCCAGCTCATGAGAGCTTTTCAGCTGAATCACACTTGCTATTTAGTCCACCCCGAGCTGTTCCACCAATCAGCTTTCATCTCCAAACTACCTGCCAGAGTTCTTTTTTAAATCTGCCTGGCCATTTGGGAGTCTTTCATTATTTCTTTTTGTTGTGTTATTTTTCATATCTTTAAGAGTTTTATTCTGTATTTTTTAATCCAGTAATTCCACCTTCTTGGTATTCAAACCTGTCCGTAATTGATTGTCTGATGTCCTGACTCACTATGGCAGCTTACTTTCTTGTGTATCTATCTTTAACTACGAGCAACACACACACACACACACACACACACACACACACACACACACACACACACATACACACACACATATACACACACACACAAAGACACACACACCCAAAGACAGAGAGACAGACACACAAAGACAAACAAAGGCAGACACACACACAGACATACAAAGACACACACAAAGATAGACAGACAGACACACACACACAAAGAGGCAGACAGACACATACACACACCGACAGACACACAGACAGACAGACATGTACACAGAGACATGCAAAGGGACACACACAAAGACATAATACATACACAGACACACAGAGATATGCAAAGGGACACACACAAAGACACACATACAAAGACACACACAAAGACAGACAGACAGACAGATGCCCTCTACTTTGGTGGTTTTCAATGCTGAGGACACGCTGTATCACTGGGCACTTGTTGTAGCTGAAACTCCACAGCCCTGTCTGGGCTCTGCTGAACAAGTATCTGTGAGTGAGGACTGCTCCACACTCAATGAGCTCACCTGCTCATCTGACAAATGCTGAGAGAGTGAGACTCTCAGAGACCCTGTGTTTGCCCCAAGGGAGCAGAGGGGACCAAGGCCTCACTGGCTGCTTCTACTCACTGCTCTCCACCCTAGTTTAAGCTTGGTGTAAGTTTTTCCTGGGAGGAGTGAGGTCGAAGGTCATTTTCAGTGGGTCCTGCAATCTATAATGAGTCCCAAATACTGCCCTGAAACTCTCGCCCAGAATCTAGTTGCTCACCATGGAATGGCATACCAGAGTACCTAGCCTGCTGGCCAGGCAGAAAGAATCACAGGACAATGGGATAATTTCAGGGCCTGTCTGTCCTTCTGCCCATTATAGTAAAAACTTACAGATGGACACCTCCAGGATCTAACACCCGTGAGCCCGACACCCCTGAGCCCTGATGACTCTGGGCCCAAGTCACCTCCACAGCAAAACTCTGCTCCTGTTCCCGCAGGTGGCTGTAGGTTCCCAGCAGTCTCTGAAAGTGCTTCCATACCCGGGCACGCTGTTCCAGGTCGGGTGGACGAAGTCTGGGGAAGAGGGCAAGGGTCAGTAGGAAAGCTGGTCTTGTCCGGTCCTGATCCAAGGACCCTGTCCCAGGTCAGCATCAGACACCTAAGTGGTCAGGCCAGCCGCGTGCACAGGGGCCAGCCGTGTGCACAGGGGCCAGCCGTGTGCACAGAGGCCAGCCGTGTGTATCTGTGTGAATATGCAGCGTGGGCAGGAAATCAGGGCTCAGGCCCTGGGGGAAATGATTTCATTCCTGGGGCTCCTCATATAGATATATAAGGTCACTTAGGGGTTGGGGTGTGGCTCAGTGGTAGAGTACTTGCCTAGCATGGGTGAGTTTGACCCCAATATTGAAAACAACAACAACAACAACAACAACAACAACAACAACAACAGAAAGTAGAGAAAGAAAGAAGACAAGTCAGGAAGGGGCAAGAAGGCCCCTGCATCTCCTAGGCTTCTTACAGCCCCACAGGGCTCTGGGAGCAGTCTGTCCCAGAACCAGGGCTCAGCTCAGGGGGATTAGCAGCACTGCCACTGTGGCTGTGTTCCAGGCACCCACAGCTGTAGCTACAGCCTGCATTACTGACACCACAGCCACAGAGCTAAGGTGACCCACGAAAACAATGCTGGCGGATCCAGCAAGCGCCTCAAAACTCAAAAGACAGCGTCTCAAACCTTGAGGCCTTTCCATGTACACAGGTGAGTCAGGAAGTCCTGCTCTACATCTTATTCCTGTGGGTCCTAACTCCAAACCACCCTTCTCCATGGCCCTTCCTGTCTCCACATATGCTGGGATGCCTACGACACCATTCTTAGCCACCGAGGCTCTTAGTGTAGGCCCAGGATGTCATAAGGTTGAGGGGACTGTATAATTTTCTGTAGGGAGATTAAACAGCTTCACTGAGAAGTCAGGAGGGATGAGCAAAATTCCTGTGTACTGTTGGCACGCTGAGGCCGGGAAGCCCAGGCCTCAGAGGGCTGGCTGCTGCAGCTAACCAGCTGGGTGGCGCCGGGGCTGTGGTCTAAGTTCTCTGCAGAGATTCCCATCTGCAGACTGAAATCAGAGCAGATAGCTCTCCTGAGCTCTGTGTTCATGGCCTGACTCACAGAGAATGTGATGGGGCCAGTGACTCACTCCTTCCGGATGAGCTGGCTGTCCACAGTCACCAGCCCGAAGTGCACCTCGAACAGGTACTTGAGCACACACAGCTTCCTCCGCAGGTCCCCCTCGCTCTCATGGCCGTCCCCGTTGATGGCGATGAACAGACACTCTCCAAACTGTAGGTGGTCACAGTGTCAGCTGGTCCCCTGGGGACTCTGCCTTCCTGGTCTCAGGAGGTAAGGGGAGGACGAGGCCCAGGGGACTCTAATAAGCTGCAGTCTCTACCTTCTAGAGAGCTCTACAGTCCAAAGTAAGAAAGAGGCAGCTGGCTCCCAAGGACTGGACAGTCGTGGGTGGTGGGTACACTGAGGGCTGCGGGGCCTTATGCTTACCAGATGGAGGACATACAAGTGGTTGTCGTTTTCTGTTGAGAAGCATGTGTACGTGTCTGAGAGCGTCTCCAGCATCGTCATGGAGGAGATGATGACTGGGGCCAGGAGAGTGCTGAGTTGGTCCTCCAGTACAGGGAGCTGTGGGGAGGGAGAGCAGAGCGTGCCCTACCCCGCATAGATGCCCGACATGTTGGCACTGATATAATGTCTACCAACAAGGTGGGATACACTAGCTCTTGGGCATGTTGGAAACTGTGTCAGATACTGGGGACAGAGGAACAAACAAGACCCAGGCCTTACAAGAAGAGAGCCAGCAGTGTCAGACCTGCCTGAGAGGTCACTGCCGTCCTGATGGGGACAGTAGGAAGAGTTACTCCAGACCTTGTGTGGTGCCTAGGAGGGTGGGCTCAGACCAGTGATTGCAGCTCAGGGTCCAGATCCAGAAGGAAATATTCAAATGGGAATGTCTGAGTGCACCCCACAGGCCACCCCCCACCCCCCCAAGAGAAGCTATGACAGCAGCCCGACACAAAGCCACAAACTTGGGTAGTTCTGGTGATTTTTTCCCTTTTTTCTTTTGTAACACAATTGCATGGGTTTCAAGAATGAACTCTGCAAATACTATCTTGTCACCATGACAGAGGTTTGGATAAACCTGCAAGGAACTGAGCCCCATTCCCCCATAGAATGCTTAGAGCACTCAGTTGAGACGTCTGTCTTCCAAGGAAGATACCTCCACATATCAAAGCCATCTGTAGACATGGGCTACTTCAGGGAATTTATCTCAAGAAAACAAGTGTGTGCGCACAAGCACGCTCACAGCAGCAATGTGCAATTTCAAACAACGGGGAAATATAGAAACATCCAGTCCTAGGGAAAAGGCTAAAAATGCAATACGTCTAAACCATAGTTTCTTAAACTGTAGTTGCAAAAGCCTGCAGGGTTGACTAACCAAAGGAAGGGGTTGCAACAGTAACAAGGGTCTGAGTGTACGGCCACCAAAACCAAACTCAAAATGAAAAAAGCAAAAAAGGCCAAAGCCAGCCCTGACATAGGGCTTACTCTCTGCACTTGTCACGCACTGAGCCACATGCCACCAATGAACACAGCCTTTAACACGCCAGCTCAGATCGGAGACTACAGTATGTTATGGATTTCAGGTGTCTTACTGTACACATCTTCTTTCTGATTCTTTTGTTTGTTTGTTTGTTATGAGACAGGGTTTCTCTGTGTAGCTCTGGCTGGAACTCACTCTGTAGACCAGGCTGGCTTTGAACTCAGAGATCTGCCTGCCCCTGCCTCCTGAGTGCTGGGGTTAAAGGAGTGCTGTCACCACCACCCACAGTTTTCTGTTTTTATAGAAACATAATGATTTACTTATGGAAAACAAAGACTTAGTGTTTCTTACTGTCATTCCTCTGCCTGTAAGTAATAAATTAGTGTGTCTCAGGCTGTATTGTATTAGAGTATTTGATTTTTAAAAATAGATATTTGAGTGATTGGTTTTAGTTTCATAAAAATAATTAACTGAATTTTGATTTGGGTTTAGGGCAGAATTATCAAAAATTTAACAAGTGGCAGTAATCATATTTTTACTATTTTGTGCTAATGTTTAGGTGAAGTGGTGTTCTCAGCATCAACAATTATTAAATCAAAATATAAACCAGCCCAAAATGTGAAAGTGCTCTATGTCCTGCAGTACCAAAGTTTAATTAGTTTTATAAAAAAGGTTTGTGCATGCTGGTGTGTGTGTGTGTGTGTGTGTGTGTGTGTGTGTGTGTGTGTGGGTGTGTGTGTGTGTGTGTGTCACTGTGCATGCAGGTCCCTGTGGAGGCTAAGGAGGGCACCTGATACCCTGGAGCTGGAATTACGAGTGGACTCGAGCTGCCTGCTGCGGGCACTGGGAACTGAACTCAGATCTCTTGACAGCTGTGCATGCTCGGAGCACTGAGCTCTCTCTCCAGCCCCAGGTATTAATCTTGAGTAAAAATAAACAAGTATGCCCATGTCGTTAGTGTTTAATGTTGCTTTCTTCTTTCAGTAATGAATACAATTGAATTGTTCAAAACATTTTTAATTACTTATTGTCAGTAAGTGTCTAATTCCACATTTATTTTATACCTACACGCCTGGGGCCATGTAAAGACATCTGTGGTGAAAGACGTTGCAGTGAGAAAGCTTATGAAGTCCTTAGCTAAGGGATGGAGAATCCATATAGCTACTTAAAATATTACTGCTTCAGTGACTTGTGAGTGAGCCCCCCCAACCCCACCTCTCTCTCCTGTTTCTGTACTTTCTCTGTTCCCTAACAAGCATGTGTTTACTTGGACATACTCTTCTCCATCATCCCCAGTGCTCCTCCTCCCTTCCCCAATACTTTTGTTCATCATCCCTAATGCTCCTCCTAATACTCTTCTTCATCATCTCCACTGCTCGTCCTCCCTTCTCCAATACTCTTCTCCATCATCCCCACTGCTCCTCCCTTCCCCAATACTCTTCTCCATCATCCCCACTGCTCCTCCTCCCTTCCTCAATACTCTTCTCCATCATCCCCACTGCTCCTCCTCCCTTCCCCAATACTCTTCTCCATCATCCCCACTGCTCCTCCTCCCTTCCCCAATACTCTTCTCCATCATCCCCACTGCTCCTCCTCCCTTCAATACTCTTCTCCATCATCCCCACTGCTCTTCCTCCCTTCTCCAATACTCTTCTCCATCATCCCCACTGCTCCTCCTCCCTTCCCCAATTCTCTTCTCCATCATCCCCACTGCTCCTCCTCCCTTCCTCAATACTCTTCTCCATCATCCCTACTGCTCCTCCTTCCTTCCCCAACAGCAGAAGGGAGCAGCAGATACAGAGCCTGTGAAATGTTGGAGGAAGCTGAGCAAAGACTCTAATTCCACCCTCAATGCTGGAGTGAGAAGGGAGAAACTGCTGAGCTTGCTGACTGCAGACACTCAAATGTGACTGGGGAAGCCGGCTCCGCATCAGAAGAGTGCTGGAATGCATAAAGAACGAAGGAGACCCTCACCTTGAAAACAGAACCGAGAGGCTGGTCAGTGGTAATGAGCAGTGGCAGCTTTCTTGCCGGCCTTCCCACCCCTCAGGAAGCCACGCCTAGGTTCCACCCTGAGGTCGGCTACACAGCTTCTTTGCTGGCCCCCTCGGGCTACCCACCGCAGTCACTCAGCCTACTCCGTGCAGTCTGCTGCTGGAGCTCAGCCTAATCACATGGGGTCTATTCTACGTGCAGTTCACTGTCCATGGCGGCTCCCTGGACCTTCACTCCCTGAGAGCAGTGACCACATTGCTATGCTTTCTGCTGTACCCCCAGAAGCCAGAACACTTCGGGCTCTCAGTATTGTTAAATAACTATCCCCTACCATAGGTAGGAACAAATGCTTGTGATTTATTAAAATTCTATTATTTTCTTAAAATAGTCTATTTTCTTTAACCGTCATATATTAAATTAAAAGTCATTTAAAAAAATCTAGATTGAGTATAGTAACTTATCTTACAGTGAGATAAAAGCAGTAGCCTTTTCAATTGAAAATCTTTTGTGACTAAATTTTTTCAATACATATAGAGTATAAAGGAATATTCTTATACATCAATTGGTAAAATTATAAAGTGCTGAAATGGTTTTGAATGGCTTTCACCTCATTTTTATTTCTAGAAATAATCATATCAAATGATCGGGCAAAGGGATAAAACTCAAGCACAAATAAATGTTCCCACAGTGACAGCTAACTAGAATACATGTTTGTGTGTGCATGCACACATGTATGTATATAAATGCGTATACATAGCTATCTATATATAAAGAAATCACTCCATGAAAATACAGTTATTCATATATTTGAATATAATGGTACCGTTAGGAATTACGCTTTTGCGTTCATTTAACAAAATGCAAAAATGATCTGATTATAATGAAATGGGAAAAAAGTCGAGAAATGAAATGTAAACGTGGTCTGACCCCGCCATGTAAAAGGTGAAGCCCCAAAGCAGGGTTGAGAGCTAAGAGCACTAGGTAGTGGCGTTATGAGTTTCGTAAAACCTACTGTGTGGTCTCAGACTCCCCATCAGAACTGTGGTTACTCAGCAGACACTAGGTGCGGCATGCGTACACACAGAACTCGGGGACTTGGCTCCTCACACTAGCTATTTAGGAACGGAAAACACAGGATTTTGTTCCTGTACCAGGTTTTAATTAGACAAAAGAACTTTTTAAAACGAAAGAGCTAAAGAGACGGGCCTGGTTTTTAGTTTAGAAAATCACCCGAATGTCCATCATCTCCCAAGTCTTGTTTCCTCTTAACGACGGACAAGGCACCACCATGCTGATGCTGATGGTGATGTGGCCGGGGGAGGGGAGTGAATTCAGCCAGGTACCAGCCTCATCCCTGGCTCTGGGGAGCAGCTAGATTTGTGTGTACCAGGAAATGCAAGAATGTTTTGATCACCTCAATTCTAATAAAAAAATTTAACCCGGGCTGGAGAGATGGCTCAGCGGTTAAGAGCACTGACTGCTCTTCCAGAGGAGCTGGGTTCAATTCCCAGCAAACATATAGTGGTCACAACCATCTGTAGTGGGATCCGAGGCCCTCTTCTGGTGTGTCTGAAGACAGCTACAGTGTACTCACATACATAAAATAAATAAATAAATCTTTAAGAAAAAGTTTAACCCAATGTTAACCCTGGAAAAATGCAAAGCAAATGATTCCTGTGAAACGCACCGTGGGAGTTATCTAAGAGAAGATGGCAGACATTTCTGAGTGACACTAAACACACTGCCTGCCCACATACTCTACACTACATTCAATCTAAAGCTCATCAGGTCTAATATGAAATCCAAACCTAAATCTGGCATGAAGGTGTGTGCCTGTAACGCCAGTACTTGGGAGGTAGAGGCAGGAGGATTGCAAGTTAGAGGCTGGCCTGAGCTGCCTAGTATAATCTTGTTTGACTAGCAGTGGGGGCTGGAGGTGGCTCAGTAACTAAAGATGCTTACGGCCAAGTGTGACGATCTGAGTTTGATCCTCATGACAGAAGGAAAAATGGACTCTTCCAAGTTGTCCTCTGACCACCATGGGCTGTGGCCTGGGCACACATGTGTGTGCATGCATGCACATAAATAAAAATTCAACAATAATAAGGACAGCAAGACTCCCAAACCAACCAAACCCCAAACTAGAGAAACTCCAGGAGAAGATATGGAGAAAATTCCTTGCAATTTTAGGTTAGGCAAAGATTTCTTAGCTATGTGACCAAAAGCGTGATCTGTGATTGCAAAAATGGAAAAATCTTTGAAGGCATTCTTAAGAGCATGTGCAGACAAGCCACAATCTTGGAGGAAATACTTGCAAAAGAGATCTAATAAAAGACATGTCTGAGCTATGTAAGAAACTCTAAAAATTCAATAAGAATCACTTGAGAAAACCGATCTAATATAAGAAACGACACGGCAAAGTAGCACACAAAAAGCCGCCCAGAGTCATTATTCACCAAAGGATGAAAAATAAAACACAAGATTTTAGCTGACATCTATTAAACTGGCTAAAATTAAAAAGAATGTATATTAAGTGTCAGTGAGGACCAGGAAAGCAGCTGGTGGGGTGTAAAATGGTGGATACCCCTTTTGTGGAGAGTTTGGGGGGTCTCTTAAGATGTCTAGGGACTGGAGAGATAGCTCAGTGGTTAAAAGCATTTGCTGTTCTCCCAGAGGATCTGGGTTCTAGTCCCAGTAACCACTTGACAACTCACAAGCACCTGTAACTTCAATTCTAGGTTATCTAATGCCCCCTTCTGGCCTCCGTGGGCATTGCATGCACATGGTACACATACACCTGAGGTTAACTATAAGCCCACCCACCCAAGGACTAGTTAACTTCCTGGAATGCTGGGAGTTGTAGTTCTCAGAAATTAACAACTCTCTAAGGGAAAATATGGTGGCTGTATGGGTTTCTCCTCATAAGCCCCTGCAACATGCGTGTCAGGGCCACCCATCTCGGAACTCCAGGGAACAGTCCTGACCAAAGCCCATCCCAGTCAGTATTTAATTAAAGCTTGCTTCAAATTTGGCTCAAAATGGTGGGATTAGTTTTTTTAATAAACCATGAAAGAAAAACATCCATACGCATAAAACAAAACAAAACAAAACAACAACAAACACTCACAGAGTCCAAACCCATACAAACATGTATGCTCACAGCCAACGTGTCTATGGTAACCAAAACCTAAAAACAAGTCAAATGTCCACCAAGAAGGAAATGAAGAAACGGATTACGGCCTCTAGATGTGGTGGAGCTGGGGGATTGCCAGGCGCTAAGACGGATGAAGACACGACAAAGAACCATGCTAAGGTAAAAGAGTCAGCCCAAGCCAACACGAAATGTGCCCACACCGCTGTGTATGATTCCTCGAGATGAGTCTACACAACACGAACTCACCAGACAGCAAACAGCTCACTGACTCTTAGGGAGTAAAGGGAGTGAGGGAGGGTCATAGCTTTTGGGGTGACAGACAGCTCGCTGATTGTGACTGAATCACAGATACCGACATGGAAAATGGTATAATTTAAATGTGAACAGACACTGGTTGGTCTCGTATGTCTTAATCGAGCTGTTAAAAATGAATGCATTATGCGTATGCCAAGCTTTTCCGGGGGAGAAACTGACATCAAGTTTCCCTGTTGTGAGGCTAAGATTTACCTCCCTCCCGCATCACTGGCCCAGACAGCACCGGTAAGGTAGGAAATCACAGCACTCAAGACATCAAAAGGTTGCCTCTGCTGGCCAGGCATGGGCTCTGCAGAGTTCTCCTGGCCTTGGGTGGCTTTGGGGCCCCTCTGTCAATCCCCCAGACAGTCGGCTCTGCACTTACCTCCTCCTCCTCATTCTCTGACTGCCTGAACTTCCGCCGGAGGTTCTCCTCAAACTCCCCATCTGTCCAGTAGAAGAGGACCTCTGCGCCCTCAGTGGCCACCAACACGCACTTCATCTTCCGAGAAAGCGAGGGCGGCCAAGGTCACATCTGTGAGTCCAGCCTAGGTAAGGAGAAGAGCTTCAGCACATCGGACACTCACCGAGCCCTTGGCTGCATGCCCGCCATCACCCAGCCGTTCTGGGGTTACCCTGTTGCCCCCTAATGAAGTAGTGACGTGAGGGGCAGGGCTGGAGAGGGGGATGGGTAAGAGGTGAACCAAGAGGGATACGCGGTAGGGTAGTTCAGTTCACTCTGCTCAGTCTGCTCCTCAAGTGGGTGCTGCCCACTCCTCCACCCTCCACCCCCCAGGAGAGCATCATTTACCTTGGCAAAGCACACAGCAGGGCTTCCAAGGAGCTAGACTCTGACCAGTTCAGCAAACAACAGTACAGCATCCTTGGGCCTGCAAATGCTTAAGGCAGAGAAGGCATGAAGGCATACAGAGGATCTGGTCTCCACTGCCACCTGCTCCTGAGAGTGGAC
The DNA here is from genome assembly GCA_028551405.1 of Uromys caudimaculatus. Classification (NCBI taxonomy): domain Eukaryota; kingdom Metazoa; phylum Chordata; class Mammalia; order Rodentia; family Muridae; genus Uromys; species Uromys caudimaculatus. The sequence goes on along the minus strand of CM052703.1, from coordinate 17,469,995 downwards.
AACCGGGGCAAGGGCTGAAAAGTCACTGGTTCCTCCATTTTAAGGACCACGAGCTCGGGAGTACTTTATGTGGAGCGAGCGTGGATGACACACTAGTTCCTACCTCCTCTGCAACTGGACAGTTCTCAGTTTATATTAGGGGTCACTCAGTCACAGGTGTGGTCAGCAATCCTACCCTGAGCAGCCCCCGGGAGCTGTGAGCAGTGATAGGTTACCACACAATCCATCCCAGGCTGGCAGGAAGTAGTTCCAGTGAAAAGCAGCATCCGGGTTTGGTTCTGGTTTGGGCTTTCCTAGGTCACATTCAACTTGGAGCTTCAAACTCCCACTGGGAGGCCAGGGAACAGAACCCTGTTGCATCTTCCTACCGGGTTACAGGGAGTCACCAGCCAGGTTGCAACCTTGCCAGGTAGGCTCATCTTAAGGACAAGAACGGTGGGTGAGTGTCATTCTTACTTCCCGGCTTCAAATAACAAGAGTAAGAAGCTGACTCTAGAATCCTCCCATTTTGATAACAGGCAAGAAGAATCTAAAGCGGAGGAGGAAGGATCGCTCCTGGGGGTTTTGAAAGCAATGAAAGCCTGCGCCCGGCTGCACCACCCTCGGGCTTGACCTTGATGGCAACTTCCGGGAAACACAGGCATGCTTCTCGGTGGGTATCAGGATCTATGGCTTCAGCGATTATCTTCAAAGGCTGCTCACCTCATTTTCTGACTTTTGTTCTCCTTAGATCTTGCTCTAAAAAGGGGGAACTTTGAAGAGAAGGGCTATCCTGAGAAAATCCCCTGCATCTACTATTACCACCCGGCCCACAGTTCTCTCATTGTCCCCAGCAAATGCCCCAGTGGCTTGTCCTGCCTAACACAGTTCAGTTGGGGGGTAGGTGCGAGGGGTGGGGACTATAGCCTGTGATGCTCCTGCAGGAGCAGCTGGCCTAGGAGGGCATCTCTCCCTGCTCCACTTAGCACTGCGTCACTGCGTGGCTCCGCCCTACAGCTGCTTAGCACTCCCGCAATGACACCCTCAAATCCTCACGTACCCTCCCCCTCTCCTCCCGGGGACGAAGGCCTGGCTTGTGACGCCCGCCCCAAAAGGGCATGAGACTGAGGTCGGTCCCCCAGGCGCCCGGGCCTCTCCAAGCTGGGAGGGCTGGGCGGAGGTCCCCACCGAGGGGCGACCCAGGGCGGCGCTCGGTCACCCAGGATGCCCACGTACCGGATCCGCCGCTCACACCGCCCAGCGAGTAGCCTGCCTGCGGCGCGCTTCCGGGTGAGACACGTGATTCAGTCACATGACACGGGCCTGCTTTGTGGGTTCGAGCCCCGCCCCGTCAGGCATTGCTCTCATTTGGCATTGCTTTTGCCCTTCAGGCCACTGCGCTTGCTGGTCATCCGCCGCTAGGGTGCGGTGCCACGTTCCCCCTGGCATAAATAGGTATCCCACTGCCTGTAGAGGCACCTGCTGAGGGCAGGTGACATTTCTTCTAGAGGCCCTTTTGCTTGACTTAGCTAAAGGGATTCCCCACAGATTTACAGAAGGGGCAACTGAGGCCGCTGAGGGAACCAACTTGCTGAAGAAGGACCAAATCGAACCAGAACCCAGGTTTCCTTCACCTTCTGGGCCCTTCCCAGCCTTTAGTTTTCTTGCCGAATCTGGTTGTAGGTGAAAACTATCCTTTTGTGGGTGCTTTCCCTTACTCACCTCCAGAGAACCGAACCCGGGCAGAAGAGCCCAGCTACCTTTGGTGTGCCGCAGCTCCTTGATTTACAAAGGTTCCCAATCTGACTGAGGGTTGCATACACATTAGGGCTTGTCTTGAACCTGTGAGTGATTGCATAGTATCAAGATTTTATGTGTACTTGGAGTGGCGAAAAGAGTGAAGGAGGCCAATGTCGTCCGCAGAAGGTCCTCACTGGGTACCTTGGTGCTACTGGGAAACTTTGTGTACAGCCCAGCAGGGAAGGAGATGCAGCAGAGTGCGAATGAACACTCCCTACCCACAAGGCAGAAGCCAAGAAAGAGCCAGTGCCTCGGCCACTCCAGCTACCTAAGAACAATCAAACAGCATTGCGTGCGCCTGCGCCTGCGCCTGCGCCTTCGCCTTCCCCACCACCCGGCTCAGCCGTGCTCCACTGAACAGCCACAAGCATCCGTCTCCTTGAGTCCCGAATCCGCCAACACTATCCTGCTGACTTCGGTCATTTCCCTCTTGTTTCAAACAGTTTGTAAGCTTGAATAACTGTTACCCATGAACAATTTATAACCATTCTAGTCCATGCTACCTGATGCTAGTGACTTGCTTCTTACGGATGACTAAAGAAAACCCTCTTCATGTGGGTTTTCTCTTCCTTTGTGTAGCTTTCAATGAGATATTTATTCATATCTTTTACCTCTTTTATAATCTATTTTTAGCCATTGAAATCGCCTTTATTATTGGATTGTAAGAATTCTTTACACTTGGGAGGCAGAGGCAGGCGGATTTCTGAGTTCAAGGCCAGCCTGGTCTACAGAGTGAGTTCTAGGACAGCCAGGGCTACACAGAGAAATCCTGTCTCGAAAAACCAACCAACCAAACAAACAAACAAAAATTCTTTATGTTCTAGATATGTTTTAAATTAGATATATAATTTTAAAATACCATTTGGTCTGTGATT
>CM052703.1:17410477-17467241 GCA_028551405.1 Uromys caudimaculatus | reverse complement strand
GACCGGAATCGGTCTGGTGGAGCTGCCCTGGTCTCTGGGTGTGGCTAGCGTCTGGACCTCCAGTGGCCTAATTGCCCACCTTGCAGTTTCCTCTGAACGGAAGAAACATTCTCTTTTGGTGGGAGGAGGAGCTTCTGAGGCCCAAGTTCACAAAACGTAAAAACCTTGGAAACTCAGTAGATTATAGGATTCCCATGGTCCCTCCCCACGGTTATGAAAACTAGGGAGAGGAGACTCTGCTGGAGCCAGCGAGGCAGCTTTCATGGCCTGTCCTCTCTGCTGGGTTGGGTTTTGTGTGGTGCAGTTGCTCTTGAGTAGCCCATGTTCCTGGAAGTCACCTCAGTGAATTTGTTCAGTCATTAAGCTAGACTTTGAGGGAGTGTTTTGTGTTTTGTTTTTGTTTTTGTTTTTTTTTTGGTCTGTTGTTGATTGTTGATGCCCATCTTGGCTGATTAGACTTTGCTCACATTCTTCCGGGGAAAGTCACACACCATTTGGGTTTTCAAATTATGTTTTTTGGCGTGTTCAGCAGAGGGCGCAGTATCCAGTACTGACACTAGTGGATAGGTACGGAGTAATTCAGGTCGTTCTTTGGTAAAAACGAGCCAAGAACTACTAGATGGTCAGGACTTGAGGAGCGGGGCAGGTGAAGAAAAGCTCATTTCGGGCACCGTGTGACAGGTTCTGTAGATTTTGGTGTCACCATAGAAAAGGTAACAGTCGTTTGATAGCAAACCCATGGTGGGGTCTCGTGCCATCATGGCTTCGCCAGGCTCCCAGCATCTTTCAACATTTTGTGCTTTGTTTTCACAAGGCAGATGTTGGAAAGTGGCTTTCCAGGCAAGGACTTCATTTTCTAGAATTCTAGATGGGTCCGTGGACTGAGTGGAAGGGATTTTATTGGGGTCCAGGCCAGGGCCCTCACTTTCTCACTTGATCCGACAATGTCTCTCTTGTTTGTCAGCCCCTCATTGGTACCCACAGTAGCCCTGAAGGAAAGTGCTGAGGAAGGCCGTGGGTCCCTGTCAGTCTAGACAGGAGTGACTGTGTGGGACACAGCCTCTGCCCCTTTCACATCACCACTGACTGAACTTTAGTTGGTTCATGAACAGAGCCTTGGTCAAGCTAGCCATCAAGATCGTAGAGTTTGCATATTATTGTAAGCCCAGCTTCCTTAACCAATACATCCAGGACATGTAGCTTGAATTATGAAAGACAATCTCTACTTCGAATGGCTGAGGCAAAGCTTGTTCAGGAGAGCAGGAAGACAACATCATGAAATCAAAGACCCTGGTGTGCGTTAGGTGTGTGTCAGTGTTTAAGTGCTCACACTTAGGTGCAGGAGTGGTATGGAAAAGTTACCTTCTCCCAACAAAACACCCTGGCCACAGAAAGTTAAAGTAGTCATATTTTATTTCTTACAAAACATTACCTTAAAATAAAAAAAACCTACCTCATGGACTCGAACCCCCTGCAGTCACCAGGTTTGCAAAGGCCGCAACCTAATGTGTGTTCTGTATGTAAAGCTAACGCCTGCTAGAATCCCTGCAGACACAGCCTTCCCCAGAAAGTCTCCTGCAGACACAGCCTTCCCCAGAAGGTCTCCTGCAGACACAGCCTTCCCCAGAAGGTCTCCTGTACTCATCTCACTGGCTTCCAGATGAATAAAGCCAAGGCTTCTATTTCTTCTGAGATTATAATTTATTACATAACACTTACAAGTTGGACCTAGAGTGTTTTCCTGAATAATAATTAGAAGCGTAACGTTCCTGACTTGGGTTGTCAGGACCCCTTTTCCACTGCCAGCTAGCAGGACCATGGTAGGAATTCATGAGCCATTCAAATGGAAAAGTCTCAGCTCCCCCCAGATGCTCCCAGCTCTCACAGGGGCTGCTCTGGAGTTGAGGAGAAAGCTGTTCCAATGTGGTTGGTTTATTTCCCTGTTTCAGAGTGTAGTTTGCAGGTATTTGCATGTGCTATCACCCTGGGGTGCAGCTATACCATTCAGAGACTTCCAAACCTGAGCGGTGGAGGGAGGGAGGGAGCCAGTGCCTACAGAAGTGCTGGCTGGCTCTGCCATTTACCTCCAATGACCAGAAAATACCAACCATCACCGCCAAAGGTGGGTCAGGGTGGTGGGAATGGTTCTTAGCCTATTCCACAGAGAAACCCGGAGATGCAGACTAGGAAGCTCACTGTGTGCCATGGTGAGCCTGGACTGCAGAGGTTGGTCCTCCTCACTGTCCATCTGAGCTACTCCTGGGCTGCTTCAAACCTGAGGTCAAGGCTCTCCCCGCAGGGCAGGGAAGAGGGTGAGATGTGGGATGGGCACAGGGGTTGAGAAAGCTATTGGTGGTTAACAGAGTTGAGGAAATGGGGGGGGGGTGTTGTCATAGTAATGGCAGGGTGTCATCAGAGCACGTTTTGAAATTCTGTAGACCTGAGTCTAAGCTCGTTCTTGTCTGTTTATGTGGATGGGTGTGGAGGTTCCTTCTCTATCCTCCTGGTAACAATAGAGTCTAAATATGATGAGAGAAAGGTATCCCACAAAGGGGTGGTGGTCCTTCACTCTAAAAGTTCGAGTTGTTTGGGCCTTATACCAGGGTAACTCATCTTGGTATTACCTCTGTCTGGGATGCTTCTCATTCTCTTCTTTTCAGTGACTAGAGCCTGAGAAGAGAGCACAGACAATTCTAAAATTGAACTCTCACTCTGTCTCAGAGGAGCAGGTTTCCCTGGGCTTGGGGACAGTGGCTGGTGGAAGGGAGGCTGTGGACTAGAGAGTAAGTTATTGGGAGGGAGCCACCAGCAGGGTGTGGACAGGGTCAGTGCTGCTGAGACTGCAGGAAAGCTCTTCCTTCCTGGACTTCTCGGACACTGTCATTCTCAGGTCACTATCATTCCGGGTTGCTCTGCTTGTACCTCAAAACATTAAAGTCCTTCCGTTGCTGGTGTCTTGACCATTATAGGAATCTACCTGGTTTGCCTTTCCTTCTGCAGAAGTTAAGCGTTGACCTTTTGTTTTTGGTGTTTTTTTTTTGTTTGTTTGTTTTTCGTTTTTGTTTGTTTTTTGTTTTCGAAAGAGGGTTTCTCTGTGTAGCCCTGGCTGTCCTGGAACTCACTCTGTAGACCAGGCTGGCCTTGAACTCAGAAATCCACCTGCCTCTGCCTCCCAAGTGCTGGGATTAAAGGCGTGCACCACCAAGAAGGCACTCTGTATGGATTTGCAAGGCACAGCCTCAGAGTCCTGTGTGCAGGCAGGACACCCATGTGGAGCACACTTGAAGATTGCTGGTCTGGTCCAGAATATGCTGGCTGCAGATGCTCAGTGGTTAGCACCCTGCCACCCCAGTGGAGGACCTTCAGGCAGAACCTCCCAGTTACCTACATGAGAGTACAGGGCTTTGAGCTCACCCCTCTGGAGGCTTACAAAGTACCCAGGAAGGGCAGAACTACAGAAGGAGCCCAGGAGAGAGGATTGCAGAAGGAATCCTGGTTTGGGGAGCCCCAGGTCTTTAGTCTCACAGTTGCTTGAGTCTGATATTTTCAAGTCTTTCTCCAGCTAGAGATAATGCTAATATCCCACAGAGGCAGCTTTTTGCAGGGCATTAGAAAAATGGGGACTTTCTCTCCCAATAACAATGAGAATTTATTCTGAGGCTTTGTGATAAGAAATGAGAAAGAAAATCATTCCTAGAGGCAAGAGGAGCAGAAAACCATTGCAACAAAAGGCACAGACTTCTCATTACGCGTGATTACTCTTTCAGCGCACATATCCACAAGCCCATTCTTCGGTTTAAATGAAGGGCTCTTAAGTCTCTCATGATCTCTGCTGTATCTGGCTTGATGAAGGAAAGCTGACCCAGAGAGGCTGGGTGGAGGGGTGGAGGACTGCTTTGCTCTTCCCCACCTGCCTCACCGGACTGCACACCTGCTGTGGGTTGTGATGCTGTTTACAGGAGACTGTTTTTGGGGTGAATGGAAAGAGCAAACTGGCTTAATAGCTGTTTCCCCCACTCCTCCCCCAGGGCATCAAGGCAGGTGCCCTGAGGTGAAGCTGCTGCAGTGTGATGTTCTAGTGAGTGTCCTGGTGACCTCTGAGAAACGCAAATACTTCTTCCTGGAGACAGCTGTGAAGACAGAACTGCAGGGCTCTGAAGACCAATTTCATTGCTTCCCTCCTCCCCCCTTATTAACTCAAAAACAAACAGAACTTCAACCTCTTGGGTGCAGCATTTAATTCACAGAGAAAGACAAAGGCAGCAAAAGTGACCTACATCCTGGGAGGCTTAGTGAAGAATTAACACCCATTTACAGAAACTGTGTTTGTGTGGGGCTCGGAAGCCTTGGCTATACTGAGCAAGCAGTCCACTAGGTGAGGGGGCAAGCCTGTGACAGGAAACACCACTGAGCTTGGTGACTAAATAGGTTCTGGATGATTCCTCAAATAGGCACATTATACTGGGTGATACTGGGGCTAGGGACCCTTCCCACGCCTTCTGCAAGTGCTTGGGATAATAGCAGTAACTTTATCATGCGGCTTCTATATATGTAAAGCAAGCTAGCCCAGGGCCTGGCATTAAGGGCCTCTAATTACCTTGCTGTTACCAGGGGCTCTGTGGCTGCCCCTAGACCAGTACTTAGAAGAGATTCTGATACATGCTCAAGGAAAAGCCCTATCTGTCTGTCTGTCTCTTTTCCCTTCCCACATTCTTCCTGACTTTAGTCCGCCTGTTTGTCTCTTCTTTTCCTTCCTTCCTTCCTTCCTTCCTTCCTTCCTTCCTTCCTTCCCTCCCTCCCTCCCTCCTTCCCTCCCTCCTTCCCTCCCTCCCTCCCGCCAGCTCCAGTACTTTCTGTGCTGTGCTGGAGCTTCCATGGAAGGTGTCTGAGAAGGGAAGCTCCCTGGGACCTTGCTGGGTGAGCAGTCTTGTGGGCCACCATTTCCAGATGCTTCTGAGCTGAGCACTGACTGGTCCAACCCGTCTTCAGTCTTCTGTTCTTGCATGCCCCTGTGCATCTGCTGTGTGATGCTCACCCTGTACTGAGAATAAGCAGCCGAAGTCCGATCCTGCAGGCTTCCTTATATGAAGAATCAGATGGGCGGCTCCCTCTACCAAATTCCCAGCTCTCCAAGCTGAAAGTCTCCGGGCACCTTGCTGTCTAACCTTCCTCTGGTCTCTCACTTTGTAAACGGGACTAAGCCCTTATTCTTCAGGCATCTTAGGCACGCCCCTGCTGCTTCCCCAGGCCCGTCTGTTCACACCAAAGCGGTGTCCCTGACTTATCTGGCACCCAGGAGTGTCAAGGGTCCCCTTTCTCCTTAAGGACAGCATCATTCACATTGTTTTGTTCCTGAGGTCAGTCATGTCCACAGGAAGTCAGTGTGACTGCAGCTTCTTTCCAAAGACTCCCATACCCTGTAGCCAAATACAGGTCCCAGTCATGGACTTTAAGTCCCTCCTCCTACCTGACCAACTCAGAAGCCTTCCACCTACCATTTCTTAGTTTTGCTATCAGACCAGTTCCCCATTCTTCCTTAATAGAGCCAACAGAAGACTTTGTACCATGCCGGCGTAGGATGGAACTGGTCACCTTTAATCTTTCTCCCTAGTAAATGCTCTAAGACGTGGGAAGAGGCAGAAAGGGTCCACTGTGTCTTCAGTGACTTCATTCATGCCTTCTTCTTGATGGTTTTTGGTCAATCAAACAATTAAGGCCTTCTTACTGTCTTGAGTCTTTGAAATCCTTTCAGTTTGAGGGCAAGGTCTAAATTGCTTTGTTGGATCGGTGTGTGTGTGTGTGTGTGTGTGTACACGGGTTTGATGTTTCTGTGTGCTTTTTCTTTGTACTGTGACTCTCTCCCTCCCGGCAGCATGAAGAATGATGCTTTCTTCTCATGGAGCCTAATACATTGCTCTCCACTCAGTGAATATTGTTACCTGACTCCCATTCCGAGCTGGAGGGAATCTAGATTCACGGGGGAACAGAACCTTACAAAGTTTTGAGTATGGCTGTAATTCCACTTGTGAAGCGCCCGTTCCCAGAGGACCAGCCAGTGATGGATGCCACTGTCAGAACCCCAGATGCACACACCCATCCATCAGCCAGGAAATTATATAAACAGCTCGCCCAGCAGGCCAGAGCTGACTCACCCATTAGCTTCCTATGAGAAGAGAGGTGTCAGGAAACCAGAGGCAGCAGCAGGAAACAGACAAAGGAGGAGTTAGGAGAGGATTAGATTTGCACCCCACCCGCTCCCCCATCCTCTGCTGAGGGCAGCAGCCGTAGGCTAGGGCCTGGGGTTTACAGTTAGTTACGTTGCTCTGTGGTCAGGACTGAAGTAGAAACACTGCTCTGGAAGCTTGCTGTCAGCTGTTCGTGCGTAAACAGACACACATCTTTATCTTTGCACAGGAACAGAGGGTGTCTACATTTTCCTTAGGGACAGAGGCCACCTACCTAGACTAAGCTCACACTATGACGGTTAGTCTCCCTTTGGAGAGTCTATGTTGTCCCCAGCAGCATGGGAGGAGAGGCTGGTTGCTAAAGAAGGAGTCTGAAGACTAAGGACGCTACTTGTGTGGGAGAGTAGAGAGCAGTCCAGCAGGCCCACCAGTAGCTCAGGAGCAGAGGGTGACTTATCGATAACGACAGGCCAGGGCATTGACATTCTTGACCACATAAAAGCCCATGGTGACTGGAGGGATGACCAATGTCCGGCCGGCCCGCAGGGGGCGGGGCTTCAGTTCTGGAAGGGTTCCGTCGTCCACCATCACTAAGGGCTGGCCGTTGAGCTGCACTGACCTACAGCAGGGGAAAGAGGGGATTCATTATCACATACTTGAATGCCGAATTTCTTTGACATGTAAGAGAACTGACATGCGACTTGCTTAGAATTATTCTGAAAGGACGACGACAAGCCAACAGCGCCAATGTCTCAAGTTTAAGAGTGAGTTTCATGTTTAATGCGTAATAGATGTTTCCACTGCAGCAGGACAACAAGGCCGGTGCGAGGTGGGCGTGTGTGGTCACACTCACATCCCCTAATTGTTTTTATTCTTTCTGGGTAACTAGACATTTTCAGCTCACAGAAAGGGGACTGCATCCACAGCAAACCCTGGAAAGACAAACAGCTCATCTTAGGCTGAAAGGGAAGGAAATGGCAGCCAACGTTGGCATAAAGTACAGAATCCCGGCAGCTTCTCATTTCTTCCTGATAGTGTTCAGGTATATGCATGGGAAGAAAAATTCAAACCAGGTCGCCAGCTGGAGATATGGTTGCAGATCACTTTCAGATAACCAGCTCCGCACAGTGCAAGCTGTCTTTGGTCCTTGCTCAACCCCCCCTGGTGACAACACTGCATGATGTCACTTGAACTATAAGGAGACCGGAATGTTATCACCTGAGATAGAGACCTCTGTTTGCTTTCCTTCTTCCTTATGAAGGACAGGCAGGTTTAGAGAGAGATAACTGGACCCATGCTTGATCAAGCAGCAAATTCCTAGAGATAAATGTGCTGTAAGTGGCATCCAATGAAGAGCGGGGCAGAAGAGCTCCATGCCTGGAACCACATGGGTGGACTTGGGCTGAGTTCACCTCCAATAGAGCAGAGGGAGCAGCCCACTCTTTAGTTGGAGTGACTGAGGGGTGAATGAGCAAGCAGGAGACTCGTGGGTGAACAGTCAAGGCCGGCCTCTGGATGGTGTGGGGGAGGGAGAACGGACTGAAGGGGAGACTCCTGGGTGAACAGTCAAGGCCGGCCTCTGGATGGTGTGGGGGAGGGAGAACGGACTGAAGGGGAGACTCGTGGGCGAACAGTCAAGGCCGGCCTCTGGATGGTGTGGGGGAGGGAGAACGGACTGAAGGTCAGTATTGACTTCATCAAATATGTAAGAAGCTCTTGATTCCAAATGTCAGGTGTTCCTTTGCTTCCTCACTGTGAACACTGCCTGTTTATTGGAGGGGCAAGTGGGGAAGGGTCCAGACCCGATTGAAGCCTCGGGCAGGTTATACTTTTTGTAATTTATTTTCTTTTATTTTAGGTGGTGTGGGTATCCAATAACCAGGTGGCTGATAACACGGATTAACTTTCTAAAGCATACTCGAATGCATACCACCTCACTGCAAACCTCAGTGCTCCTTACATGTAGGATTAAGTGCAAGGAATTAGGTTACATGCTCTAGATTCAGATGCTGCCAGAGGACTGATGCCTTTGGGTTCTGGGAAGTGCATCAACCCTCCTGCATCTCCTCGTTTTGGGTTATAGTTAGAACCAGGAGTGTGGACAATATCTGGACTGAAATCTCCAATTTTAGGAGCTAGGTCAGTGACTTAAGAGCTGACTGACAAACCCCTTACCTGCTCTGCCCAGAAGCGTCTGACCTGTAAGAATATCCCACAGCTACAGTGTGAATGAGATGACTGAGAGCATGGGAGAGCCAGGCAGCAGGAGGCGTGTCTGCTGTTGTTCTGGTGGTCACTGTAGACTACTCTGTTCCTGGTCATTCTTGGCTTCTCTACAGAACTGAGTTTCTCAGGTTAGGGTTAGGGTTGGGGTTGGGGTTGGGGTTAGGGTTAGGGTTAGGGTTGGGGTTGGGGTTGGGGTTGGGGTCTCTTTCTGCAGAGACCTCTCCGCCCACCCCCAGCTCCCACTGTTCCTTTTCCTCTCTTGGTTCTCTCCCATCTCTGGATGCTGCTTCCTGTTGATGGGAGATGTTCCTTGCTTACCGCCACCCAGACGTAGAGTCCCATGCTTTGTCCTTGGGCTCTTCTTAGACCATGAGCCCCTTTAAGGGGGTGTCACCCACACTCGTGACACTCGTCACCGCTTCCTGAGGCCAGATCTCCACCCAGGCCCTTCTTTTGGACTTATGTACTTCTACTTAGCAGCCCCACAGAAGCGTCACAGTTACATGGTCCAGTTCAAATCCTGCCTGTATCTCTGCTTTTAAACACATCTGTGACAGTGCCACCATTTAGCCAGTCACACGAGTAGAAAGCTGGGAGTCTTCTGAGACTTCTCTCGCCCCCACAGTCAGCACCAGAGTGAGACCCACTCTGCCTTTAATGTTTGCCTAGTCCGCTGTGTTTCGCCTTCATCCCTATCACCACGGGTGAGAACCTGCCTCTCCGAACGTGCCTCTGTGCCTCCTGCTTCCAGATGCTCTGTTGGCACCGAACTGCCTGGCACCTCCCACCCCTCCCGTATGATGCCGACTCTGGCTACTTCTCTAGTTTTAGTTCTGGGGTCCCAAGCTTCAGTCCAGCTGTGGACCGCAGGGGCAGGTGGGGTATGACAGTCAGTGTGAGGACATCATCAATACATACATATGCAAAGGTGGCTTAGGATTTTTAAAATGCCTTCAACACAGATGGAGTAAATATTTTTCAGAAGAAAGTGTTAAGCAGATATGTACAGTGGGATTAAAATATTCAGGGGACATGGTTGAGATGAATAAGATACAGGTTCACTTAAAACTGTTATAAAATTATTATTATTTTTTGGGGGGAAGACATTTTTACTGTTCTTGAAGAGATAGTCACATTTTATTTATGTGAACATGTATCTGTACTATGCTGTGTGGGGGATGCTGTCAGAGGCTGGAAGTGTCAATGGAGTTAGAGTTACATCTGGCTGTGGGCTGCCTGGTTTGGGTGCTAGGAACCAAAGCTGGTCCTCTGGGAGAGCAGCAAGCACTTCTAACCAGTGAGCCATCTCTCCAGCCCAAGGAAGAGACTTTATGATAAAGACTGGTGTGAGAAGGTACAGCATTTGTCTGAATGTCAAAGGAACCTCCATATTTAAAGACGCAGGTCATCTTCACCCCAGCTTGTGCAAGTCAGGTGGCTGGCGGTTTTATCTCTGGGTCCTTCGGGGAGGTGACGCCTCCACTAGCATCTGCCAGTCTTCCACTCTCACCCAGCTGTGAGGGGTCCTTGAGGTCTGCTTGGCTGTTTCTTATTCTGGACAACTATCTCTAACCCTTGGGTGAGAGTCTCTTATCTTCTCCGTCCTTTCTCTGCCGTGTAGGGATTTACTGCGCTGTCTCTCACAGGGCTGTGAAAACAGTGTGTGGAGGTATGAGGCAGGGGATCAGCCTTTTTTTTGAATAAGTGAATGGTCTTTGAGACCCTCTGCAAACTTTCTAGGCTTCCCTCATTACTTTCTGTGCTCTAGAGAGGCTCCCTGGAGGTTTGCAGAGAGGCCTTTATAGATTCTATTAACTAGCAATTACTCTGCCTCTCAGTGGAGATGTTAGATAAGATCTGAATTATTGGTGATTCTCACAGTCACTCATCAGACACCTTATTCCCACCTGACAGGAGGCCATTGATCATTGCTAGCGTTTTTCATCAGAAAAGAAAAAAGAGAAAGAAAGAAAGAGAGAAAGAAAGAAAGAGAGAGAGAGAGAAAGAAAAGATCTGATGGCGTTCTCCTGGCTAGGCTGACGTGAGATAATTTTGCAGGTGAGGCTGTTTGAGACCTTGAGTCCTCACAGTCTTTATCCTCAAACCCTCTATTGAGAGACGGAGAATGTGCTTTATCACCACTGTGTCCTCTTCTCTCTGCCTATGGTTTTCTTTTAAAAAAATATTTATCATCCAGTGAAATCATATTATGCTAAATGTAACACTTCCTTCAGCTGTATACAGTGAGGAGTTGACACGTTTGCCATCACATCAGATGGCAAAAGAAAAGATCACAGATTGTGGAGTGCTTTGGTGTGAAAGGCAGGGATTTTAGATTTTCTTTGCTTGGGTTTGTTCAATCCAGGCGTGCAGCAGCTTTGTGTTCCACACGAGCAAATCAAAATCTCGAGGGTCTAAGACTTATCTGAGGCACAGAGCCAGTAAGAGGCAGGTCTGATATGTGCAGGGATTCCCTTACCTAGTCTTGCCTGACCTTCATGACGGGCTAAAGCGCTCCGTGCAACATGAAAAGCTTTGCTATTTTTGTAACTGCACCACTGAGACACGGTCAGAGAGGTTAAGTGGTGTTGGCAGGGTCACAGAACTAATAAGCACGTAAGCCAGGGGCAGGCCTGCTGACCGTCTCCTCCTAGTTCACGTTCGTCTGAGCTTTGGGTGGCGCTTACCAAGAGCTCATTTCTTTCTTTGCTGTTCTTATCACCCTGACTTCATCACCGTCTTCCTCGCTGGGTCATGGTTTTTCAACAGGACGATAGACAGTCCAGCCATGGCCGAAGTATTTCTCTTAACGTCCCAGCTTCCGTGAATTGCTGAGAGGAGCTAAACTATCCAAATATTGGGACAACTGCTTTTTATTGCCTTTTGTTTTTGCAGAGTTTGAGTTACTTTCCAATTTCTAAACCTGTTTTCTCAGTTTTATGTGTTAATTGAAATGGGATTCGATGTGTTAGTTCAGAGTCAAGCCCTCTGCCCCCCAGTTCTCCATGGGAGCATGCTGGCCCGGCCACTCCACCTCCATTGCTTGTCTGCAATGTCTGCTCCTCCTGTCTTATTATGGTTCTTAGTCATGAGTATTTAAGTAGGGGTTTGACTCTCCTCAGGGCCCAGGATAGAAAGTCTAATGACTGCACCCTTTTGTAACCTTGTCTCTGTGTCTGTGCTCTTAGGGGGTTGTTTTATCAGAAGCAGACTTGGGAGCTGGTGTCTGGTTTTGACTGGCATTTTGGGGGGGCCTTGACGGGAAGATAAAAAGACCCCAGATCTACCTCAGACAGGGAGTTTAGGCTTTTCCAGAGGATGGAATGACAGACAGATCAGATGAACCCGAGGTCTCCTTTGTCCTATTTGTCTGCCAGGTTGCCTACACCTAACAGCTAGCTAGCCTAAGGCAAAGTTCAATGCCTAATTTAGAGTGACCCTGAACAGAAATCTGAGCATATTGCTCACCTGTCTAAATGATCACTGGCTCTTAGAACGTCATCTGAGGTGGCCCCTAAGCCGGCCCTTTTATCAACACCTCCAGCTCCTTAGAGGCTCATTCTAACTTCCGACCATTCTAGTCTACCACTTGCTTCACCCTGCGCTGAAGTTTCTCTGGTTAGTTTGTCTAACCTCAGGGTTCTATCTTTGTCGTTTCCATTGTCTGGAACTTTCTCCACACGCTGCTCCCAGCTGCTGCTGTGTCTTCTTTAAAGACAGATTTTTAAATTTTTGTGTGCCTGGAGGGGGTGGTATTTACACATGAATGCAGCCTCCACGGAGGCCAGAAGAGGGCACTGGAGTCCCTGGAGCCAGGGCTACAGGAGACTGGAAACTACTCAGGGTGCATGCTGAGAATCAAGCTGTGTCCTCTGCAAGAATGGACCCTGATCGTAACTGACTGTTCGAACTGTCTCTTCAGCCCCTTAACTCGTTTTCTTGGTCATCTTGTTTGATCTTTAGATCAGGTACAAGCGCCCCTCAAAAGTGTGCCATAATTCCCTGCACTTCTTGGGCCTTGACTTGGATGGTAAAATTGTGGCTGCTTGTTCTCACCCCAGATAGGAGGGCTGATGACTGTCTCGCTCTTTATTCTCTTATCTGTCCACAAGCAGTACAGCTTACATTACAGGAAACATTAAAGGTAACTATACAGTCAGAAGAACTACAACTCAGAAGGGAAAGACAATAGACTACAAGTCCAGAAACTGAATCCGGTCTAGATTGCAGACATTAAATGTGTAGGTCTGGATAGGTTTCCGGCCACTTCCGGTAGGCTTCTAGATTGCAAATAATGCTATTGAAGGCAAGAGAGGGCTAGACCGAACAAATAAGAATGTATGTGCCAATGTGCATGTGCGTCCAACAGTTGCTCTCTCCTAGCTCGACACTAATCCGACACTAATTTTGGGCCACTAGGGGGCACTCTTGTTCTATACAACAGCAAGGGGAGCGCCAGCCTGCAGGGTTGCTCCCAGGAAGCCAAACTTGTCCTCCAGTCTCTGCTGTCCTCACTCCATCTCCCCAAGGCCGGGAGGTGTACCTTGCGTTTAGTGTGTCAAAGAAACAAATCGTAGTATCAATCAAACCCAAACCCAAACTGCACTGTGGCCCCCTTGGCAGGGGTCCCGTCTGGAGTGGGGCCCAATATTAAGGAAGCGCGCGAAGCAGGGATGCAGTTCCCGGGCGGTTCAGGCTTCCCAGCCTAGGGGGATCCCGCCGCAGGTGCAGAATCGCTGGCCCCCGCGCCAGGCTCTCCCGGGTTCTGGGTCCCCCACGGCCCCCGGCCGCACCTGTTAGTGCAGCTTCCCGAGCTGGGCTGGGAAACTGGTGTGTGCAGCCGCCCTGCCCTCCTCCAGGTCAGGGCCAGGTTAGAGCCGGAGGGGCCCAGCCAGGTTTCAGACTTAGGCTTACTTCCCTTCTGCTCCAGGAGAGGAAGAGGAAAGGAAATTTCTTTCACATGGCCCTGAGTAATGCGGATGAAGAGATGATGATGGCCAAGGCTTCATAATTTTTGTCTCATGCTTCTTTCTCAGAGCGCTCCTATTCCTCAATGCTCTTTCTTTCAGTTGTGACCCACTGCTTCCTTCATTTCTTCATCCTCAGTAGGTCATACTTAGCTGTCTGGCGTTTCCCTACCACTGCAGTTCAGTAACATTTGAGTTCCGATGGGACTGGCTGGGCTGCTACAGAGAGGAGATCAGAAGAGCTGGAAAGATTGGGAAGAAAGCTTCCTGTTCCCCTCACCCCCCCTAGGGCGAAGCCCCACTACTTGAAGCTGATGAAATCATTTCCCCTACCCTTTGAAGGGCAGGCACACCGAAGAGTCCGAAGAGCTTTGATCTAGCGTCCCTTCCGAATGCCTGCTAGTACTGTTTTCCTGGGGCACAAGGGACTCTCACTGGTTCAGTGTCAGGGATATGGATGGACTTTTTCTGTATGTAGTAGTTTGGGGAGGGCATGATTGGAATGGTGTTCCATCTAAATCTGCACAACAGGATTCTACCATGTGCTTCCAGTGCCTTCAAATAACTTAGCACACTTGGCAGACGAGATGAGCACCTAGCTAAGGAACCTGGATTTATACTGATATTGCTAACTTTCAACTGATGAGAGGCTACTCTGGGGGCAGTTTGAGAGGAAAATTTAATTCTGCAACCATCCCAAAGCTCCATGTCATAGGCATATCACACTTAAACCACAGGGCACAATTGAAACCAGACACAAACTACAGAGCCTTTACTCCACAGTCAACTGTGTCTTATTCCCATTGTAAAGAGCAGTTGCCGCAGTCACCAAGTGGTGATTAAGGAGTATTACTCATATCTGCAGTTCTCTGTGATGTACAAAGTCAATTACAACAGGCTTCGGCCTTGCCCACCAAGCCAAAAAAATCACTAGAGCATGCAAATGTGTGGCCAAACACACTATAATAAACACATTATATAGAAAAACACAAATTGAAGGGAAATCACATTTAGCCTGGATTTCAGCAGTTTCTGTGGTCTGCTGCTAGTGTGTCTTTGTGGCCTTTCTCCTCTCCCCAAGGCGTCCTATATTCTAGTCCTTTGTGAGATTTGCCACTTCTAGTACAAAATGAGCCTTGAACTTGTTAACTCTCAAACCTCTGTAAGCTTATCTTGTGGCCTCAAATGGCCTTCCATACCACAAGAGTTTCCTAGAAGCATGGCTTATCTTTCTGGATAAACACAGCGGCCTCCAACCTTTAGACTTTTCCAGATCCCAAGCCAGAACTCCTCTCTCCTTCCCTCCAGCTTCCAGGCTCCCATGTTGTTCTCAGAGTCCTCATTGTCTCAGAGGTAATGCATCTTTTGTGGAGACTGAGGCACCTTTCCCCAGCCCTCCCTGTGTGAAACAGGTAGAGGCAGTGTGGGGCAAGAAGGTTCCCTGTGTGGCAAAGTGCAAGCATGGTAGAGGGGAGAGTTCTTCCAGATGTACGACAGTCTACAGGCCACACTTGCAGTAGGCCGATGACTTTGTGGTCATGGCTCCCTGGATATTTCTTGAAATCTATTAAAGCAAGTAGACAAATATCTCCATTTTATTGGCTTTTGGCAGAGCTCCGTATCACACAGGTACTCTGTATGACCCTTTGAGGTAAAGGAATAAGATGTTCCCTGTGGCCTAGCCTCTGTTCCCAGGCCCATAGATGTCAAAGGGCAGTACTGCCATAACTCTAAGCCATTCCTGTAAAAAGCAGCATGGACGGGGTGGTCTTCAGAGTGGCTGCTGGAGTTTGGCAGCCAGTGGATGGGTCTGTGTTGTAGGCTCTATAGGTGGAACAAGCCACCCCCTGATGCCGAGAAGATGGAGTCAGGACTCAAGCCCATGACCAGGAATGGACTGGAGTAGAACCTGTCACCTCCTAAAGGTGACAATTTCCATCACTAGACTACAAAAAAGACTAGGGCTGCCTCTTCTCAGTCTACAAAGAACCACCTGCATGTTTAGCTCTCCTGCCCTTAGCTTTACAGCCAACCATTGAGAGCCATGTTAGCTATGCCATGAAGAACTCATCCTACGGGAAAGGATAAACCCTGCCTGGACAGACAGAAGTGTGAGAGGGGACAGACCAGAGCCATGATGGACAGCTGTGCAGAGAGTTTGCAGTTGTTGGAAGTGAGCTGGAAGGAACTAAGAACAAAGGGAAGGCTCTCAGAAAGCAACACTGAAAACCGTGGACCCGAAAACATCTTGGTTTAAGATGTCAAGTCACTGTAAAATAGAAAAATCATTTCATAATCCTATAATCTGCACATTACTAATCTGGGATTTAAAACGAAACAAACAATGAGGCTTGGAGAGGCCAGTTCTCAGCCTTCGACTCAGGCAGGAGGATTCCCACAGGCGCAGGGCGCGGTCACACCTATGGCAAAAGGCCTGGGGCCTGGGTGGGGAAATCAGAGATGCCATCACCTGGGGCCTGTGTTCTGGGTTATGGAAGGCCAAGGCCTCCCAACTCTGGTCACATACTTGAATCACCTAGGGAGCTTTAAGAATTGCTTCAGCCCAGAGGTTTGGGCTAATTGCTCTGCGGTGTGGTGTGGGCACTGGGGTTTGAAAGCCAATAGCTGTTCAAAGTGCAGCCAGGATTAAGCAGCACGGTGAGAAGGGGTGGGGATGTTTGCAGCTGGGGTGAGAGGGAGTCAGTAACTCCCTGGCTGTCACAGTCTGAGTTTACTTTGGATAAAAGGTGCCTTCTTGACGCTTTTGCAATGCCATGTGAGGAGGCCACAGATTTTAACCCAGAAGATGTGTGTTTTTTAAAAAGAAATATTTTGATGAATAAACTGAAGTGGACATGTTTGCCCTTTCAACCAAAGCTGCCCCAGACATGTACACTATGAGATGAATGTGCTCTTAGGATCAGGGAAGCTGTGGATGGTGCTTCACACACAGGGTGCAGGACACACTCAGGCAGAGGAAGCCTTCGCAGTGAGCTCACACTGAGAAGGAAGAACTGAACACACTGTCCCTTTGCACAGCCCTGCTCCTTCACACCCCTTAGTTCCTCCTAAGGCCTGGTTGTGTCACCAGCTCCTTAGTGACAAGCTTTGTTCAGGTAGAAGAAGATTATAAGGGGGTGGAGAACATCCCACCCGGCCCCTTTACTACATTCTCAGATATGCACATAATGATTTACTTAGACCAAGGCAGACACCCTGTTACCGCTACCGTCTCATCGTGAGCCACAAAACACACAAATTTCAACAAGGCTCACAGGCTCTCAAAGCTTCTTCGTTTCTATGAACGAGACTGTTTGCACTCTCTGCAGACCCTGAGGCCTCGTCTCTCTGCAGGTTTGCCTCTCCTTTCTCTACAGACTGTCTCAGATCCTGAGTGTGATCATTTTTAATAAACCCTTTGTTCATACATATTTGTGCTCCTACTTTCTGTGGTGTCCACTTGGAGCTTAGACTTGACAGTTAGTATTTAAAATGCCACCTTCCTGCTCACACAGCCCAGCTCATAAATGTCCCCAGGTAGCTTTCTTTCTATTTGGAGCTTCCAGCCAGCTTGCTTTTCCTCCTGAGGGGCTCCAAATGACCGCTCAAAAGGGCTGCAGCTGCCCCAACAGGACCTGTTGCTCTGGGTCAGGGAGGTTTCCGTTCTAAGCTCTGCTTTTTAAAAAAAAAAAAAAAAATGGTCTGATTTTCTCTTGGTGTTTAAAAACCTACCAGAGGGCTGCATGGTTGGCAGGTTCTCCCATATCTTTCAGTTTAAGTATTACAGCTTGGAGTTCCTTACACACTACTGTATATAAACACATCCAACTTACGAAGGGATGGAAGACTAAGTGCTCAGGGGTACGGTATGTCCCACCATGCCGCGTGCCATGAGTTCAGTCCTCAGTACAGAGAAAGCAAGGAGAGCAGTAGCAAGGACGTGGGAGGGAGAGAGGGAGGGAAAGAGAGAGAAATTAGAAGAAGGTAGCAGTGTGTATCCATCTGATCTCAGAAACATAAATGCACACTCATTGGAATTGGAATGGAAGAAACCATAAATAGGATGAAAAAGAAACACTTCACATGTCAAAGTAATACTCTAGAAGTGAAATATTTGAAAAATTAGTAAGATACTAGAAAATATAGTTCAATATACATGATAGATGTCAGGGGGAAATTGACTTATATTAGAGCAAAATTACATGCTTTTAATAAGACAAATTAATATCCCAGTGGAAAAATAAGTAAGGGGCATAGGAACTCGTGCAAACAATACATTAGCAGCAGATTCGAGCATCTTCAGTCTCACACATATGCAGCGAGCATGGCTGAAGAGCAGCATCGTCCATTATGAAGCTGTTAGATCGTGCTAACGACACACTTCCTGTTCTTGATCAGATCTCTTCACCTAAGACTGGCTGGGTAGAGACAGAAGGACGATTCCATGAGCTACGATTCTACACCTCAATGGATGCCAGGGATCAGGAATCCAGTGTAAGCAGGCTAGGACTAGGACATCTGAAGACCTCTAAGGATCATCAGGTCAGAGTTGGTAGGAGAGAGAGAATTTGAAACTTGCTACAGAGCACAGGGTGCAGACTTATTCTGCTCATCTTTCTTAAAGGAAGTGTAGAAATGATTAGAAATATCCATTTAGCCTCACATAAAGAGGGCCGTTCCTATAATTGAAGTTATGTAATCCAGGAGTAGACCAATTTAGGAGCTGCACTGTGCCATCCAACAGAAGCTGAAATCCTTTTAGGCAGGCACATCATACAAGAAACTACTTATTGGCATCTTTAAAAATTTTTCCTCTACAGCGCCATCTTTTAATAACTACACAACTTTTATAGCGTTCCTTCCTTCCTTCCTTCCTTCCTTCCTTCCTTCCTTCCTTCCTTCCTTCCTTCCTTCCTTCCTTCCTTCTTTCCTTTCTGAAATTAATTAGAATGATCCGGGCAGTCCAGTAGACAGAAACCCATAGTGAGTATGTATATCTGGTTGACCACAGTTTAAACAGTCCAAGTGCCAACTACTGTCCCCGGCACTGAATGAAAACACTTAGAAGTCAGGAGTGTGCTGGCCCAGGGACCACACTCCTTTTCACTAGGTCTGTTGGTTTCCAAACCCCAAACACAGTGCTTCCATATTTACTGATGATAAGGAGTTAGTAAGCAGTGGCCAGTTCAGTTCTCAGAACTTCCACAACAGGCAAGCTCAGGACCCAGTCACGCAATAGCATCATCTAGTCAGTTCTGAAAGGGACACGGAGTATTTTAAAAGTCTTAGCGCCTGGGGGTTAATTTGAGTCTTCAGAACCTTTTTGTTTGGCTAGCATCAAATGACACCTTTCTATCAGCATGCAGTTAGATATCAATGCTATTCTTTGACATAAAATTTAATGAGGGTGAAATCAAAGTAAACGTTATGTTCCAGAGAGTTGGAAAAAAACCAAACGGTTTGAGGACAAAGAAGAAAAATGTTCATTTTTTCAGAGGCTAGGCAAGACATGTGGTTCATAAGGGCCTTGAGAGTTCCAGCTCCAGGTGTGTCTGCTGCTGGGAAACAGGTGCAGAGCTGAGGTTTAAGCATCAATGGGACCCGTGACCCTCAAGGCAGAATCTGTACCCCGCTGTGGAACTGGCTCCAGGCTGCTTCCTTTGGGTCTTATTTCTACTAACAAAGTTTTTTTGAAGGCAATGACCTTAGAGTTCTCTTGTCCCAACCTCACCACCAAAACTTCCACATTACAGAGCTCTTGAAGGCCTGGTGTTTATACTGCTCAAGAAAGTAAGGGCATGTACAATGCCCTGTGGCCAGACAGTAGTGACTACCACCATTACTGAACGAGGTTGGGATCAATTAGCCCTGTGCAGAGGCCTCTTCAACTACATTCATTCTGGGCAGAGTTTAAGATGGACAAACCCAGACAGTCTCATGACATTTCAGTTATTTGGTGGTACCTTTGTCTTCTGTAGCTATGATGGCTCACTGCTGGACTGTGGGGATAGCACACTGCTGAGGTTGGGCTGTGGGTGAGGACTCAGAAGGATGCCAGGTGCTT
This sequence comes from Uromys caudimaculatus, assembly GCA_028551405.1. Classification (NCBI taxonomy): domain Eukaryota; kingdom Metazoa; phylum Chordata; class Mammalia; order Rodentia; family Muridae; genus Uromys; species Uromys caudimaculatus. The sequence goes on along the minus strand of CM052703.1, from coordinate 17,447,799 downwards.
CCTTGTTTCGTCATTTCTAGTTGTGCAATTCTTGGGTGACTAAGGCAATGCTCCAAGACTCAGTTTCTCTACCTCTGAAATGGGAGGTACACCCTTCCTGATGGTGTTCCAAAGGTTATATAAGGTGATAGCTACTGCAGCTATTACAGCAAGCCTCAGTATTAGCATAAAATTAAATGTTCAGACAGACTGAATTGTGGCCAGTAAACATGGAACAGCCTCCGGTCCATGTGGCTTAACACAGACTCTAAATGAGGTCAGGGGATGAAACACGATTCCCTCCAAATGTCATTAAGCCCAGAACTCTTAGCAGACACTGGTCCCCTGAGGTCTGTGTGTGCAAATGTCTAATCAGATGAAAGGTGTCCTTTCTTTTCTAATTTTTGTATCACACTCCCTCTAAATGGAATTGAAGTACACACACACACACACACACACACACACACACACACACACACACACACAGAGGGGGGGGGGGCAGCGCGCCTGGAATCTGCCCTCACACCTGTTTGTCTCTCCCTGGAAAAGTGGCACTCTCACTTCCAGACACTAGTTGGCTTCTCTCGTGCAGATGTTGCTTACGTTTGTTGAACGACCTTGGAGATATTTATGCCCAGGCAGAGCTGATTCTCTAGAGATGCACAGTTCTTCATCTGTGGTCACACAAGGCCATGAGAAGACACTTTCTGTACCTGGTGGAACCACCCTAGAAGAAGTTCTCCTCTCCTCTGACGTATTCAGAAAGCGACCATCTCCCCATAAAGCTGAGGCTGAGCCCACAGAAGACCCACAGCTGGGGATTTTCTGAGAGAAACCAGACAGCTATTGCCACCACCCCCTTTAGCACAGGCTGTGTGTGGTCATTTAGTGGTTTGAAGAAGTTACTTGGCTGGTAGCCACTGAGACCGCAGGCTCTGGGGGTGTAGAGGACACGGGATTGAAGAGAATGGTTGGTAGACATGGACAGTATGATGGGGGTCAGTCCTCTCTTGTCCAGTCTTCCTGAGGCAGGAATGTCTGGATGCTACCTCCTCACCCACAGCCTCCCCCTGAGGATAGCCATCTTGTCTTCTCCTGAGGACACCCATCTTGTCTTCTCTGAGGATACCCATCTTGTCTTCTCCCGAGGACACCCATCTTTTCTTCTCCCGAGGATACCCATCTTGTCTTCCACCAGGCAGGACCAGGTGATTCTGAAGTGAAATTTATCTCTTTTAAACTGAACCCCTTGTATCTCTGCTAGTTTGAAATGTTATAGGCCAAATTTGCCAACTTTTGCTTGGCAACAAGTCTCAAGCTTACCTCTCTGCTCTGAACCAATCCTCCCATTTCTGTCAACTAGTCTGTGGTGAGTATGTGCTCCAGATGCAGGATATTCTTGGCTTGAACACTTGACGTTTTCTAAAATGCCTACCGTGTAGGGCAAAGAGTCCTGGCCTCTTGTCTGGTTCCTACAACGATACAATGATTTCTACAACCATTTAAGTAAAGAATCAAGATGTGTGTAGGTGGGCTGGCTGACCACTGAGACAGGAGACGGTGAACTCAGATGCTAAGGCAAGGTTTGAGCAGCAGCTTCGGGAGTACTTCCTATGAGAGGGCTGGCCCCTCACTTTCCACTGACACAGTGATATCCTTCCAGAGACTTCAAATCTTCCCAGCTTTTACGGCAACTCTGAGAGGATAACCATTCCATGGTCTTAACAAAAACACTGTCTGGCACCCTGCTAACATAGACCTAACTGCTGGTTTGAGTGTGCCTCCTTGTGTTAGACCCTTTCTGGCTGCTCCAGGGAGGGGCACTTGCATATCCTTTGCCCTGAGAACTTCCCATTCTCTTCTGAACTAATATGGCTTTAGGCTGCAGCAAGCAGATATAGAACAGAGTCAGGCCCGAGAGGCTTAGAAAAGAAAGAAAAGAGACACCAAAGACTGAAATCACTTCCTAGCCTCTCCTTTCATCCTTTCTGAACAGCTGGCTTTGCTGACACCACCACGTGCTTCCTTGGAGACCACCAGCCAGACTCACCGAGGGCTCTTGCACTGTAGCAGAGACTGAGCGCTAGATGTGGTACTAACCAGTCCACTCAACTGTCTCACAGTCCCTGCCCAGCAACTTGCAGGCCAAGACGGCATGGCACAGAGTCAGAGCCTCCAGGGTCTGGGACAGAAGCGATGATAAATTATTACCACTTCGTAGAAAAGGGACAGACCAGAATGTTACTGTAAGGTCTGAAGCTTAGCGGTGCTAGTGACAAGTCAGATCTGGAATCAGAAGCTCTTTACTTCTGATTCTAAACCATTGGTTCTCAACTTTCCTAATGTCACAACCTTTCAATACAGTTCCTCATGCTGTGGTGACCTCTAACCATAAAATTATTTTTGTTGCTGCTTCATAAGTGTAGTTTTGCTACTGTTATGAATCATAATGTAAATATTTTGGACACAGATGTTTGCCAAAGGGGTTGGGATCTACAGGCTGAGAATCACTGTTCTAAACCATCTTACTACCATACAGATAACAATATAGATATATATACACATATAATATACATAATAATCCCAACATATAAAGTAAATGCACTCTTACAGCTGTGTGTCTACATTTATGTTTGTAGATGCCTGCATTCATGCTTTGTACCCAGGAAGGCTTTGTTTCTCTAGTGTTCTCTAATTTGATCTCACTCTCTTCTTTTTTTACAGATAAAGAAACCAAGAGCTAATCACACAGATGAATGTCAGCTTTTGCAGCCTTCTGGTCCCATTTGATCTCAGCATTTTACCAAGTTCTTCAGGATTCCTGTGGAATGGAATCGCTTTGTCTTGTCATCCTTCTAGAGTCCAAACAAAACTGTAACACAGCTCCTTACAAGTCTGCTGACTAGGTGAAGTGCAGGGTGGCAGGGTGGATCACAACCAACTAGTCAGTTACTGCAGGGACCCTAAGGGCAGGCTGTGGAGGCGTGGCCCTAGTGCTGGGGTGAACAGTGGAGAGAACTATGGCCTTGGGTGCTGGGGAAACCAGCTCACTCAGAGATACTGCCCTCTTACCATATCCACACTGGTGACCTTGGCTTGGTTTTTATGCTCTTCTCGGTATGTCTTTTATAAAACCATAATCTTTAATACACAAAGAAGTGTGAAAAAGATCATTCTTAGGCACAACAATAATTCCCCCCTTCCACAACAGCCTGGCCCTGAGTGGAGGATCCAGAAGGCAATGGGCACTTACTCAGCATTTATGGTGCACCTGGAGCCTGACATGGATCGCTTCAGTTACTGTGTCCCACTTGAGAGGAAACCGAGGCTCAATAATATATAGGTTATATAATAGAACTTGTCTCATATACAGTAAGGATTGACATCTTGACCTACTGGACAAAAAGCATTACGCTATGTATGCATTTTCTTCTTGACACTGGACAGGCTCAGCTCCCAAGCTCTCTGGTTTCAGGGACTCTAAACTGTCACAGTCAATCACTGCCGGGGAGTTAGCCTTTTATATGTGTTAGAAATATCTTTGCAGGTCATTATTGAATCCTAGCAAGAGGTTTGCCTGCACTTATGGCCCTAAGAAAATCAGAACCAGGATGAGAATTTAGGGACGCAAAGGATGGTACCAAATCCAAAGCAACACCTGAGTGCTATGTTTCAGGGCTTGAGATGGAGACTAGCAGATTCAGGATTTACCTAGGTCATACAATCAGTTTTTGACAAATCTCAGGCCAACACTGGGTGTCCTGCTTAGGATTAAGGATGAGAATTCAGCATGGCAGCTGTGAACTACGGGGTAATAGATAGTGACAAAACTTTCAAGGGTCCTGATGATACAGGCAGGATCCAAAAAGAGAAAAGTAAAATCTATGTATATGCAGTGGACAGAAAGAACCAGGAAGTGAAAATACAGATCTGGGGTGGGCTAAAGAGATTCAGTAAGTGACTTCCCAGACTGTTTTGTTCCATTGCACATACAGTTGGAAGCCAAATGCAAACCACCAAGGTTGCAGTGAAGCACTGACCAATTATAGCACAAATATTTGTGGGCTGCTGTGGGAGTGCAAGCCACCTGCTCCAAGTTTACAGCTTTGTTAAACTTGGTAAACATTAAAAATGCAATGGGAACGCCCCTGATCTGCACAGCACCCCATGCCTGCTCTAAGAGGCCTTGTTCGGGGACTGGGGCATTTTTGCCCTTGGCCAGGCCCTTCTCAGTCTGGGCCAGTACTGCCTTTTGCTGGGACATCAGTGCTGCCAGTCTCCAGGAGAGACTGAGGGAGGCTGTTTAAATACAATGTCCTTCCTTTTGTCCACATAGATAAAACAGATTCATCAGTGATATGCTGAAGTTATATAGTCAAGGACCAAAATGACTCGATCTCTGAACTTTGGCCTGTCTCTAGGGCTTCTTCCTGACCTTGGGCTTTGGAGACAATAATGAAAGGGGAGTTCTGCAACACTGTAGTGGGAGAGACATGCATTCTGTCATGTGATAATATGGCAGAATGAAGAACTGATGTGCACGGATACCAACAGTACCCTGGTTGAGGAATATTTTGTCTACTGTTTGACTTTGCAGTTAAATGTAAACATAGGGATGGACAGGAACCTGCCTTGAGATTTCCCCAAAAGGGTCTGAATCCCCCCTTTAGACTGCTTAACCCAGTCCACCTCCTTAAGCTCCAGTGATGAGTGACAACCATGTATGCCTTCAACAGAAAGAGTGACTCTTGCTTCCTCTTCACTCAGCTCCCGCCCACGTGATCCTAAGCTGACCCCAGCTTTGCACTTACTTGGACTTCAGGCCTTCCTGCCCATAGGGCTGCAGCAGATACTGGTGCACGAGCTTGTCCCTGAGAGTCCCAGCCAGTTTGATTTTCTTTCTTGATCGATGTAGGTTGATGATGAAAAGTGTAATGGAGCCACGGACATAGTTGTGGCTGAGTTCAAGAGACAGAGAGAAGAGCAGAAGAAGACAAGACAAAGTGGTCAGTTAGATGCTTCTAAAGAACTTAGAGGCTGTACAAAACAGGACCACCCCAGAAAAGTGCCTTCATTTCATGAAGCATCCTAAGAGACCCTCAAGATGGGAATGCCTGGTTACTGCAGTTTCCTGAAGAGAAGGTACCCACCTTCCACTCCACCTCATGTTTAAGTTTATTGGGGAAACACACACACACACACACACACACACACATTTTTTATATATATATATATATGTATATATATATGTGTATATATGTATGTATATATATATGTATATATATGTATATATGTATATATATGTATGTGTGTGTGTGTGTGTGTATATATATATATATATATATAATGACTGCCAAAAACAAAAAACAAAAAAACCCAGGAAAATATAAAGAAACAAAGAAGTAAAAGAAAATTTCCCATAGTTATATAATCTTGAAATAGTGCAGCATTTTGGTCAACATTCAGCATTTATAAATCTTAGTTTGAGCATTATCTATAAAGCATTTTGCCAGTAGGTTCAAACTATCTACATAGATCTTTTCCGCTAATGTATACGTGGTCTTGTGCTATTATAGTTTCTTTCACTTATACAGGATTTCTGAATTTCCAATCACAGAAGTGTAACATAATTTATTTAGCCAGTCCACCACTTTTATTGATGCATGTTGTTTTCAATTTTTTGCCATTATAAATTATGTCACAAAAGCCTTAATTTTACATAAACATTTTGTCTATCATGCTTATTTTTGGTGGTAAAATTCTTAGACACTGGAATCACTAGATCAAGGTGTGTGTAGATTGGATGGTTCACCATTAGATCTCCAAGTCTTTTCTGTGGTGTCCCTCCCTGTGAAGAGAGTTTATATCCTTGTGCTCTTGTACTCCAGAGTGATTACATGGCCGGCTTTGCCTAGGGTGACGTCTAGTGTGTAATGGACATGTTCAGACCTCTGGGCCTATGCCGAGGGACTGTCCATGTGGTGACACGCTTGTTCCCTCTGCTAGGGGAGGAATGGAGGCATCTGGTTATTAGTTTTCACTTTTGCAGACACAGTCTCTTGCTATGTAGCCCAGATGGTCATTGAATTGTGAGTGTCCTGCCTCAGTCTCCTCTGTGCTAGGATACCTGTCACCGTTCCCAGCTTGATGATGTTGGTCACAAAGGCCTGGGTGCTGAAATGAAGATGCTGAGCAGAGCCCCAGGGAGCTGTGGCGGACAAGAAGTGTGAACAAGAAATATATTTTCTTACTGGAAGCCACTTAGGTTTGGGTGTTCTTAAAAAGATTTTTTTTTTTTTTTTTTTTTTTTGGTTTCAGGGGTTAAACTCAGATAATAACTATTGATAGCAAATGCCTTTATTCACCGAGGCATCTTAATGGTCTTGGGTGATACTCTTTTTTTTTATAAAACCATGGCAGCATCACTTATTCTGATATATACACATATTTTGATAATATTGATACTGTTTAGATAGTTTGTAAAAATTTTCTTCTGCTGACTCTGTTTTAAGAGTACCCATTTCTTCATGCCCTTAGGAACACTGGGTATTTATCTTTTAAAATATCTTTGCCAGCCTGAGAGAAGAAAATGGGATCATGATATTCTTCTATACTCTTGTTCACATGGAAGCACACTGGTCTTTCATCTGCCCAGTCGCCATTCTAGAATCCCCTTAGATGAGAGCAGGGTATTTGAGCTAGGGGAGAGCGTATGCCGCATGCAAGGAGAACCTTGCTGTGTGTATCAGTAAAGCTATAATGATTTCCCTCTCTGTAGGAAAAAAGACCTTGTTTCTCAGAGGTCCCGTGGGGTCCCATCTGGATGGGTTAATGAGAGGAAACAGAAAAAGTGACCCAGCACAGCCTTCGAAAGAGGAGTGCAGGGAAGAGGAAACGCTGCTTGCAGATACGGAAGCCCTAGGTTCCGAGGTCACTAGTCTTTGCTCTTACAGAGGCCGAGTGGGAGTTGTGCGCCAAGGGCAGGTGGGTAGGATAACGTAGGAGTTTTAAAGTACAGGTCCTCTCCATTTGGGCTCGAGGCCTGGGAATCTGTATTAAGATCTTGCCAAGATATTTGGCTGATGAGTTGGGTTTGGGAACTACAATCTTAGACCAAAACACTGAGGTTATGAGAAGGACTCCCAGAATATCCCCCTGGCTATGTATCAGACGTTTTCCCGTTACATCTGTAAGAAGGTACGCTGTTGTGTTCAGGCTTCTTGGAGGTCTGCATTTGTGTTCTGATAAATCATTAAATGGCCCCCTAAGCAGTCCTTCCTCCATGCTGTTCTAATGCCCTGCAGCACGTAAATTAGCTTTCGCAGTCAAATGATTCAGAAGAGAATGCCAATTGATTTGAGCAGGCTTGAGTTCTGAAGGAGGATGCTGGCAGCTTGTGTTGGCAGTGACTGTCACCGAAGAGGAATATCAGCTCATTTCTATAGGTGGGATTTTGGCTTAGCGAGCTACGTACAAAACAGATGAAGACATCATTAACTATAGGTGCTGTGGGCTTCAGATTGAGCAAAATAGGCATGGGTGGGTATCAATTTAGCCAGACCACAGTAAACTCTTTTGCAAGCTACTATTAAACAATCGTTTTAAAGGCCAGCCGTGGAGGAGGAGAAAAGCACGTGCTTGCATTTATGAGTTTCTCCTTGGCAGGCTGGGGCAGAATGTGCCCTTGGAGACTGCAGGAAGAAGGGTGGGATGTGAGGACCGGGTGGCTTGGAGAGAGCCCTGAAACACAGCGTTGCTGTAGGGGACGCTGGCTTTCCAGGCTGCTTGGCAATGGTCTGCTTTCTATGCACATAGTTCTCCTGGGAGAGACAAACTAGCATAGCCCAGGGACCTAATTGAACAGGTTCTCAAAGAACTCATGGGCCTCGTAGGTAGGAGCTGGGCATGAAGACAGCCCAAACCATACACAGCCCCATTTGGTTGGGGCAAAGGCATGGAGAAGAGGACTTTTGGCTGCAAAGACACATTCTTGGGAAGGGGCTCCCACATAAACCTAGAGTACTGTGTTGAGAGTTCAGATTTCTGAAGAATGTATATTCTCTGTCCACAAGTAACCAATCCTAGAGGAGTATATAGTCTGTTAGAAAATGGGGTCTGGAGGCTTGGTCAGTCTGCCAGTTCTAATGCCTGATATCAGGTCCTGATGGCCCTCGGTTATCTTAGCAAATGTCCTTTTCTGAGAGAAGCTATTTCAGTAGAATGTCTGTCCTGCTCTGCGTCTCACTTGTGGTGAGACATTTTCACCAGCAGCCAACCCATGTATCTGGAGTTCATCTTTTCTGGCTGTTCTTTTCCTGCCTGACATCTTCTCTTTGTTGCCATGGGAGGAGGAGGAAGTGAGTCAGAGAGAGATGTTGGAAAGGGAAGATCCTGGATACAGGAGGCGGGAGATGTCAGATGGGAGGTGTGTCTTGAGTTCCAGACAGAAAACAGTCGTGTTCTAGAAACATCTCCAGTGAAGCGGGAAGTCTGGGAAAGGGAAGGGGGTGGTGTGCTTTAGCCATTGATCATTCCCAGCGAAAGTTAATGTGCTGGAGAATGCAGTCGGTCCGTTGTCTCCAAATCTAATTCAAAGGTTGGGTTTGGTAAGTCAGGTCCTGTTTTGCCAAACATTTTCCCCCTAATTTCAAAGCCCCTGTGTATTTAAGGGAAATTTAATCCACATGTTTCTGATTCATTTACACTTAACTCATCAAAATATTGTTTTGTAAGAGTCATTTGATGTCCAAGAAACCTCAGGAACCTTTTTTTATGAGCTTTTAAAAAAACTTCTTCTGAAAAACAGGAAGTCATATTTTGCCAATAATAAACGAATTTGAACCCCAAAAGACTCAGTTTTGCTTCAACATCCACTAGGTTTCGGTTGGTTCTGAGTGTGGCTGAGGACCTCAGCTCCACCCCAGAAACATACATAGTCTCAGCAGAATGGCCATAAAGCAGTTTCTCTGTCAACACTTGATTGCAGGGAACGGAAGGTCTGCCAGCACCGTATAGCTGGTTAACTTCGGGGGAGGACAGAGGCACTTGCCGGTGTTGGTGTGGGAACCTGACTCCTCCTAAATCAGTTTTAGGGGATCAGGCTCTGCGAGGTCGGAAGGATCCATAATGCATGAGAGACATGAAGGTGTCCGAGTAGGTGACAAATGACTAGCAGGGAGATATAAAAGGGATGTCTATGCTCTGTGGGACTCGAGACTGATCGATCTCTAAGAACCTTCTTCAAATGAAAAACTCTGCAACAAGAGGATTGTCATTGACACACAGGGGATGGCAGAGCCTGTAGAACTTCTTACATCTAGGAGATGCACGGAGTCTGCAGAACTCCTTACACATAGGGGGTGCACGGAGTCTGCAGAACTTCAATACGTTATGGACGTACGAGCAGCACGAACTTACAGTTTCCATCCAACTTCTGTTTTAATCTAAGATATTTATTTCATACTGTTGGTCAAAGTTGATTAGTATGAAGCCAATATGTCTGTTATGAGATGATTCTGTAGTTTTGTCTTCTTTGGCCTCAAACAAATTTAAGTGCATCAGCCAATAGTGCTGCTCCTAACTGGTGAGGCTGAGACAAGACAGGCACATGGCTTCTTGGAGCAGGGAGCATGTGTTTCTCTTATCTTTGTGCCTAGCTACCTGGACACCTGACACTTTGCAGGAGGAGACCTGTAACCTCAGCTGGCCCAAGGTATTCATTCCTTACATATCTGAAGGAACCCCAAAAGACTCAGTTTTGCTTCAACATCCACTAGGTAAAAGACCTTTAACTTGGTTCTTATCATTATGGTAGCATAGCTTATGAAAGTGTTCTTTCTTTTAATGAGGAGAAGGGGAGGCTGCTTTGATAGATGCTTGGTGGAACTCCTTTCAAGAGGTTCTGATTGGCTTCCCATAGAAGTGGGGGAGTAGCTGGGGGCAGGGAGGGGTTGTTGGAGGTCTCATGATGGTGAATGGTAGAATTCTACACCATGTTATTATACTCCCTCCTCTGGCTGATGTGATAGGCAAGAATTACATCTATGGCCCATCAGGAACACCACAGTTCATGCACACGTCAGGCACTTACAAGACTTTTCATGCCTGTCACTGTATTAGACACAAAGACTATAAGTAGGGATCACTGGCTGTAAGTTCAAGGATGTAAGTGAGACCTTCTCATGAGAATGTCCATGAAACTAGTGTGAGCTCTGGAATGGGCCTCCATGGGGAACTCTCGGCGAGGACATACAAATCCTTCTCAGCACATATAGGTATTACTGTCTTATTCTGGGATGCAGACTACTATAACAAAGGCCACAGACTGGTGCATTTTCCAATAGGGACAGAAGGTGCCAAGAGCAGTTTTTCTCTCTTGAGGCTGGGGGTCCAGCTTTTGGGTGGTTGCCTCAGGGCCTGCCACAGACAAGGAATACAATGTTGCCTTGTGTGATGATCAGATAATTCCAGGCAAGGCCATAAAGCAGTCAGTCACTGTCAGGTAAGGGACAGAGCTTCCTGCTGAGCAAATGGGATGTTGAAAGCTTCTGGCCTGTCCCCAAGACAGCGTTCCCTCCCCTACAATAGGCACTTGTATCTACAGGGAAGACAACAGCCCCTGGCGCCCACCTCTGCTTACAGTGAGTCTTTGAAAGCATCTTATCATGAGGAATGAACAGGCTTGGCTTCTGTCTCATCAAGGCCAGAGAAGGAACATATGGTGTAATCCGACCACAGCAGCTCTTTGTGCTTCCCTCCCCTTGATCAGCCCCGATAGGCCCCGGATGGAGGGCTGACTGGAGCCAGGAGGCAGTCCCTGCCCCCAGGTTTTCTCTATAGTAAGAGGAAGAATTCTTCCCAGGCTTCTCTGCCTTAAACAGGAAGTGATGTAAGACATAGCTGACCCGTTGGTCTTTGCTTGAGATCCATTTAAAATTTTTCCTCTATGGTCTGTATGATTTAAATTTAAAAAGAAAGCCTGTCAAACTTTAGTAGTAATTAACTTACCTGGTTTAAGGAGAACTGTGCTGCGCCCAGTACTTCAGGCCAAAAGGAGAAGGGTAAGCTCACAGCAGCACAGTGGGCTATGAGGCTTCCAGAAGCTCTTTCCCTCAAAAGCAAGTCAACACTTCACATCCCTTTAACTTTAACACAGCTGAGGTTCCTGACATATGGAAAATGTCCCTGAAGCTAGCATACCTCCCTTGGGCACTCCTTTCCAGAGACCTAGTGGGACACCAGTCTAGACCACAGCCCCTTACTTTCTTGAGCTCTGTGGTGGGTCAGAGCATCAGACTCAGCCTCCTGTCTTGGCTCAGGTTACACACGCACTCTTTGTGGGCATCACATCAACTGGCACAGCCAAAGTGCCCAATAAACACTTGTCGCTTGAGGAAGAGACTGAACGAATAGCATCTTATGAACCCTTCCTGAGTAAATTGTAGAGACAAAAGGCTCATGTGACAAAAAGCTATCGGTCCTCTGCAACCTGCAGAGGAAATGGCCACCTCAGAGGCGGTATTCAGTGAAGACCAAGCGAACAAAGGTGGGCTTTGAAGAGTCCCAGTATCCCGGCTTTCTAAGAGGGGCTGCTACTGGGTGACCTTCTGCTCCCACTGTTCGTGTGAAGACTTACTTGTGGTGGTTTGTGCAATGAGCATAGATCCTTAGTTTGTCTCGGATGACTCTTCCTGGGCGGGGCTTCCGCTGGAGCCCAGCTACATGCACTGCCAGGACTTTGGGGCCAATCAGACGCTTGTAAAGGAGAGAAAGCCAATAGTCCTGAGGAGAATAGAGATGTAGAGAGTCAGGGAGACAACACGAATTCAGATATGCTGAGAAAACAGGACAAAACATAGGTCAGAAACTACTTCCTGCTGGGAGTAAAGTATGGCTGTCCTCACGAGGAGATGGCTGCGGGCTGACAATGAAGAGCCCATCCTAACACAGCCTTTTCACTGACTAAGTGGGGAGGAGTTAACTGACATGGAAGCAAATGAACAAATGAATCAAGTTCTTCACAAACGAAATAACCAGTTGGGGCGAGGAGCTTACATTTCCAGATTTACTTCCTGTGACTTCATTTTCATGCTGGTTTGTGGTTTCTGTGAAGTTGGAGAATGGGAATTTCTAATCCTTGGGATGTCACCAATATAAGAATATAAACTATTCTCCAAATACTGCCCTGAGGACTGCAACAAAGATGAGGGAGATGAAGCTTCTCCAGTGGGAACTCATGCTGGGGTCTCCATCCCAGAGCCAGAAGAACAAACAGAATAAAGGTGGCACAGAGTTCTAATTCTTGGTCATTTTCAATATTTGGCAATAAAAGAATACTCCTAAAGAGAATTTATAACCAATTAATAAATATCCACTCTGTAGCCAACATGTGTCTGAGCTTACAAAAGGTCTGCCTACTACCATCTTAATGTTGGTTGTACTTGTTGTTACCACATCTTGTGTTTGTATTTGATACAACATATAACTGACACTTGTGATGTGTAAACTCTTTATACACTGACTGATGGTTTATGAACTCAATGTTTATAACCCACCCATGTAAGACCCATTACAAATTCTTGAATTCAGGGGAGACTCTTTAGTGTCAAAGACATCAAGTGGTCTTCACTGTGTTCACCTTTCCAGATGTGTGTGTGTGTGTGTGTGTGTGTGTGTTTAAACTGTGTGGTCATTTATAACATCAGTGGCCTAAAAATGTCTAGTAAATTTTATAAATTGGAACAATATCTTAAAGAACCTTTGTTCCACATAATAGAATAGTTCCACATCTACTCTGATAGCAGGCTTTAAGCCCTGTCCAACTGTTTAACCTAATTATTTTTAAGTGGCATTATAATAGCTGTTAAATAAAGTCTTCCAGTACTTAAAATGAAAATGTTTGAAAAAATTTTTCATTACATTAATAATTTTTAATTTCTTTAATTTACTCTTACTTGATTATAATTTTTGTGTGTTTTATTCATAGTCTATCATGTTCAAATAGGATATCTGTTTCCTATCTGATTTATAACTTGTTTAAAAATAATAAAAGTTTAATAAACTGTAACTTGGCTACTAATGGCTTTGTATGATATGATCTCTCTTGTGGTTGGAGATGTTTTCTATTTTATAGATATGAAATTGGGCTCAGAAAGTTCAAAGGTACATGTGAGCTCACAAAATTGGTCAGTGGTCACCCACACAAAAAAATAGGGGTCTATTTTCCTCCAACATTGATGCAACACTTTACTTAGTCTGAGAAATAGAAAGTTACATTGTATAAAGGTACAAAGAAGCTTACAGGCAAACATTCTGTGGACACCCATTCTGGAAGTGACCGTTAGTTTTAGCACAGAGCTGTTATGTAATTACAACTCTTCCAGCCCAGAGCTTTCAGAATAAAAGTCACAAGCACAAACACTGTCTCTCTGATTCCAACCCAATTTGTTCCTTTTAAAAAATTACTCTTTGTTCTAACGTCTTATCACAAACACTTGGCTTTTTATTCAGAAAATCTGAAAAAGCTAAATAGGTTTGCCCTCAATTTTGCATTTAGGCATGGCTATGGTCTTTGTGTTATGACAATTTTCAACTAAGGTAGGCATATCTGTAGCAAAAAGCAACATTTAGGAAAAATATTGACTAATCTCAAAATTTATGTAAAGGTAAAAAAAATACTTCAGAAAGATCAACTTAAGCATTCTTCATTATTATTAATGATAAAGTTAAACTCATAGCAAGCCTTACTACCTTTAAGCAGTCCTTTTGTGTTGTGGGGTGGCTAAATGCCTTACCATCCCCAAGAAAGACTTTGAGGGACCTGGATGAGGCTCTGAGGAGCTTGCGATGGATGGCTAAAAGATGGTGGCGCTTGTTTCTAGTAACTACAGCCTTTTTTCGGCTTTCCTTAGCATGGCAAGATCCACATAGACATCTGCATCTTAGCCAGTGAGAAACGAACAGCTTAGGAGTTGAATGCAGCCAGAGCATCATCCAACCGCGGCCACTATTCGTCTCCACATCTCTTTTCATGCTGCAAAACTGAACCTGTATCCATGAAACTTCAACCCCATTCCCTTTCCCCCAGGCTCCTGGTGACCATTATTCTGCCTCTGTGCATCTCATGTAGGTGACTCACGAAGACTGGCTTATCCCATGTAGCATGATACCCCACGGCTCATCTGTGCTGTACACATTGGACTCCCCATTCTCTCTAAGGTTGACTCATGTTCCAATCATGTCTGACCTAACTTGCGGCCTCACGTATTTTGAAAAATGTCCCAGGTGGAATGAGAATGATGTGTGTGCTGCTGTTGGGTGGAATTCTGTTTGACCTACTTGATTTATTGTGGTTTGGGCCTTCTGTTCCCTTACTGATCTTCTCTTTAGATGTCCTCTCTATTATGAATAAAGCACTGACATCTTCCACTGTAACTGTAGAACTGTTTCTCCTTTCAGCTCTGCCAGTTCCACCCTCATACTATTATGGTCTGTTATTAAGTGTATAGATGTTTATAATAGCTAAATCTTCATGAACTGAATCAATTCAATGATTGTGCTTTTCAGACCAGACTTTCTGCTTGGCTTCCTTTTAGACTTTAGATTTGTTGATTCATCTATTTTTGTTACCATATCTAGTTCTCGACTTTCTCAAGATCATCTTTTAGGAGCTTTAAGGTGGTAGAATCTTGGGAACTGTCATCAGCTTTTCTTCAGAGACACTTTTTACTGATCTGCTTTTAAAATGTGTCATTCATCACTGTTTCTTTTATGCCTGTGATTTTTGTTTTGGACATTTGTACTGGCTGGTTTTGTGTCAACTTGACACAAGCTGAAGTTATCACAGAGAAAGGAGTTTCAGGTGAGAAAATGCCTCCATGAGATCCAGCTGTAAGGCATTTTCTCAATTAGTGATCAAGGGGGGGAGGGCCCCTTGTGAGTGGTACCATCTGTGGGCTGGTAGTCTTGGGCTCTATAAGAAAGCAAGCTGAGCAAGCCAGGAGAAGAAAGTCAGTAAGCAGCATTCCTTCATGGCCTCTGCATCAGCTCCTGCTTCCTGACCTGCTTGAGTTCCAGTCCTGACTTCCTTTCGTGATGAACAGCAGCATGGAAGTGTAAGCTCAATAAACCCTTTCCTCCCCAACTTCATTCTTGGTCATGATGTTTGTGCAGGAATAGAAACTCTGACAAAGACAACACTCAAATCTAACAATGTTGCAACCTCATTTCCATGTGTAGCCAGCACATTTCCCCTTCCCATTCCACTTAGCTAGTGTTTGTTGTTTGAGTTGTTTCAGGCTGAGTCTGAGCCACGATCACTGTCTCTGTAACCTGCGGTTCCTGCCTTGCAGTCCCATCACACTGTTTTAATGACCACTGTTCTATATTCCAGTTTGAAATCTGGTAGAGCAAGTCATCCTATCCCATTCTCAGGACGAGCGTGGTTTATAGTGGGGCTTTGCTCAGACAGAGACGTTTTAGGATTAGATTATCCGATATCTAAACCAAGTCTGCTGAGACTTTGGAATTACAATACATTCATAACTCTAAAGAGCTTACATTTTATAGTACTAAAAAATTTAATCCATAAGTATGACAGGGACTAACAAACAACTTTTGTATGGAGTCTCTTTCTGTATTTCTGTCTACTCTGAAGAGGAAGAAGTTGTTCACAATTACATTAATTTTTCCTATTAGATTATTTCTATCTTTTATAACAAACATTTTTACTGGGAAATATTCTGAAGCTCAGAGCATGACATTAAAAAATATTTTCAGAATATTCTAGTAATGATGACGGGGTAGTAAGCATAGCAATGAGGAGAATTTAGCGCTAAGCCTCAAACTTGCCCTGTTGGCAGATTCATTGATTTTCCATTTGTAGAGAAGGCATTTTTCAAAGTGCCTCTACATTCCCTTCTGCCTGTCCATCCATTTGATGTCCTTTGTGAAGGAGCTCTTCACTTTCACTTCCAAAACAGTGCATCTCTGCCAAAGCCTTCATTTTCCATCCTGAGCCCAATTCAAGGGCAATGAGTCCTGGGAAAGAGTGTGGCCCAGGCACAGCTATGGATTTTCTCACACACTGATGGCTGCTATTTGCTTTTTACTCTTAAAAGTGTCAGTTCACCATGAGCTCAGAGTGTAAGGTAAGTATGCATGAGTTCTAAGATGGTATTACTACATATGTAGTACATATGAACATGTGTACATGTGCAGCGGGCTGAGGAACATGGTGTGGTGCCCTTGGAACAGGAAAGTGGAGTGACTCAGGCTGATGGGAACTCGGGCTAGTTCTGTATGGATGGTGGACCCACAGCAACTTTTTGCATTGCTTTCTCCTGAAAATTGCACACAGGTATGATTTTTGTATGTGGAAAATAATGTATTAGACAATATATAAAATATAACAAATGAAATCTCACGAACGGGTTGTTATATGCTATTTCTTCAGACAGATAATACCATGGACTTGCCCATAGGCTTCTGTCTCTAAACTGTTTTGCTGCAAAAGGGATGTTACAGTGATGCCAATCATCTCCAAGGTTACAGTGATGCCAGTCATCTCCAAGGTTACAGTGATGCCAATCATCTCCAAGGTTACAGTGATGCCAATCATCTCCAAGGTTACAGTGATGCCAGTTGTCTCCAAGGTTACAGTGACAGCAGTCATCTCCAAGGTTACAGTGATGCCAATCATCTCCAAGGTTACAGTGATGCCAGTCATCTCCAAGGTTACAGTGACGACAGTCATCTCCAAGGTTACAGTGATGCTGATCATCTCCTCTCTTGGGAGAATGGAGGACTGTGACTGGCATGTCAGTTGAGGGTAGGAACTTTCATCATGAACCTTTATGGACTGCCTTTTCATTCTTGCCTTTCCTTCCCCCTACCTAGCCTACCTCTAAAATAAACAGACAGACAGACAGACAGACACATGCACAAAAAACAAAACGAAACAAAACAAAACTCAAAAAGAAAATCAAAACCCACTGGATCTTCCTCACCCCTCTCTTTCTCCCTTCCCCATCTCTCCCCCATCTCTCCCCCTCCCTCCCTCCTCCCCATCTCTCCCCCTCTCTCCTTCCCTCTTCACCTCTCTGCCCTCATTGTTCCCTTATGAAAACAACTTTTCCACAGACTCAAATATGTTTTTTCTTCTTGTCTCTTCCTTCTTCCTTCCTTTCCTTCTCTCTTTCTCTTAAATGAATATTCTATTTATATAATCACAATAAACATATACAAATGTGATGATTCCAGATAATTTCTTAAGGGAATAATATAAAAAATAGTGTGTGTGTATATATATATATATATATATATATATATATATATATCTCAAAGAAAATAAGTGGTACATACATATATTTATAAAAACAATAACAACAAAGACACTGGATGAAAGAACACTGCAGAAGTTCCCAGACAGTAAGAGTCATTAATGGGCAAAGAAAATTCTATGACCTTTTATGTCAACAGTGAGAAATCTCCAAAGGAAGGAATGCATTACAGCTTCCAAGGGACAAAGACAGACACAGACATTCTTTAAATGTATCAGGCATGAGAAGATGAAGAAAAATCGTGTCTCTTTATTGGCTGGAGAGGCAAAACTAATAGCAGGTGACAATATGGTGACAGGGGTTTTAAATCTTTCTCTTTCACTCAGTATTTGTCAAAAAGTCAATTGTTGTCTGAAAGGAAGACAAGGAAGTGTATGGAATGAGTTGAACCAAAACAAATAGGAAAAGAGAAACTGACAGAGGACTATAGAGTGTACTATATTAACTGCTGAGCTGTATCCTTGGGGTCTGAAACTATGAAACCAATTCCTACAGTCCAGTGCTGAGGAGAGGTGCTGAGATTCAGCTGTGGAATACCTACTGTGTTTAAGACTCCATAGCAGTACCTCTTGATATGGGTGAAGCTTAGGATAATTGATGGCCTTGCTCTGATAGACATGGAAGAGTAGAGCAGCAGTCAGTGGGCTGCTAGAGCAAAGCCTCCGATCCAGCCAATGGGAGCAGTGGAACCTCCCACAGAGTAGGAGTTAAGGCTTGAAGAAGTGAGGGGGAGAGACTAAGACAGTGTGAGAGAGCCCAAAGACCTGGGGATAGGAAGGAGTTCAGGGTGTCTGAAGGCAGACCAGTGCAGCCTCACTGGCCTTGCAAACAAAGGCAAGAGTGGCCAAAAAGAGGATGGCAGAACCAACTCTCAAGATCCTAAGGGTTTCAGATGTCACCTTAAAATAAATGAAAAGGTTGTTATTACGGAGTGAAGCAGTGACAGTGACATTATTTAGTTTATATTTACCAAGTTGGCTTTCACAACTGTGAAGAAAGTGGATTGAAGGAAACCACTAAGGAGTTAATTTATAAGAATGGTGATCATGGTTTGGTTAAGGAAGTTGTATACGAGATATAGTTAGGACATATAACATTGATAGGACTGGATGATTGGTTGGATATATAAAATAAGTATGGAAGAGGACTCATGGTTTTGACATGTTCACATCTTAAGACTCTGGAAGATAGGATGGCAACTGGTTGCTTAGTAACAATAGCAGTGTTTCCTTTCTATGCGCAATCCTAGCTCCTTCTAACCCACCCATGATGCAACAAAGCTTGGTGATGTCAAGTTTGACCAGGAACAAATAGGTAAAAGTATATCCATAAGAAACAGCATCAAAGAGAAACAGGTACTGACTACGGACAGGTGCCTCTATGGTTCAGTTCTGGATTCTTTTTGTCAGTTTTTATGTATATGGATCCACTGCATAGTTTTTCAAGGTTTGCATTTATCCATTCATTATTTCTCAAGATTAATAGCTATAAAAATTTAGAACCAGGCAGAGACCCCTGCTTCAGAGGGCCAAGCTCTGCCTCTTCACGAGGGAACATACCCCATTCTTAAGTTAGCACTTCTTTCTGGACCACATGTTGAATAAACAGGCTCCTAGGAATCTGCCCAGCTCATCTCTGATATTTTGCCTGAATATGCATGGGTTGAAACTTGGGAGTTTGGTGTCCAGACCTAGGGCTCTGGCAGATCGTAGTTCTGACAATGTGTGCCAGTAGACCAGAAAGGTGACAAGAGGAAGTTGCTTGTGGAGATGTGACCAGATGTGGTTGGGCTCGCAGACTGGCTTGTTTAATTGTATGTCCCTAAAACTACTGATATATTACATACACAGGGGGAGAAAGAGGGAGCTAGAATTAGCATCAGGCTCTGACCAATCCAATGAAAGCTGTGGACACATTACTTGAATTTTTGGTGTTATAAGCATTTTCTAAGTGTGTATCCACCCTAGGAGTTGTAAAGACGAACAAGACATCTTCCTGACCTCTAGAGACTTAGTTGGCAAAGACACATGTAGACATCTCTCTATAAAAGGAGCTAACTAAAGAAAATAGCACATGAGCAGGGAACACTTGTATCCCTTTGGAAATTCAGAAGAAACATGCTTTTCTGACTGAGAATTCATGGATGCTTACTTAGAAAAACAAAAGTAGAGACATGATTTGCTTAACATTACAATATATATATGTATAATCTCACTCAAATCCTCAAACTTATTTACTGCCTCTAAACTAGTCCTCATAGGCATTAAATGAGATCTAGAAGCATCTATCAGAGTGTCAGATGTATGAAAATAATTAACACTGCTTGTTTCTATCTTTATTCTAGCTTTATGAAAATAGTCTTGATGTAATTGCTATGTTTCATGTTACCCTAAAAACATACCTGACACATATGTGTGCATGTGTGTATTGGAAAGGTTAAGGAAAGTTGGATCAAAGTTCCTTGAAGCATTTCTTTTTGTATTTCTAGGGCCCTAGATCCAATCAATCTTTACCTCAAGCTGATGGGAGGATTTCTAGGCTAAATGAGAAGGAAGAGGCACCTTCCCAAGTCAGGGGTTGCAGTGGTCTCCCTCAGATACCTCAGCTTGTTTGATCTCACAATTTTTGCTTCTGGAAAACACATTCAGACTGACATGGCTAGCAAAATTACAGTAGCTTTTTCTCTTCATAGAGATTCTTATGTGACCTCCAAGGTCCCAAAAATGTAGCTCACTCTGAATGAGTGAGACATCTGCCCTTGGAGAGCCAAGAAGAAATGAAGAGAATACTGCTATTGGTTCAATGTCAGAGCTGACACGCAGGGCAAAAGACCCTAGCATTATAACTTCTCCAAAGAGGGAGCTGTAAGCCAGATCCAGAAAATGCCACATGATGGACGTGTGCTTTGAGCAGTTTTTCTTTTCTGGAGGAAAAGAAATTCTTTCTGACCCAGTGATATCACTCAGAGCTATTGGATGGGCTAGAGAAGGAAGACTTGTTTTAGTATAAACTAGACCTTTTCTGTCTTGCCTTTTTTAAAAATTTAACTTTTTTACTTATTCACTTTACATCCCACTCAATGATCCCTCCTGGTCACTCCTCCCACAATCCTTCCTCCGTGTCCCCTCTCCTTCTCCTCTGAGTGGGTGGGACCCCTGGGTACTTCACATCTTTGTGAGGCTAGACGCTTCATCTCCCATTGAGGTCAGACAAGGCAGCCCAGCTAGGAGAACATATCCTATGTACAGGCAACAGCTTTTGGGATAGCCCCACTCCAGTTGTTCAGGACACACATGAAGACCAAGCTGCATATCTGCTATATACGTGCAGGGAGGCCTAAGTCCAGCTTGTGTATGTCCTTTGGTTGGTGGTTCAGCCTGAGAGCCCCAAGGGTCCAGGTTAGTTGACTCTGTTGGGCTTCCTGTGGGGTTCTATCCCTTCTGGGGCTCACAATCCTTCCTCCTAGTCTTCTCTATCTTGCCTTTTATGTTCAAAGTTTTGGGTTTTATGTTTATTGGATGAAGGCAGGTGAGAGATTGTCTGCTTTGGACCCAAATATCCAAAGATGGAACTAATAATTTTATTGTAAAATTGCCCAGAGCACATGTAACTAGTGAGTTAGTTGAGGCGAAACTGCCTTTTGAACTATTCTTGTTTCAAGAACTTGGATGGGCAGATGAGACTAAGATCTAGGATGTAATAAAATGTCCTGCTGTTTAAAACACTTATCAAACCCCCAAGTTGATATCCATTAGATCCAATAATTCTCTATCACACAATGTATTCCTAAGCAAGGGTCATATATCTGTGCCAAGGTTCATCTGCAAGATGGTTGCGGCTACGCTGATGCTGTGCACAGGTCAGCTGCCCCCTCCTGGTACAGAACCCGATTTTCTCTCAGATGACAATTCAGCTGTGATCGTGCACTGCTAATTGGATCTCCTTTGAGGTAGGTGACACTTTTCCTCAGGGAATCTGAAAACTGAGTGGAGTGACTGAACTGTTGTGTGGCCCAGCGCCTGGAGAAGCTCTTTCTATTCAGCCATTTACCAGTACTGCCACTGGACTCCATGGCGCAGCGGCTTTTCCTCTTTACTTGATATCTCTTCTTCTCAGTGATTCAGGAGCTAAGAGGACATTCTGCTCTTGATTCGGTACCCAGCATCCATGTAGCAGCTCACAAACACTTGTAAGGCCAGGAGATCTGAAGTCTCTGGCCATGCTCAGGCACATGCCTGTCCCCCTGATAATTAAAAATTATATAAACATTAAAAGATTTCCTATGTTTCCTTCATTATCATCACAGAATTTTAATTGGCTGAAGAGTCAATAGGATTAAAACCTGAAAACACTTGTTCAGTAAGTTAACTAAGAGATAAATTATGGCAGATTCAGCTATGGATACTTCATAGTTCCTAAAAATAATATTTTAGAAGAATACTAAAGGATTTCAAATTATGTTCATTAGAGATTTAGAAGGAACAGAATGATCATACAAGGGAAGACTGTCTCTGTGGTCCCTTGCAGGCTAGGTATCTAATGAGCATGACAAGCCTTTTCTGCAATAGGACTAGAGGGATTGTTTTTTAAAAAAGAATACTTCTGACAGGGGACTAGAAGGAAAATATACAAGAACTCAGCAAACAAGGAATCAAGGAAAAAAATGACCCCATTAAAAGATGGGCTAGACCCACCCTGTGGAAGAGAGCCAACCCCTGAAACTATTACTGATCCTCTGCTATGCTTGCAGACAGGAGCCAACATAACCGTCTCCTGAGAGGCTTCATCCAGCAGCGGATGGAAGCAGATGCAGAGACCCACAGCCACACATAGGTGGCGCTCAGGGAGACTTGTGGAAGAGGGAGGGGAAGGATTAAGGGAGCTGGTAGGGGAGGTCAAGGGCACCATAAGATCTACAGAGCCAACTAACCTAGGCCCTTGGGGGTTCACAGAGAATGAACCACCAACTAAAGAACATGCAGAGCTGGACCTAGGCCTCCTGCACACTTGTAGCAGTTGTGTAACTTGGTCTTCATGTGGGTCCCCTAGCAATTGGAGTGGGGAGGGGGCTGTTGCTGGCCACGTTGCCTGCCCAGGATTCCCTTCCCCTAGCTGGTCTGCCTTGTCTGGCCTCAGTGGGAGAGGATTCACTTGGTTCTGCTGTGACTTGAAATGTCATGGGGACTTCCTCTTCTCTGAGGGTAGTGTTATGTGAGAGTGGAACTGGGAGGAGGGGGGCTGCAATGAGGATGTAAAGTGAATAAATGAATAAATAAAAATAAGCTAGGGATCTGAACAGACAGTTCTCAATAGAAGAAATAAAATAGCTAAAAATACCTCCAAATGTGTTTCACCATCTTGATAAGTTGGAGAAATTAAAATTAAAACAACTTCGAGATTTCATCTCACCCCAGTCACTATGGATAAGATCTACAAAACAACTGACAAAAATTGGGAGAGGAGGATCCTCCCTCACGGCTGGTGGGAGTGCAAACTGGTGCAGCCACTCGGGAAATACACTCACCATGTGACCCAGCTATACCACTCCCTGGCATATGCCCAAAGTACTCAGCGTCCTACTCTGACAAACTCGCTCAGCCGTGCTCACTGCCATTCTAGTCACAACAGCTAGGACACAGAAGCACCTCTGTGTCCTGCGACAGGTGAATGCAGAACAGAATTGGGCTACAGATACACCGTGGTAAAGGAAATGAAACCACGGATTATCCCGAGATGATCTATTGACTGTGGTAACACAGACCCAGAAAGACAAATGTAGTACATTCTCTCTCATCTTTAGTTCCTAGCTCCATATCTTCAGGTGTGAGTATGTAACACAGTAACTGCAGAAACCAGGCAACTATAAAAGGCTTACAGTGGTCTGACAGGGACTTAAGAGGGGCCTAGAAGGCTACAGGTGATATGAAGGGGGCAATGGGAAAATGGAGAGGGGATTCTAAACTGGGCAAGAGGGAGGAGGTCAATATAGGAGGGAGGAGGGACAGATGACACTAAGGTTGTTTGATAAAGCCTCAAGGAATTATATTATTTTATATTTACCTAAAATTATATACAATACATATAATTACACACAATGCACACACGCGCGCACGCACACACACACACACACACACACACACACATTAAAGTTATGCCATTAGGGCTGAAAATGTTCCCCATAAGAGTCATAGACTACCTAACAAAAAGTAGCTAGTATCAGGCATGAGAAACCTCTGAGTTGCTGGTCAGAGTAGTTCATTCCCAAAAGCAATCCAGAGACCCCTAAAACAATGTAAGCTATTGCTGCTTCCCTTGGCTGCCACTCAGAGGTCAAAGGTTAAGTCTCCATTGCTGAAGACATCACACACACAGGACACAGGACTCAGATAATTCAAGTTAAATATAACCTAAAGCCTCCTTCCTGTGATCTAGCTTCCATAATACCAGAAAGTACTATGTAAGTTGCCCAGGGAGGGAACAAGCAATAGTCTTATCCAGCTGTGACAAGTATAAACCATAACACTGACTAGTGCTGCAAGATACCAAAGGTGTCGTAGTGGCACTCATGTCTTGGCAGTAACAAACAGCTGTCTGATAGGACTTAAGGTGCAATAGTGGCACTCATGTCTTGGCAGTAACAAACAGCTGTCTGATAAGACTTAGGCCAACTCAGCAGAGGGAAATCATGCTTGGCACTAGAAACCTATCTAACTACCTGGGGCTAGTGAGGTCATAGATCTTAGAGGAGAACCTACTGCTGCTACTTTACTAGACCAGCAAATTACTAGCTTCATTCTAAACCTTATCCTTGTATCCACAGATAAGTGTAGCTTTCATCCCTTGTCAAAGAAGCTTCTCTTTACAGCACATGGAGACCATTACAGGAAACCAGAACTGAAGACAATGCACCAGGAGTCCAGCCCCAATGGATACATCAATAAAACTCCTGTACCTAAGGCTCAGGGAACATCATGGAAAAGGGGGCAGAAAGAGTGTAAGAGCCAGAGGACCAGGAAGTCTGCTGTGAGACTATCTCCTAGAAATGATAGGGAAGACTCCCTCAATACCTAAACTGAGGTTAGGATTTCTTTTGTATTCCACTCAGTGGAAGGCTGTAGTTCTATCCATAGAGTGGGCTAATGAATGTTTCTTGAATGCTCAAGATACACTCAATCTTTGCACAAATCCTTCCAGCGAGTCCTGGAAACAATCACAATATTTGCTTTTTTTAATAGACAAAGATACCAAGGCCTGGAGACATAAAGTAGTTTATCTAACTGATAAATTGTAGTCCTAGCTGAAAACCCAATGCTCAGACACACTCTAGGTCTTATAATTGCTGAATGAATGCATGCATGAAATCAAGCAGATAAAGTCCCCTATTAATGATCCCAAAATTATAAATAAAATTTGTTTTTTAGGATTAAGAAGTGACAGCCTACTCAATGAAGTAACCATACAGCCCAAGGGAAATGTCTTATCTAGTGAATTAGTGACTTCACTCAGACTTCTTTTTCACTTTCAGAGCTGCTGTTGCTTCCAGCTACAAGGCAGACTCATTCTTTTCCCTCCTCTGAAGGCCTCTGTGAGACTCAGTAAAATGGAAGAGAATAATTCACTGGCTGAACTAGGTACTTGAGAAAGCAAGAGGCGAAAGCATTCCTCCTGCCTAGACTGACTCCAAGGGCATGAGCTCTTCTTTGCAGCTCTTTATTTTGAGCAGAGCCAGATCCCCAGGTGTGAAGGTCATTGTCTAAACCCTCACTGTGTGGAGAGGGGTCCAAAATACAGAGCCAGTTCAGAAAAATTTGAAAATTAATTATTTAGTGAAGAGAAAAAGAGTATGCAGTCAAAAATTCTCAACTCCAAAAGTAGAATTCAGCAGGAAGGCGGGCGAGTAGTAAGTAATCCAATTTTTGCCAGGATTGCCAAATTTCAGAGTCTCCTTGATTTTCCGAGAGATTCCTGGTTCTAACATAGTTACAAAGAATGCAGGGGGCAAACCCAGCATAGTGGCTGAGACAGGAGGATCCCAAGTTTGAGGCCAAGCATCTTCATCTACATAGTGAGAGATCCTGTCTCAAAACCCAATCCAACCCAACCCAACGCATATCAAGCCAACGCAGACTCAGCATCTTACAACAGGAACAGTCCTTTCTCTAGACTCATAAGGACCTGAGCTAAGAAAAGCCCTTTGTATCACCATCACTACTGATAACACGGGCCAGGTGATGCTTATTGTGAGGGCTGAGCTGTGCACTGGCCTGCACCAACTGAATATTAGCATACCTCTTCCCTAGTGTAATACCAAAAATGTTTCTGACGACTGCTGAATATCTCCAGTGGAGAAAGATCACAACCTCACCTCCTCACTTGGAGAGTCACTGATCTACAGAGGGGCAAATAGAAAACACTGTGTGTCCCCTTCCCAAACATCCTAGAATACCCTATGAATGTATACTCTCACAAGCCCGAGTTGAGGACCTGTTCTTGCTTGGGGTGGTGGAGGGAAGAAAGTGTCTCTTAACATTTCATGTTTAAAGATAATATGTAAAGATGTCCAATCTTTTGTTATTCCTTGTTGAAGAATGTTCCCTTCCATTTACCTAAGCCAAGTAAAGTTTGCAAGCATGAGATGCTTTTATTGCAGTCTTTGCCCTTGCAATAAGGTTGCCTCTTCTTTGTTCTGGCTGCTGTGTCCATTCCCCACAGTGGCAGAGAATCTAGGGCTCTGGAGTCAGAACTCAGCATATAAATTCCAGCTCGCTTACTCGTCTTCACTGTAAGCCACTCAGTTGTGCTAAGCTTCATGTTCCAAAACCATAAAACCTTTCCTTGCTTGACTGTGGTAGGCAGTTGATAGAGCCTGGGAAAATGTCTGACTCACTGGCGGAAAGAGCCAGATCCTGTTAGTGTTTTCTTCCTTCAGTGTTTGATTACCATGGTGGAGGCATGAGGGGACACGTCCCTCCAGAGTCTAGTGCCCCAAAGTATTTATTTAGCTCTCTTCAAAGCACAAGACAGGTAGGTGGGCAACGCTAAGACAGTCAGCTCTTGGGATGTGACTCACCTTTGTACCAGTGTTTGTCAGAATCGACTTGGGAAGGCAGCAATGAGAGATTAGAGGTGAGGGGCACCACAAGCTCTTTCAGGGACAATGTCCTCAGCGGCTGCTGAGGTTTTGATTCTCTGAGAATATATCCTCTAAGCAAGCTGTAATATGGGTGACAGTAACTGAGGTTAGACTTGTATCCCAGTTCAGCTTCAGCACTTTCTAGGGAGGACTGTCTCCTTTTAGGTACTTTACTTTGGAGCCTTAGAGTTCTCATCTGTAAGAAAGATAATACATGAGCCTAGCTCATGAGGCAGAAGTTGACAGTATATGCAAAGGAAGCAGCCTGGTGCCTGGTGAGTGGAGTACACTTAAAATATTCAGTGATGTTGCCATTAAGAGTGATTTTTCTGTAAATGCCCCTGTCCATATATGTCATATTTGAATATATTCCCAAAAGAACCAATGACGGGACCAGTGGGGTTTAAGGTAGATAAGAAATGGCGCACGCCTTTAATCTCAGCACTTGGGAGGCGGAGGCAGGTGGATTTCCGAGTTCGAGGCCAGCCTGGTCTACAGAGTGAGTTCCAGGACAGCCAAGGCTACACAGAGAAACCCTGTCTCGAAAAAAAAAAAAAAAAAAAAGGAAAATGTAACAGCTAAGCAATGAAGAGAGAGCATGCAGAAGATGACACGTGTGGTGGAGAAGAGGGTAACACAGAAAGGATAGAAGAGTAGGCAGAAAATAAAGATCCGGAGGGAAGAATGGAGCTTTTAAATGAAATTACATGAGTGCTTCAAAGTCCTAGGGCCAGGCCAGGGTACAGGCAAGGCTTGTCTATACATCAATGGATGAGGTATCAGCTGGATTCCTGGCTAGATGCTGCCGCCACCGTTGTCACCGCCATGTTGTTGTCACCACCAGCACACTTGTCACGTGTAGAACCAACAGTCATAATTAACAGTCTCATACTTTGAAGAGCTCGGATTTTAGTTGCTACAGATCCAGTAAGGTTTCTAAGCAGAGCTTTCGAGCCCTGAGATTCTATACTTGCGTCCTTAACTGGTTGATTCTTCAGGTGTCAATGGAAGGGGAGGCCCTTTTGGCTGAGTGGCTCTTTTCTGCCCCTCAAGGTCTTTGCGTACATTTAACACCCAGACTTTTCTGTATCAAAAGTGCTTGATTAAGGTAGAAAAATTAATCTTAAGGCACCTACAGAAGAGCTTTTATAATCACTGTTTTCCGGGCAAGCTAAAGAAGTTGACCCAGAGAGGAAAGCTCCAGAAGTGTGGTTACAGAGAAGTCAGCTGACTCCATTGTCCAGGGTGGTGTCGTGCTAGCACCTCCCTGATATAAAGAGAAGAACTGAGGTTGGGAACTGAGTGCAGACCTGGCATGGCTCTACCATGCCAACAGCAGGGCTCACTGACCCCAGAGGAGGCACCCGCTTAACAGCCAAGTGCTTTGACAAGCTCAAGGATCCAGAACACACAGGTGAAGATGACCTCCACCCAGACAGCCCCAGGGAATCCTGGGTAACACTGTGTTGTTCACAAACTCATTTGCAGCTGGTTCAATTAAAGAGTTAAACTATCTCTGAGTAGCAGCAGCGCCTATAGGAGCCGAATTGGAAAACGAGCTACAGACCACATCTTTACTGTGCATACATTTATTAACAAATGTGTGAAAAAAATAACTGGCCAGGGAAGGTTGTTTTCCTTCTTTGGAGACTTAAACAAGCATTTAGCTCAATCTGTCATGCATGGCTGAACCAGAAATGGCTACAATGTGTAGCTGGTGCAGAAGCACGGCACAAATCCTGTCTACAGTCTCTCCTCTGCAGCACAAATATGCCATAGCTGGGATGAAAGGTCAGGCTAGCTCCTTGGTGATTGTTGAACATCCAAGAGAGGTGCTTCTAAGTTGGGATATTTCCTGAAGGAGAGAGGCGCTGGCTTCAGGTAACTAGGCCGTCATTCTGTCTCACTTTTATTCCTCAGCAGAGCAGCTCACAAACTACAGACCCTAGTGCTTTCTACCTAGGGTTTTCAAAAAACCAGAGTGACAGGAAAAGCTCCAAAATGATATCCCATTTCACTTTTTAAATGCAAGCTATTTCTTTTCTGTTTTCACAGGGCTCTATAGCTATGGGCCGGGGGGAGGGGAGGTCACTGAGGGAAGTGATTGCTGTGCAGATCACCAGGACCCATGTAAAAGGGTCAGGCTTGGTAGTGTGCACTTGTATTCCTAGGGCTGGTGATGAAGGTCGGTAAATCCCAGGGGCTTTCTGGCTAACCAATCTAGCCAAAATGGCAATCTTGTAGAGATACTTTTTTTTAAATTAGGTAGAAAAGTGATTGAGGAAGACATTTCATTTTCAGCCTATGGACACTACATTTGCCTATACAGGTGGACACACACACACCCACCCACCCACACACACACACACACAAGCTGTATACCCAATGGCTTTAAGAATATTTTTATTTATGTCAGGCTTTATGTGATTAAAATAATAGTTTTAAGATCTTCAGGGTACACCCAAACCAGGGTGTGAATGCAGACATATGAGTCCTGTGATAGAGGCTGGTTTCTTTGCTATTTATGAAGAAGGGAATACCTGAGGTCTGAGGTGTGTGAGGTAGCTGTGAGCTGAGGGGAAACAGGCTCTGAGAATGAAGACTATGTCCATTAGGGAATCCTGAGAGGAGACGAAGGCAGAGGAGATGAAACGTGGAAGGACTGGATCTTACCCCAGGCCTTATGCAAAGGCTTCAGTATCCTACCACTCTTGTGGAAACCTGTTATTAACTGGCAAAATATCTTGCTGAACTAGGTTATTTCCAACAGAAAATGTACTAAAATAAAATTAAGTAGTCACCTCTATCCCAGGGTTTTTCTGGGGTGTGGCTAAACTCTTCCTATAAGGATGCTGACCCGGCGCCAACAATTAGCACTCTTGGGTGGGCACAGCACATGACCACAGTTACGTGTCTATGGGTTAGTGATGGGCATATTTTGGAGCAGACCTTGCCAAAAAAATTCTTATCTTCAGTAAAGGCAAATGAAGAGCCACAGTGTTACCTCAGTCACTGCCTTGGACATTTTCCTGTACGACCACCTGAATGGTAAAAACCCATCATTAAACACTAAAGAGAGTCATTATAGTTTTACAAAGTTTGCACAAGGAAATATCAGCCGATGGTGAAGTTGAAAGGAACGTCAAGTTTGTCATGGGAACCTACTATGAAACGGAATGCAGATTCTTTAAACTGTGTTAAAATTCCAAAGTTCAAAGGAAAGTCCAATTTTAGAAATCTTCAGGCTGGAAAATAGCTTATTGAATCTGGAATGAAGACATTACCGTAAAGCCATTGCATCGCTTGATAATGCTGACATTTCTGGAAGCACAGGGATACAAGCCCTAAACCGTACAAAGTCACGCTTTTCTCCTAGAGTACAGAGGATGGGGCATTTCATCCAAGGTTCGATTTCCATGCCATTCCGAAGTTTTACAAGTGAGTAGTTGTTTTAGAAGTATGAGTGGGAAATTGAAAACATGTTTTGATTCCCCTGTATGCATTAGGAATTGAAGTCTATACAGTGTATGCTTATTACCTGGTTTCTCTTTTTCTCCCCACAGAAGCTTCCTTGTCAAGTATAATGAGAAAATGGCAGAGTCTACTTCTGTCTCCTTTCTTTCCCACTGTCAAAGATCTAAATAAAAATTCAGATGTTTTTGACAGAAGTTGGACCAAAACCCAACAGAACACTTTGACAGGACCGATGGTTTCTGCTTCTCCTGCTTTCTTTCTCCCAATTATCATTTAAAAATATTCTTTTTCTTTGTCTTTTGGCTATTTCATACACTGTGTCTTGATCATATTCATCCAGTTCTCCCAAGTCTTCCCAGACCCTAATTGACCTCCCTACCCATCTAACTTCATGTCCCTTTCCCTCTTTCTCCACGTGGAGCTCACTTTGTGTTGGTTAGCTGCTCCTGGGCTTGAGGCCTGCCCTGGAATATGGTTGATATATCAAGCATCCCTGCACTGAAGAAACTGTATTCTGTGGAGGTTTGAACAGGTTTGGCCCCCACAGACTCATGTGTCTGAATGCTTGGCCCACAGGGAGTGACACTGTTAGGAGGTGTGTCTTTGTTGGAATAGCCTTGTGGGAGGAAGTTTCTCACTGTGTAGGCGCTAGTGCTCAAACTTCCCCCAGCGCTGAAGAGTTAGTCTTCTCCTGACTGCCTTTGGATCAAGATGTATAACTCTCTCGGATCCTCCAGCACCAAGTCTGCCTGGATGCTGCCATGCTTCCTGCCATGATAATGGACTAAACCTCTAAGACTGTAAGCCAGCCCCAATTAAATGTTGTCCTTTATAAGAGTTGCCTTGGTCAACTCTTACAAGGTGTCTCTTCACAGCAATGGAAACCCTAACTAGGACACATTCCCTCTTCCAGAGCAACCAAATGTCAATAGTAGGGTTGAGACTCCATGGTCACCTCCCTTTCTCCATGCTGAGACTTTGTCTGGTTTGAGCTTTTGCAGGTCTTGGGTATGTTGTCATTGTCTCTGTGAGTTCACATGCTCACCTGCCATGTTGTGTCTGGAAAATATTGTTTCTTTGACACCATCAACCCCTATAACCCTTCTTCAGTCACAGGGATGTCTTAATGACATATTAACCCACAAAGGGACTTGTGCTCAAAGGTGCACCGTACTTAGCTGACACTGTGCTGTTGCCACTTTGAAATCTCA
Source organism: Uromys caudimaculatus (assembly GCA_028551405.1). Taxonomy (NCBI): domain Eukaryota; kingdom Metazoa; phylum Chordata; class Mammalia; order Rodentia; family Muridae; genus Uromys; species Uromys caudimaculatus. Next base: position 17,416,663 of record CM052703.1, on the reverse strand, counting down.
ATAATTTTATCATTGAACTGTTTTTGCAAATGGCATACAATGGGACAATGGATGTACCTCTGAGCAGAAATGTTTATAGTATGTCTGAAGTCCCTCAGTACCCAAGACATGATAGTGTTCGCCAGCCTCCATGATCACAGTGCCACAATGCACAGGAGTTGAATGAAACTCAAGTGAGTCCAAGGTAAAGTGTGTGGGAGGCTGGAGGGGCTGACAGTCCTGAGAGGGGAACTTCTATTCCTATCACAGCTTTCCCAGAATAGAGAAGGTGAGGACATTCTAAGACACACAAATGACTAAAATGTCAGCAGAAATAGAAGGATTTGCTCTGGTAAAAACTGAGTTTGAAGGGTGAGCGGTGTCTCGCAGCACAACATCAGCACAGTGCATTATTAGACATATGAGAACAATTAAAGATTTTAACTTATTTTTGATAATTTCATACGTGGATGTGTTTAGAACCTATTTACTCCCTGCTCCCAGCATCCAGCTCCTCCGAGATCCTTACTGCCACTCCTACCTTTAAGCCATTATTATTTTTTCCTTCCTCACCTCCTCCTCTTCTTCATAACCCACAGGGTCTAACTGTGCTGCCCAGATGTGAATGGGTCTAGGGTACCATTCCCTGGAGCACAGGCAGGCTTTGTGCTGAATCACAACTGCTGTTCATGAGTGCAGCGCTCTTCACGTATCCAGAAGATATCATTTGCAGTAGTATTTCCCAAACTCTGTCTCTTAGAAATCTGTCTGCTCCTTCTTCAGTGTTCTGAGTCTTCAGGGAACAGGGTGTGATAGAGACGACCCATTCAGAGATAAGCATCCCCAGTCACATATTCTGTGTACTTTTAACAGTTGTGAGCCTTGGTATTAACTATCATCCACTGCATAAAGAAGCTTTTCTGAGGAGGGTGAGAGTTGTCTTGGTGACTCGTGAGATCCTGGGGGAAAGCCTGGTAGGTAGCTGGGTGGCCTATCTCAGAACAGTCTCCATTAAAGTTTTATTCTGATTACAAAACCAACTCCTATATTAAATTATGGAGAAAGAAGAGCAAGCCCATGGGCTGCTGTTGTGACCTTCAGCTAAGTGTGTGGTCTCTGATTTCAGAGAAACAGGAAGTGAAATAGGACAGAGGGGTGGGCTAGAGGCCTGCGACTCTGAAAGGAAGATACTAGTAGAAAGAGGTATCAGTTTTTTACTTTCATAAAAGATCTCAAAAATTTGGCAGCGTGAGTTTGGTAATGTTTGGCTACATCAACTATGAATGCTGTCCCAGAGGAAATCTTCGCTGTGATGCTCCAGTATCGGTGCCAAGGCCCACAAGATGCTTCTGTAAGCTCAGCTCCTACAACCATCTAAGAACAGATTGTCGGAGGTGTATGTCCCAGTATTACACAGTCCCTGGCTATTCTATAGAGCAGGAATATGACAACTGCCGGAATTCTGCAGCCAAGAAGTCCACAGTCCCTAAAACTAGACTTTCTATTTCTAGTTTTCTATGATGTTTTTATGCTTAGAGGTAGGACAGAGTACTTGGAGCTATGTATAGGTCTGTCAGGTGAATGAGTGGAAGGCTGGGCCATATAGACAGAATCTTTTATTTCCCATCCCACTAGGAGCTGGTATTTGCATAACTATAAGGAAAACTATAATTTTGGTGTGGCCGCAAAATGGAAGTGCGTGGAAGCCATTTAGACAAACGCTGTTTCTCTACAGCACCACCGTAACTGTACTATTAGATGTATTGGCATAACTCTGATGTAGATTTTGTTTGGATCACAACACCATCTCCTACATTAAAGTCCTGTAATGTATACTTTAGCACTCGACTTAGAGACCAAGTTTTGTTCCCAGTGGTTTGGTTCAGATTTCAGTGCCTGAGCTCATGCAGTATGGCCATCTGCTCACAACTTTAAAAATAAATAGAACACTGTTTCTAAGGACCCGAGGCTAAAAGACAGACATGGTCATCATTAAGTTTACAGAGGACACTAACGGGAAGAAGCATGGGATAAGGATTGCAAATGGGAATAACTGCAGGGTAGAGGCCTGGGAAGAACATCTCAGTCATAAAATAAATGCCGAGGAAGGGTGGCTTTGTGTGCTCAGGACTAGATTAGGCCCGGGACCACTGGCATTGGGAGAATGAAGCTGGTATGAATTTCTGAGACAATATTCTGGGCCCAAGAGTGCTAATAAAAATTCACATCTCTTGCAAAGATTTTAAATCAGTCCTTCCTTGCCTATAGAGTGGTGGGAACACCCCCGCCCTGGGGAGCTCAAACCCACACTGGAATTTGTATGATGGTCATGTGATTTAGGGGAACACTGTCCTGGAGGTCACACGAAAGGGAGGAGACTGTCAGAAAGATCCTTTCATCCACTCTTACCACTAACCCACCCAGTCTGTCCTGTCCTTCTCCTGGTGAACAGTGTTACCAGCAGTCTGTCTAATCTGCTGCCGTCAGCCTTGACCATTTACACCCTGCTGTCCACAGGTTAGCTGGAGTCATCTCTTGATACTTGGATCTGGTCGTAAGTCCCAGGCAAGTCCCCTCACTTGCTGCTCATCGTCCCTTACTGTTGCTTAGCTGCCCATCTCATCTCTACTCCACTGACTCATGGCAGTTCACTTTGCTCTCTCCTCCATGACTTCTCCAGACCTCCTTTCTTCTAAGGCCACTGCACACAATAGCGCCTTGCTTGGCTCCTCGCATGGGTACCTTATTTTCATCCTTCAGGGGTCTGCACAAAGAATAGTCTTTATTGCTTTACCTAAAATGGCCACTCCCTCGGAATCTCCCGCGCTGTTCATCTGTCCAGTTCTTACAACGGTCCTTTTTGTATGTTTCAGGGCTGCCCATTTGGTGTTGGACAGTCAGTTGGGGTGCTTCCATTTCTCCTGTCCTCAGCATTCCTTAGTTGCCTGTAGGGATGCTTTGTTTAGGCCTGTGAGCTTTTCCCACTTCCACATTAGCATGTATATTGGTGAACACAGCTCCTGCATCTAAGGCTCAGTGATCATTACATAAGAGGAGATGTGAAGACTGTGAGAGCCAGTTGCACAGGGAATTTGCTGTGAGATTATCTCTCCTAGAAATGGCTGGAGTTACACTCAAAGTTTTACTAACATGGCTGCCCAAACATGACCTGCACATGGGCAACACCAAGAGATACACTAACAGCTTGTCCTTGCCCCAGATTGACTTCAAGTTCCTGGAGAGCAATAAGCCATGTCTGTTTCCTGCAGAGCTATATTTCAGGACACAGGACAATGGTACGGCTCGAGATTGTGTGGCCTTGTGGAAGAGCCTAAGCCTAGCTCGAGTTTTGAGACCTGTCTCAGTCACTTCCGTATTGGAGTGACTCAGCAAGACCTGTTTGGCCCTGCCTCTGCAATGGGAAGCTTTGCCATTGGCCCTGTCAGTTACCCTTACCATCCGTCACTCTTCCCCGCCTCCTAAGTCATCTCTTCCCATACCTAAGTGCCCACCTCCTTGCCTTCTCTATATAAGCAAGTGCCTAGTTTAATAAAGTGAGTTCCTGCTTCAATAAGACTCCTGGCCTGGAGTGTTTCTTTTGGGCCATCGACACTTGCCATCCCACTCAGCCCTGGACAGACCTGGCTGGGACCGGGTTCTCTCCTCTCTGGACCTGCCAGCAAGGGAGCTGACACCTGTGAATGCTTTGTTCATTCCTAAGGAGGGTATTGGCCAGAGAGCTGATGAACACACACAGATAACTTAAGATCTTAAGATCCCAAGTTGTTCCTCTGAGGATCTCAGAGGTGTGACAGGTGGGAATTATTCGTGATTATGTGACCTATGAACCTTCTAATATGGAAACTTTGAAAACAGGCATATTTTTTTTTTCTTCTATGTACTTCCCAGCTGCATTTCCTGTGTTTTGGAGAATGGCTCTAAATTTCACATAGCCTGCATTCACATTAGGGTGACTCTGGTATCTGTGTTAGATCACCCATGATGACGAAAAAGACAACAGTCAGTGGGTTCCTCACCCAGAAGGCCTCGCAGCATGCTGCCTTGGCTCAGTCCCAGCCACTCACCGTCCTTCCGGGTTTCCTTCCTCCAGCCAGCTTTCAGCTCATTTGACTGGCTTAGAGTCAAACAGTGAAGTTTTGAAAGCTGAGCTATATAATTCAAGATGCTTACATTCTCTGAGTCTATGTCATTTTTATCAAAAAAAGCACTTTGTTCAGGTTTTAGAGTGTTTCCGGAGGCAGAGCTGGAATTTCAGGAACCAGTGGAGAAGCAAGAGGATATCTTGGGCTTGGATCACCCCTCCTTCTCCAGGCCACATGCAGAGCCCATCAATGAAGCCAAGTGTGTGCAGATCAAACCACGGGGGCCAGTGGAGAACAGACACCCAATTAGTTATAATAACCTTTGACTGTTAAGCGAAAGGAAAGAAATACAGAAACATGGACACCCAGAATGAATCTCAGGATCAAAACACTCTAAGTTTCCTATTTGATGTGTAAGCCGGAAGGGTAGCCCTCCTGAGAGATATGCAGTACGTTCATTAGAACACAAGGAGCCAAATGACGGGGCAGCCATGGCCCCAAATGAGCTTTACAGTTACTGCAGATGAAAAGGGAAGGCCATATATTTTTAAGAGGAAAAGCCATATAAATCTGACAGCTCCTCCCCACTCAGAGCAAACCCCAGTCATCTCAGGCCAAACTACTCTATTTTTCTAACAGAGACTTTCACAGTGGGAAGGCATTGCGAAAATCAGTGGTAATGACCACAAACCACTTGTGTTATACCCTGGGCCCATTCATGGTGGTTTCCATGTTCATTTTGAGCAAGGTAGGTGGCTGTCAGTTTTCAAATACATACCTACACATGCACAATGCACACATGCATGTGCTCACACACGTATACATGTATACCCACACCCCCCCCACAAGCATGCATGCCTTACTCAACACACGTAGCAGCTGCCTTACCCACAATAAATTATACAACATTTCTGTTATCTCTCCTTAAATTGCAATAAACTTTTATATTTTAAAACCTGAGTTATCTACCAACACACATACACACACACACACACACACACACACACACACACACACACACACACACACATTCTCTGCTATGGTTTCAATACACTTTGTTCTTCAAAGGCTCATGTGCTCAAGGCTTTGTCCCTAGTGTGGAAGTGGTTAATAGATGGGGGTGAGTGGTCAGTAACTAGGTTTTAGGGGCTCTAGCTTTGTGTGGATTAATGCTATCTCTCAAGAGTGGTTCAGGTCTTGCATGACTGGATTAGTTTTCAAAAGATCAGGCTATTACAAAGGGAAGCCACCCGTTTGCTTGGCAGCATCTTTTGCACGTGGCTGGTCTTTTGTTTCTACTTTCTCACCATTTAGTAAAACAGCTAAGAAATTCTCACTAGATCTCTTCTGCCATCGTCTTTGGGGCTGCCAGTTACCAGGACCATGAGCCTAAACCTCTTATGTGTCTTTTGCTAGCATATATATCTGTGCACCACATCCTGCTGCCTACATAAGCCAGAGGTATCAGATCTCCTGGAGCCAGAGTTATAAAGAGTTGTGAGCCACCATGTAGGTGCTGGGAATTGAACCCTGGTCCTCTGGAAGAGCAGCCAGTACTCTTAACTGCTGAGCCATCTATACAGGCCCATTAACTTCCTTACATTTATGTTATCCATACTTAGGTATTTCATTGTAGCAACACAACATTTAATACAACACAAAATATATACTTTACTCAAATTACTTTTTACCATAGACTTGCAAGACTACCCACACTTTACCTACTGGTTTCATCCATTTCTGTTTCCAAGCAGCTCAGTGTCGCTGGAGAAAAGGCACACAGCTGAGTGGGTTTCACTGAAAGTAGCTCAGACTTGCACTGTCCTCACATTCCAGCCAGACTTGCTCTTCTCCTCTGGGAGATGACTACTTTACACACTTCCTTTTCTCCTCAAGATTTCTTCATTCCAGCCAGTGGCTGACTGCCTTGGTTTCCAAGCAGAGCCACCAGCTCTGGCTTGGGCCTTTTGTTTCCCACCACCCACTCTGGCATGGCTGCCTGTGCATCCTCTGCAGGTAGGAGGTGCTGCTTCCTCTAGGCCGGGCTGGCGGTGTGGAGGCACCGCATGCTCTTTCTCATCGGCACCCCCCCCCCCCCCCCCCC
>CM052703.1:17374274-17410377 GCA_028551405.1 Uromys caudimaculatus | reverse complement strand
TCCCCAGCAACAAATGGCTTCACCATGCATTAGTTATTTAGGCCTCTCTTCAATCCCCACATCGACTCCCATTTTGAAAGTTAGTTTTCCCTTTCAAAATATATCTTGAAACTGACTGTGTCCACAGCCACTAGTCTCATCCACAATCACCTTAACTGGACCACTGAAATAGTTTCCCGCCCGGCTTCACATCTATTCTTGTTCTGCTCCCAACTCCAGCGTGGCGGAGTAGTCTTTGATATATATGATAACATTACTCTCGTGTTTAAAATTCTTCCATTGGTTCCCCATAGCATTTCAGATAAATCCTGGATTCCTTACAAGGTCCTGCATGGTTGGTCTCTGCCAGCATCCCCAAGGTCACTTCGTGCTGCTTTCCCTCATCTGTCACCTTTCAGCCACATTGGCTTCTATTCAGTTCCTTGGAAATACCAGAGACTTCCCATTTAGGGGTCTGCAGATTTTTTCCCACGTGCCTGGAATGTCTCTGCAGCCTTCTGGCGCACTAGTCAACCCTCCTTCTCTACAGATTTTCCTGCTCATTCTCACTTCTCCAAGCACTTACCATGATGTATGCTACTATATTTCCTTCTCTTTTCTTGTCTATTTCTGCTGACACACTGCAAGTTCCACAGGGCAAGGACCACTATTCAAATTTGTATACATATCCCTTTCCATGATATGAAACATGTAAAAAGTGGTAAATAAATATGTATGAATATTTGAAGGAATGGATGGATTAATAAATAAAATATTTATTGTAGCATTATAACAGAAATGACACGAACAACCAAAATATCTATCATTTTAGTAATAAGATTATAAGTAAAAGTCATATAAATAATGGCATATGCTGAGAATACTAAGAGGTGGGTTTGTGGATCTATAGCAAGCTGCCCAAAATATATTAGGTCAAAAAAGCCAACTAGAGCATATGACATTTAACAAGGCTCACTTAAATAGTTGTGGAATGCTCTGTCATGGGGGCTTAGATGACCAGAGTCACCCTCGAGGCCTCTGGTACACACTCCCTGGGTCCTTACTGACCACCAGGGACTTGTCTGATTGGGAAAATCTGCAGCACAAACTGGTGCCCACTGGCTCCTTCGGGTTTCCGCGTTGTTACTGCATTTGTGTTTACAGACAAATGTAATGGAGCAGTGTCTGTATGTGGGAGGGATGGTGGGGTAGGGCTGCTGCCCTTTCTCTCTCAGCGGCTCTAAGCCAGCTTTACCTCAGTGGACTTGTGTGTTCCAGCCTCTCGTGGAGGTCTTTAAATCTGTAAACAGTTCTCAGACTTGAGTGTGTACAAAGGATCACCTGGAGGGATTGTTAAAACCCAGATTTCTGGACTCTATCCCCATGGATTCTGATTCAATAAAACCTGGGGGCCTGAGACCTTGCACTTACACTAAGGTCTAGTGAGGCTGGTGGTCTGCACTGCCTTGGGAACAGTTGCTCCAGTGCAGCACGTCCAACTTTCCTTTCTCCACATACGAGAGATTCTGTGGCAAGATTTATGGGGACATAAAGAACATCCCTCCCTTTTGTTGTCTTTTAATCCAAAAGCCTTTGAGTTTGCTGCCTAAATGCTCCCCACAATCTGCTTAAGAGAAGTAATGAGTAACTGTTTGGAATGTTGCTCCTCTGCGTCAGACAGCCCAAGCCTGTAGTGCATACACTGCATTCCATACCTGGGACAGGATGCGTCCCTGCATTCCTAGCTACTCCTAGGAGCCACGCCCTCCTCCCATGGTGAGCTCCTGGGAGGTAAAGTAAGGGAGGATATAGGAAAGCAAACTCCTAAAGGAAAGGGTCAGGGCCCAGTGGAGAAGAGTCCTGATGTCAGCCACTCATTCCAGCTCTGCAGTGAGGCCATCCCAGTTCCCCTTTCTCCTCGTATTAGCTGAATATAATGGTGCCAGGTACCACACTGTGGAAGTTGGGGACATATATTTGGAAAACTATGTTCCTTGTTCCTATTAGTTTATACATAGTGGCTAAGATAAATATCTAAGTGGCTATAATAGAAGACCTAAAGTTATTAAATGCTGAATGCAAATACTTAGAAGTATAGACAGATTGAGGAAACTTGGGGCAAATTCAAATAGATGATGCAGTTTACCCTCCCTACCACATCCCTGCTTGCTGCGGTTATTTGCCAACCTCCTCAGCTTGCAGTTCTTGCTGTGATTTATTTTATTCGGAGCTTGGTACTCAAGTAATCTTAGTACACATGGATGACTAACATTCATAGTTAAAAACCCAAAGATTATACTTTTAGAAGGAAATGTCTAGTTTTCCTAATATACAGCAAGTTAAACCTTACATATCTTGCCTTCCTAAAAGTCCCTACCTTTCAATGTCACTAGATAGGTGGGTTTTGTTTTCCTTTTAATTGATCACATCGCGAAATGGAACAGTTGTTTGTCTGAGTATCTAAGATAAAATGCAACCCCCCATAAATGAGGGTTGACTAGTTATATGTCAGCTCCACACAGCTAACATCATCTGGGAAGGCAGACTCTACGTTAAGAAAATGTCCCCCTCAGACTGGCCTATAGGCAAGTGTGTTTGGTATTTTCTACTGTATATGGTGGGCCCCCACCCCACCCCTTTATCATGGGTTGTCTACGAAGCAGGCTGAGCACACCATGAGGAACAAGACAGCACTGCTTCACTTCCTGCCTCCAGCTTCCTACTTTGAGTTCCCACCCTTCCCTCAGTGATGGAATGTGTCCTGGGAGCTGACAGATGACATAAACCCTTTCCTCTCTGCTTTTGCTTGTGGGGCTTTGTCACAGCAATGGAAACATTAACACAAAGATCATAACAGCACCTAAACTCAGGATTATAAGAAATAAATTAACTCCCAGTACCCTGATGGCTACTGGGAAATTTTTTTCTATTGACATTTAAACTATATAGATATATTAGGTGGTGACTTAGCCTAAAAGACCGCCTTTACTTGCTGAGCCATCTGGCCAGACCAGGAGGATACTTTTAAAAGACAGTTCATATGCAGTGTTTGCCAGGTCAACAAGGTAGACTCCTCATTCATTCATTCATTCATTCATTCATTCACTCAGTATACGACTGCTCTAGACATTTGAAACTTTGGGGAAGAAAACTCTTGCATGTTGGGAGTCTCTAGCAGTTCCTCATTAAGTCTCCAAATTATTAATGTGATACAAAGCTTCAAAACTGAGGTGAAGATAAGCAGATCTAAGAGGTAATTTACAAAGTGAACAGCACAGAAGTGTTAATGGGTCTCTAGTTCTCCAGCGAGTACTGAGTAGTGAGCACACACATGGTCTGTAGTCAGCTTAGGTCTGAGTTTTGCCTCTGCTTTGTGATCTTGGGCAGTGGGTATGCTGGTTGCTCTTTGCCACTTTAATTAACTGATAAAAGGATATATAAGAGTGTCTATCAAAGGGGTATTGAGAGGACTACATAATATGCTTTGAGTATATCATTATTAGTATAATTTTTATAATCCTGGGGCCTCTTTTATTTTCTATAAAACAAGAGTAAGAAAGATTCTCACTTCCCTCCATTGGAATGTGTCCTTAGAGCTGACAGATGACATAAACCCATTCCTCTTTGCTTTTTCCCATGATGCTCTGTCACAGAAATGGAAACACTAACATGAAGATCAAAATAATACCTAGTGTCAAAACGTTCTTCCCAGGTCTAACTGGCTGATCACTTTTGCCTCTTCCCACTCCCCTCCCTCGAACTCAGGGAAAGCTTTCTTTTTGTTTTAGCCTCACTGACTCTGAGTGATTTCTCTTTCTCTCCCTTTTCATAGCATTTTTTTTTTTAATTTAAAATTGTATTTTTAGGTCTTCATACACCAATGCTGTATTTTTTACATCATTTTCATCTGTCTCTTTCCCATTTCAACTCTACCAGTTTCTTATCCTCCCAAATTCTTGGTTCCTCTCCTTTATTATAAAACCTGGTGAGTTCATTTAGTGTTGCTCCTGTGTAAGTGTATGTAGACTGGGTCCGTTCCCATGTCAGAAACTGCTCTGGGCTTACTTCAATCCTTTACTGATTCCTGCTGAGATGGAGCACCAGGCTTGCCTCTTTCTGGAATTTTGGGTAATCTTTGGTATGGTGTTGTGGGGCTTCCAAGGAATCTCCCAAATCCTGTGGATCTTAACTGGCACCCTTCCCTAACTGTTGTTTGACACTGACTGCTACCAGCTGGCCATAATCAGGGACAGTTTGGGCAACAAACATTTCACCTGATGGGCTAGGACTGCAAACCAGGTAGCTGCGATGTCAAGAAGCCTCACTACAGTTTGAATCCCAAACAGTAAAAAGTAGAGTTTTGTATAGGATAGGTTTTGGGAGGTATTTATGGCGTCACAATGGGACATTCTAAAGATATAATAATGCCTTAATACAAGATTTCCTGGCTTTCTTTTGAGTCACTGGAACACAGTGTTTATATTTCGTAATGTTAATCACATGCAATTCTTCTAAATCTGGGATCTAATGGATGCAAAAATTGGTCCAAATGTCAATTTTAAACATATGTTTCTTATATTGAGTAGACCTGTGTGATTCCAAACACCAGTTAACTCTTTGATGAAATCAGGGTCTGTTTTTCCAGAGGTGGCTCTAATTGGTATTCAAGATGGGGAGGAATCTTTAGACCCCCCCAGCAGTGGGGTCAGCAGAGGAAGAGTACGTCTTAAGCCAAGCATGAAGGCCTGGGATAGCTTGGTGAGTGCTGTGCACCCACGAGCGGAGGGAGTTAGGAAGCTGTCCTGCAGACTGTGCTAGGATCTGGAAATTTAAAAACTGGACAGAACAATAAAAGCCAATGTGAGGACCCTTTCATGGGGACTTTAAATGCAGATGGAGAACATACTGATGTTGTTGGTCATTAATAGTCATTTTGAATTTCAAAATGACCATTTTCATTTTTTTCTAATGATGTGAAACAGTCTTGAGTGTCCTCGGAGAGCAGTTAACCAGACTTTGTGCTGGTATCCAAGAACAGTGCTCCTTGTTTGTCTGAAGAAAAGGAGGCTGGAAGATGACTTAGCTGTTAGGACAAACAAATTTATAGTCCTCAAAGCCACAGAAATCAGCTTCATCATCAGGCTTTAAATGCAAGGGCATTCCCAACTGGAAGAGCTGGCAGAGCCATGACACGGAGGCACATGTAGGTGGCACCTGCTCTGCAGGTCCTACACACCACGCTCCCTTTATCACCTTTCCCAGAGGACAGTTTTGTTCTTAAAAGCTCCTCCCCACTTCGTGTTTGAAATGATATTGCCATGAGTCACAATCGCTTGGATATTTAAATTGGAATTGCCTTTTGAGCCAGTAAAAGTCATGGAAGAAATATACTTCACAGTCATAACCTAGATTTTCTTTTCTTTTTTTCCTTTTGAGAAGTGTCTTGCTTTGTAGCTCTGGTTTCACCTCCCTGAGAGCCATAATTCAGGACTTTCTGTTTTATTTTGTAACCAAAGTAAAATCACTCAGTTTAATTGTCTACTCTATTCATTAGTCTGGGTTCCAGATAACTTTGGGCTAAAAAAAAAAAAAAATCCGACTCACCACTGAAGCCGTGATCCTCTTCCTCCTGTTCCTTCTTCTGTTCAGTGCTGGGACCTCATGTACATGAGGCAAGTATGTCACTACTGAGCTTCACTGCCTGCCCCTCTCTCCTTCCTGAAGAGTCTTTTGAAGCAAATTTCATTTTAAAAATGAACATTCTTTATTCAAGTATACAGGTTCTAGGGTAGTCAACATAAATCTAGTACATTATCTCTTAAGGGTCAACAATATGGCTACTCAAACAAGACCTGAACAATGCCAATGCCCGTAGACGTGCTAATGGGGAAGAGAAAACTCTCAAGGGATCCCCCTCCTAGACAAAGAACTACAGGCAACCGATGACTGCCGAGAGAGGAAGAGTTAGCCTCTCTTGGGGATGAGCACCTTAGCTGGTTATCCAACACAAAATGGTCAGCCCTGAAACAATATAAACTCAAGCAATGCTAAACAGATTTAGCAGGTTGAATTTATAAATTTATGTGTGTTCGTGTGTGTGTGTGAGTGCGTGTGTGTGTGTGTGTGTGTGTGTGTGTGTGTGTGTGTATTAGGAGTAATCAGAGAAAAGGAGGCCATCACTTTGAAAGGAAGTTGGAGGGGGGCACAGGATGGGTTGGAGGGAAGATAGGTAAGGGAGAAGTGATGTAATTATATTTTAATTAAAAATCCTATTACCTTTCAATCCCACTTTCCTAACCCTGATGTCATGTTAAAGCAGATTTCTTGCTTTTCAGATGGTAATGGATAATTCCATTTTCAGGCATTAAAAAGTATAATCAGTCTTATATTAAAGCTTTAGTTTTTTAAATCCACTTTGATGCATATGCTGGCTAGTTTAGGCTTGACATAAATCAGAACATTGTAACAGGGAAGGAACGCTATAGTTTTATTTGCCAGTTTTGACTTGTCTTTTCTACCAGTTTCTCAAGCAGAGGGAAGGGATGGCGGGGAAGAAGAAAAGTAAAACTGGTGTAAAAATGTCCTTTTGGTTGGTGGTTCATAGCCCTTTTGTACCCTCTGAAAATCCTTTCTCTTGTGGCACATTTTTGTGTTTTTTCCCCAACGCTTTTCCTTCTGGGAATCTTCTCTTCACACTATCACTCTGTCTCTGTCTACCCCTTCTCTCTCTCTCTCTCTCTCTCTCTCTCTCTCTCTCTCTCTCTCTCTCTCTCTCCTCCATCCTGACTCTCTCTGTGTGTGTGTGTGTGTGTGTGTGCATATGCAGTTGAGGAGCACAGTCTAGATAAATACTGTATGTACGCACACACACACACTGAACTATATACACCCCACACACACACGCACACACTGAACTATACCCCAGTGCCCTATACTGTTCTCTCTGTGGGGAATACACTTCATGGCTGACCACTTAAAGCTCCTCTGTGCACCTATGCTTTTCACACTCACAGCCTCTTCTGCTGGCGCATGGTCCTTTTACAATGACAGAACTTCAGTTATTTCCTATGATATCCACTGTAGCTCAAGAAAAACTGTAATCCTGGCTCTGCCTTTGCTAGGCTGTGACTTGATAAAACACTGTTCCCTTACCTTACACACCTGTGAGTAACAACTCCAGCCTGTGTCTCTGTGCTGGTTAGTTTTATGCCAACTTGATACAAGCTAGAGTCATCTGAGAGGAGGGAGCCTCAATTGAGGAAATCTCTCCATAATATGAAGTTGTAGGCAAGCCATTTTCTTAATTAGTGATTGAAGTGGAAGGGCTCAGCCCACTGTGGGTGGTACCATCCCTAGGCTGGTGGTCCTGGGTTCTATAAGAAAGCAGGCTCAGCAAGCCACAAGGAGCAAGTCAGTAGGCAGCGTTCCTCCATGGCCTCTGAACCAGCTCCTGCCTCCAAGTTCATGCCCTATTTGAGTTCCTGCCCTGCCTTCTTCTTTCAATGAAGAACAGTGCTATGGAAATGTAATCCAAATAAACCCTTTCATCCCCAAGTTGCTTTTGGTCATGATGTTTATCACAGCGATAGTGAGCCTAACTAGGGCAGTCTTTAATAATCCTTTAAGAGCAGGTGGAGATGCACTCTGTCTGTCGTATCCTCCTTCAAACTCTTTATATACTTTTGAAGCCAAAGAAATTAATACATGGCCTGGGCCGAGTGCAATAGCCTTTCTCTGTTTTATGCCAGGCTAATATGACCATCTTCAAAAGTAGACTCTATGTTCTCTTTCAACCTCTAACTTTCTTCTTAAAAGAGGCAGGAGATGAGAAGTGGGCTCTGTCTGTGTCGAGAACTGGGTGTGAACTACCCCCTAGGAAGTTATGCCTCGATTTCCTGGCTCTAATCTCTCCTGCAAATGCATTTGTACTTAAAAATTATTGTTCCAGCTTTGAGACTTCAGTGGAAATGGATGACAGAAGTCCTATGGTTCAGAGGCAAATGCTCAACGAGAATCAGACCTAAAGCAGACCTGAGGAGATTCTGAGTTTATCATTGGAAAACTCATCCCAGGCAAAATGGTTTCATTACTTTATTTTCAGCTGTGGAGGAAATCACCCAAAGAAAATCACTAAAGGAGCAGGTCAGATGGAAATCACTGAGGTGAGGGGAGAGAGAACAGACAGTATTGATGCTCCTTGTTTATCTCTTAAGGCATCGTTAAGTGACTTAAGTCTGGAAAGGAGAGATGGGGAGGAAGGAGAGGGCTGGACCTGATGGTAAACATCAGAAAATGAAGTTGAGCACAGGAGTCCAGAGCTGGGTTTGCTTTCTAGGGTGAAGAGAAACAAAGATTAGAGTCAGATGGGTGGAAGAAACAGCACAGGTCTGAGAGAGCCAATCAGAGCCAAGGAAGCATCCAGTAAGAAGGAAGGGGAGGCTCGAGGCTCTATGTCTGAAAAAGGTGCGCAATCTCTCAGTCATAAATACACACGACACCAGGACCGCCTGACTGGGTGGGGACTGCAGCCAACACTAGGACTGTAGCAGTGAACTTAACAGTCTATCAGCGGGAGAGAAACACTCCACTTCCAAGTGACCAGTATCAACACTCCGCTTCCAAGTGACCAGTATCAACACTCCACTTCCAAGTGACCAGTATCAACACTCCACTTCCAAGTGACCAGTATCAACACTCCGCTTCCAAGTGACCAGTATCAACACTCCGCTTCCAAGTGACCAGTATCAACACTCCGCTTCCAAGTGTCCAGTATCAACACTCCGCTTCCAAGTGACCAGTATCAACACTCCACTTCCAAGTGACTAGTATCAATAGAGTTTGACTAGAAAATTAGTGTAAGAAAGACAGAAAGCTATGGGGGTAAAAGTGTAGGGAAGGGCTAAATCATGCAGAACTCTACAGGTTGTTTTAGGATTTATTCAGAGATGATAAATTAAGGCGTTTGAGTAGACACTACAAAGGACTGAGCTTTACAAACTCAGTTTGGTTGCAGTACAGACAGGAGAGAATCTGGTGGAGGCCATATGGCTTGGGTATGAGATAAAGGGATAAACAGGTCAGGCAAGTTCTTGTGGCTATGGTGCCATTTATTTAGACACAAACACTAGAGGGGATTCAAACTAAACACACAAGAGTGGAAAGGAGTGGAGCAGGGGTGGGCATGGTGAGCTCACATTTAGATTGGACAGAAAATACCCTGTCAGATATTTCTGACATATGTAAGCAAGGCCAGAAGAGAAATGGGAAAGATGTATGTAAATGGGAGTGGCCAACGGATAAGTGACATTTAGAGATTTGTGGATAGTTGGGTATATGTAGAATAAGAAAAGACATAGGCCCAGGAAAGGACCTGGAACGTGACTGGCCTTTAGGAGCTGGGCAGAGGAGCTATGAAGAGGAAGGAGAGTGGCAGGGAGAGAGTTAGGCAAGAAACCAAGAAAAAAAAAATGGCAGCTCAAGTCAGGTGTTAGACTCTGCTGGCTTTCTTGAGCTTCTTGTGGGGCCTGCAATAATTATGGGAACAAACTTATGAATATTTTACATTAGTTTATTGGGGCAGCTGGGAGCAAACAGGGCAGATGATTTATCCTGTTGAACTATGAAATGTTTCCCAACATAGTTCGCTGAGGAAGCCTGTTAGTGGCTCTCAATCCTTGGCTGTATACTGGAACCAGCTGTGGAGTTTACAAAATACTGATAAATGGATCCTGTCCCTCACAATGTTCTGATTTAATTGGTTTTGAATGCTGCCTGGGAATTAGTTTTTTTTTTCCCCTTAGAAGATTCCCCAGATGATTCTAAATGTGTACCAAGCTCGAAAACAACTGCCCTAGATGCTGTTTAACGAAGGTGACTTGATTTTACATCAGTGATTCCTGATGAAGGACACACATTAATCTCTGGAGAAGTACTTTGCTTAGTATAATGGCAGGAGTTTGGGCAGGCCCTTAAGGAATGCAAGCAAATGGAGACATGAACAGCCATTTTGGGGGCAGTGAAGACACTAGTGAGCCACAGGCAATGGGGTTATGGGTGTTGTTGAGCTTTCTGCAACATCCTGTCAGAACTGTCCATAAGGTGCCATCAACATAGGCTCACTGCCTAGGGCAGCACCAAGCAGAGAAGCAGAGGACTGCTCTCTGCGAGCTGTTAAGCAACCAGCCTCAGCTGAACACAGAGCTCCGAAGAATGACAAAGAGGCTGAAATCTGTTTTTGGCTCTCTTGTCAAACTGCTTTATCAACAAATCAACTCCACAATATTTAACAGTCTGGTAACTGCAAGACATGACTCTTACCTTCCTTAAAAGGCATGTTGAGAGAGCTGTTTGTATGATCCTATTTTTAAATTTTTACTTATATTCTTAGAAGAGGGTGGGTGGCATTTTACTTCAGCTACTTTCCCACAGGCCCCTGTCTTTCCACCTCTGCACATGCCTGACTCCCACTTGCTTGACTCTTTCTCGCTCCTCCATTCTCTCCTCTGCATTCCTCACACCTCAGCTTTTTTGGTTCTTGGTGCTTCCCTCAGCAGCGTCCAGAATTTCCTTTTGTACCTCACACTGTACTCACCCAAGGCATGCCTCTTCCAGCTGTGTGTTCCCACTCCCTGCTCCACTCAACACCCTTCTGTCTCCAGCAGATGCTGTTATGGGAGGAAGGACCCTTGGAGGAAGACACAGGAAACCTGGGTTTCGGACTGCTTGACAGTCCTGAGCTCATAGGTATTCTAGGGTTCAGTTTCTTGACAGGACAGCCAAATTGGTGTGGGTCCATGGATTCCAACTTGACTGCACAGGGTAGAATCACCTGGAAAGCCTTTAAAAGTTGCAGCAAAAGGATCTCACTGCAGACTAGTAAACCAAATCTGCTTCTCTGCCCAGGCAGGGTAAGGGGACTCTCTGGAACCTCCAATGCTGGATCTCTTTGCTTACAGCAGGCCTGACTCTGCTTGCAGAAACTTCAATCTGAAACCGAAAGTTGCTAGGCTTGGAAATGAATGGCAGTGAGGAAGGAACACTACGGATTGAGGAGGGACTGAAAGGATTGGGCATTAGTCGCCTTCAGTTAAATAACATAAAAAATAACGAAGCGAATGACACACAGTAAGGCGCTCGCACCAGCATGGCTCAGAACGTTCTTCCTGCAATGCTAGACAAAAGTCTGGATTTGTAATTTTGACTCATGAGCAAACATCTCTTTAGTGTCACGTTGGACAAAATGGGATGTGCATGGGAGCATCTACAGCTCAGAGATGCAACAGTGACTGGGAGAAAAACTACCGTGACTCCTGAGCTGTAGCTGGCCGGCCCTCTCTCCGTGCAGCTTTGCTCTTCTGAACACGCATGGGAGACAACTGGGATGACTCAGACGGACACTTCACAGTTCCTTGAACTGTGCGACATGGGCGTCTTAAGGAAAGCAACTGACACTGCTTGTTGCCAATAAAAAAGATTTGAGTTTTCAAGTGAAAATTTACCTTTACATATAAGAGACTGAAAATATCTCAGTAATTAATGACTTTTAACAAATAGATATCACATTCATGACGTGATTTTAAATTTTTTTATATTGAGACTGTTCAGTAATGTGCTAATATTTTCCAAATTTCCAAATGATTATTGCTAATTTATATCTAAATGATAGGACACAGCGATATTGCGATTTCATTGAGATGGTAACATTTTACCATTAACACTTCATCGATGGGAGGAGTTTTGGATTCTACGTTGCAGTTAACCTCTGAACACTCTCCTGAGCTTTGATGTAGTGTCAGACAAGAAGAGCTGAATTATTTGGGAGCACCACTCAAAACTCCTCCATCTCCCACATACGTGTACATGCAGCTTGTCTTTGTGTAGTTCAACCCGAACAACGCATTATAGCAAATGGCCGTAGACATGGATGAGGAAGGAGCAGCTGTCTCGAGGTAGGCCAGACACTCGAGAGACATAAAAATGCCAACCAATACCTCTCCTCTCTATTTTTTTGTTTTGGGAAATTTATCAATTTTTTGTAAATTGTGTTCTGTATGTTAGCACATTTATTGCTATTTTTGACTTAATATATAAATATTTTGAAGTTTTCTTGACTTTAATTTCTGTAAAATATATTGTGACAATGTGAGGTAGATTTGAGCATCTCTGGGTTCCTTAATGATTATTATGATTGTATTTCAGTAAGAGTTTGAAGTTTTTACATTTATTTCCATATGTGTGCATACAGTTGATTCTCTCTGTCTACTGTGTGGGTTTGGGGGACTGAGCTCAGGTTTTTGGGCTGGAAGTAAGCATCCTTACCAGTTGGGTGATCTAGCTAGACTTCAGTAAGAGTGTGAAAGGGTCTCTGAGATCCAAGGGTGTGAGGTCCATGGCTCGGCTGTAACGTAGTAGAGAGGAGTACGAATGCAGTAGAGAGGGACTTTGTCTGTGTAACTTCACACAACATTCTTGGCCCTCACTGCCTACCATAGCATTGCAATGAATGAACTTGGCGATAGACAAAGGAAACAATGGCAATTCATTCTTCTCCGACTCACTAAACGGTCATGATTCCATGTATCAATTCCATATATCGGTACTTCGATTGTGAACAGAACAGATAAAAATCCCTACCCTGTGGAGCTTTTACGCTAGAATTAGCCATCCTGGTCCCAAGGCACTCCACTATTTATTATGTAATCCGAAAAAAATATAGAACTTCCTAAATTCTAGGATTCTATATACTTTAGCTGGACTTCCAGAGATGACCAGTGATTCACCGGAAATGACGGCCCACATTTCCGCCTCCCTAACTCGTCAAGTACGGATGTGAGCATAGGCCTCCCCTCCCTCTTCCTCCGTCTTTCAGTGTTAAGGGTCAAACTCAGGCCCTTGAGCATATCAGGCAAGTATCCAACAACTGAGCTACAACCCCAGCACTAGGTCTTCGGTCTTCTCTCTCTCTCCCTCTCCCTCTCTCTCTCATTTCTGAGACAGGATTTTTCTGTATATCCCTGGCTGTCCTGAAACTTGAAAACCAGGCTGGTCTTGAACTAAGAGACCTGTTTCTGCCTCCCAAGTACTGGGATTAAAGGCATGAGCCACCATCACCTGGCTATCTTATTTCATATTTTAAAGAATTATGTATTTTATTATTTTATATGTATGAGTGTTTTGCCTGCCTGCTTATATATGCATTGCATGGGCACAGTGCTCTCAGAGGCCACAAGAGGGCATCAGATCCGCTGGGACTGCAGTTACAGATGGTAGTAAGCTGTCATGTAGGTGCTGGGAATCAAACCTGGGTCCTCTGTAAGCCTAAGTTCTCTTAACTACTGAGCCATCTCTTAGCCCTGAGGTCTCATTTTAAATACACTTCTTTAGTAAAGTTATCCCTGAGACATGGTACTTCATATAGTTTGTACACTGTCATAGTTTGTATGATACACTCACTTTTAAAGTTGGACTCATTGGACTGTAATTGCTTATTTTTGATACCTGTTTTTACTAGTAGACCATGAGTTTCCTTTAAGCAGGATTGGTGCCTATCCTTGCATGATGTTGGCTATGTGGAACAGAGCAGGCAAGCTTATAGATATTTCAGAGATGCCTCCCTAGCCAGCCTTTCAAGATTTTATTCTTTCCTTCAAAACTTCCTAACCACCTAATTGATTTATTTAAAAATGTAGTATTTACCTTTATATAACCCAGTAGCTTACTTACCATGTTAATTATCAACTGTGGGAATGAGGAGGTTGTAACAGTGAAAATTCCATGAGGACCAGAATGATCTCTCAGTCTCTGTGTATCCTTAGGAACTGAAATAGTTCCAGGAGTATGGGAGGAAGTCAGTAATTTTTGTTGATTAAATGAACACATTTATTGCTTGGATAAACTGTAAGTGGCAGAACATATGTACTGAACTATTTTTTAGCAGTTGGGTTAGGTTTGGATTTATTCATACATATGTTTTCCCCTAGTGTCTCTTGTGGGTAAAAATATACATTTGTGTGAATTGTGAACAAGGTCATGAGCAAGTTCTGTCATCTGTAAATGGTGTGACATAAATTGGACCATATGGTAAAGGGCTTATGGCCTTGTCCTTTGCTGGCCCATAAAGATATAATAGGCCAAATGCAATTATGGTTGGGTTGACCATGCTCTAAAACCATTTACAAGTGTGTATTAAACAATTTTTTTGAGAAAATCAAGAGCATATGAACAAACCAAAATAATCATTAAAAAAATAAAGCTATATGAATAGAGAACAGAATCCAAAAGATTGTGGGGCAATAAGCAAATATATAAAACATAAACTCCTTCAAAAAAGCATAAATAATTTAAATAGATAATGCCTGGTCCCCAAAAGTATAGTTTGTACGATAGAAGGAAAGTTAAACAGTAAGGAAATTGAGTAAACAATGGTGACTGATCCACAGCACATTAAGACGTATAATCCAGTTACGGGACAGCGGCTGGGCTCGCACAGCCATCTCAAATGTATCCACCGCGATATAATTGGATTCTACATGTAAAAAAGGAAATATTGGGATAATTTAATTTTAGGTTGTGTGAATTTAAGACTATAATACTATTATATAAACTGTATCAAATTTAAAAGAATCCAGTAAAATATGAGAAAAAGAAATTGCTGCGTTTTGGTTTTGGTTAGTTTTAATCATTATTTAGGACTCAGATGGCTCATTGAAAATTACTCATTAATTCTCTTCATATGACTAAAAAATAAAACACATTAGTGGTGAAGGGTTAGAATACTGGTAGTTAGAAAAATGGTTTATTGTTTTCCAGTTATAATTAAGAAGGATTTAACATTAAGATATGCTTATAGTATGGCAGGGTTTAATTGTTAAGATTCAGTTTTTCAAAGATGAGCTATAAATAAAAAATAAAATAAAATAAATTAATTACTTAAACAAAAGCTGAGTTATGCTTCTCTGATATGTACTGTTTAAGTTAAATTCGGAATCACATAAAAGCATTAAGCGCATTGAAAAATTGAATTTGTTTCTACAAATTATCTAGAAAACTCACTGTGACAGTATTTGAATTGATTGGTATATGTCCAACAATTCATTTAAATTCATAACCATTTAAATTATACAATTTCCAGGGGCAAAGGACTTTCTATTCTACAATCATTCAGCTTACATACTTAAGGGAGTACAGGTACCACACTGGGTCTTAGAAATATAGATAAGAACAACTCACACAGCCCCTAACTTCCAAACTGATGGTCTCAGGGGCCAAAAATGCACCCAGATCCTTAATATGATGACAGTTATATATTTAATAGGACAAAACACTACTTTTTCAGAGAGAAAAGAGATACTCCTAACAGTCTGTGTACAACTTGTTCCTCTGATAACTCAGTGAATGGCACTAGGCAGAAAAAGAGCATATTGCTAACAGGAAGCTAGCGGGTCTCTTTATGCTTTACCTTTTTATCAGAGTCAGAGAATCAGATACAGCTGTGTACTACTTTCAGCCTGCCTGTAGTGGGGACTGAGGGAGTGCCTTTGGACACTGCCAGGCATCCCGTGGTAGGAATCCTGTTTGAGTTTGTTAAGTACCTGACATGTTAGGTCCATTTCCCCTCCTTAATTGTATATCTAAATACATTAGCATCTGAACCCGTACAGAAAAGTTTAGGGAAAATAAGCACACCCATCCACAGAGACACTCATACTTCTCACACTGGGGCAGACAGGAAGCCACAGCTTCAGGGTTGTGAGTGATCCTAACTGGAACCCTGTTGAGTTTATCCTGTGATTTGATTCATCAATATCCCTGCCCTGTACAGCTTCCTTCTTTTGCATATGTACTGGGTACTCTCAAATACTATTTTTCTGTATAATTTCAGGCCATGTGATATCCCAAAAATCCATTCTGTTGATCTCAAAATATGCATCACTTCATTATACTGTATAAAAGCAAAATTTCTAGAATGAAGACACTTGGAATTAAATTCTATTAAATGCTATTTACTAGCTTTGAGATCCTGGGAAAGTTGTTTAAAACCCAATGCCTCAGTTTTTTTGTCTGCTTAATGAGGAAAATATAGAGCTGCTGTTAAATTAAACTAGACACTTGGATCGATTTCGTAAAACACCCCTGAGATGAGGACAACGAGAATGATTATTATCCCCGCCCTTCCAACACTGAGAAGGAAGTACCTTGCTCATCAAGGATCCCCTTAACTTTGTCCTATGCTTCAGATGTGTCTGATAATCCATATCTTATTATATCTGGACATGTTCATTAAGTCTATTCCCTCATTGCTAGGACATTCCATTTTAAAACCCTTTTCACAACAATAATAAGTTTCTTCCTAGGGTCTAAGCCTTCAGTCATGGGTTTTTGACTGGGTTTCAATACCAGACATGAATTCCCTCCTGTGGAGCAGGCCTCAAATCCAACCAGATTTGAGGTTGTTTATCCCCGTGACAGCTGTGCCTCTGTGACCACTGGATGCATCATGCCCGGCAGAGCTTACGTAGGACTGGGTCTGTCTCTAGTCAGTCTTGGATTAGGAGGGGTTAAGGGGCTCAGTTCCTCCATGCTGAACAATTGGCTCCTGATGGATTCTGGAGGGAGAACAGTCATTGACTCCAGTGTATACCACAGGTAAGCACATCCAGGATTATGAAGGTACCTCTGCTTAAATCCAGTGGGTCTCAAAATAAGACAAAAAGAGAATGTGAGGAAGGGACTCTCAGGTAAGGAAGTTTGCAGGGCTGGGAGGGAAGCTGGCAAGGGCTGGAGGCGGGGGTAACCAGAGTTGTGTTGGTACCTGCATCTCTTTCTTGCTTAATATCCAACTTGCTCCAAGGACGAGGTTTTGATTGGACTGAAGTATTCCTGTCAGACAAACTTTTCAGGTACTGTTTCTCTGCCCCCTGCTCTAGTTATGATGGGCTTATTTTGATCCTTAAAAGCTTCAATTTCCTTAGTCCTTCTACCAGAAATAGCCTTTCTCTCCTAGCCCAGTCAATTTATTCAGCTCAAATATCATTTCCAAGTGAAGACTTATTACTGCTTTCTCATCATAGAATTTACATTTCTTTCAAGGCTCATGAAACAACTTTGCCTCTATATATGTTTAACATATATCTTGTCCTCTGTTCCCCTAAAGGCAAGCTTGGTGAAAACTGTAAACATTTTGAGTCCAGTTGCACCTCCAGTACTTAGCCTGTGGTGAACCTTTAGCAACAAATCACTGAAGGACAACCTAACAAATGAATAAAAATCCAGGGAGCAGTACAGTATATCTGAAGAACCACAATGCAGCGCACTCTCCGTATCCAAAAGTCTACATCCGTGGCTTCAATGAACTACAGATTGAAAATATTTGGGAAAAAGTTATCTGCACTATAAATATTTTTCTTCTCATTATCCGCTAAACTTCAGACTAATGACTATTCACAGAGTCTAGAGTAGATTAGGTGTTGTAAGTAGGTAGGAAGGTGAGTGCATGTTATATGTAAACACTGTGTTATTGAACGTATGAGACTGGAAACATCCGTGGAGTTTGGTATCTGTGTAGAGTCCTGGAACCACACGGATCCTGGGGTTGGGGGATGCTGCTATTTCATGACTAAAGCACAGAGGGAACTGACTGAGAGGGGGGAAAGGGGAGGGGGCAAAGGACAGTGCTGATGAGGTGTGCAGGGACCAAAACACTGTGGGTCAAGTTTGATCTTTATTGGCAAACAGAAGAGGCCCTGGTATGTTTTGATCAGGATACACACTTTGGGGAGAGCTCACTGGTAGTACAGAAAGGGAGACCAGAGTGAGGTCAAGCTGCTCTATAGGAGAGAAGATGGGGACTTGTCAACAGTGCACACATGCTGGTTTTGTCTAACATCAACTCCCATTTCTTCTGGTACCAGCAGCCCATTTCCTGTTAGAAAATTTCCTCTTCCTCAGTGCTGTTCTATGGAAAAATGTCAATAAAAATATCCTGTCCTCCTACCAAAGGGGGGATAACGGTAGCCTACCTTGGTGGCCTCTGATAAAAATTCTGTCCTCCCACCAAAGGGAGGCAAAGGGGGCCTATCCTGTCCTCCCACCAAAGGGGGGGGGGCAACGGTAGCTTATCCTGTCCTCCCACCAAAGAGGGAACAATGGTGACCTATTCTGTCCTCTCACCAAAGGGAGGCAACAGTGGCCTCTGACAAAACTGTCTGTCAATGACTGTTCCTTGGGTCCTACCAGCTAACACATTTCTTACCATTTTGGCTTTTAAAAATAGGCTATGCTAGACATATATTTTTAGCAAATTCAATAGTTTCTCACTTGACCTAGCTAGAGTTGATTTCTGTTGCATATAACCAAAGAACTACAACTGATACTATTCGAATATAACCACAATTTAAAGGGCTTGCTTCAAATAGTTATTTTTGAATCATCCTGAGTGAGGTAACCCAGATCCAGAATGTATTCACTTATATGTAGCTATTAGCCATTAAATAAATAATCAATCTACAATCCATAGACCCAGAGAGACTAGGCATAGAGGAAGGAATTGGGGTGGGGCACATGAATATCCCTGGGAAGGAGGAAAAGACTAGATTTTATGGGTGGGTTGGGGGTGGGTGAGAATGAGAATGGGAGGATGAGGTGGGGAGGGGGAGGGGAAGAGGGTGGAGGAAGGGATGAAGAGGGTGAATGCAGGGAGAGATAGCTAGAATTGAGGGGCATTTGATGGATGATATAGAAACCTAGTGTAGTGAAAACTTCCTAAAGTATACGAAGGGAATCCTAATGAGGTCTCGTAATGGGGGACACAGTCCCAACTGACCATTTCTTATCACCAGATGAGGCTTCCAGTAGCAGGACTGGATTACATTCAGTTGAGTTGTTGTTCAAGGGGGTCCCACAGATATCTCCAAAACAATCCAGGCTGTTGCTAAGACAACAGGTTGCTTTCCAGAAATTTACAGCAGGGCCCCATTGCTGAGGGTCACACTCACATAACTCACTGAACATGGAAAAGTCCAGGTGATGCCTACAAGAAGCACCTCTCTGTTTTAGTGTCCTGGATACAAGAAGATACTCTGAAGGCTACCAAAGAGGAAATATAAACACCAAACCCAACCACAAGACCTTTGACCTACAGTCTGTTCTTCTGCAAGATATGCTAGGATAATAGCGGCACATAACTTGTAGGAGTAGCCAACCAATGTCGCATTTGACTTAAGGCCCATTCCATGGGGAACCCATACCCAACTCTGCTAGGATGACCAAGAACCAGATACTACATCACCCAGCATCCTAGGCTAAAACCAAACAACTTCTGGTCTAAAAAATATCAATAAAATGGCTCTTACTGATATTCTGCTATACTCATGGATCAGCGCCTTATTCAGTCATCATCAGAGAAGCTTCCTCCTGCAGCAGACAGGAGCAGATGCAGAGACCCACATCAGGCATTTTATGCAGAGAAAGAGTCTTTGGAACACACAGCTCTAAAGGGGCTGTCTCCATCAAATCCCTCCACTCAGATCTCAGAGAACCTTACAGAAGAGGAGGTGCTAAGAGTGGAAGAGCCAGAGGGGATGGAGGACACCGGGAGAACATGGCCTCTGAATCAACTAGCAAGGCTCACTGAAGTCACAGAGACTGAAGCAGCAAGCACAGGGCCCACATGGGTCTGCACCAGGTCCTCTGCATAACTATAACTTTCAGCTTAGTATTTGTATGGGACTCCTGATGTGTGAGCAAAGTGGTCTCCGATTGATTCCTGTGCCTGCTCTTGAGGCTCTTTCCTTTCTGTTGCGTTCCCTCATCTAGCCTCGATATGGTGTTTGCTCTCTTGTATTTATTTTGTCAAAATAGGTTTGACTTCTGATTTTTGTAACATAGTACTTGATTAAAATTCTTCATGAGTGTCATCTGAATGAATGGCTATACAATATCTTATTTATTTATTTATTTATTTGGTTGGTTGGTTGGTTGGTTTTTGAGACAGGGTTTCTCTGTATAGCCCTGGCTGTCCTGGAACTCACTCTGTAGACCAGGCTGGCCTCAAACTCAGAAATCCACCTGTCTCTGCCTCCCAAGTGCTGGGATTAAAGGCATGCGCCACCACTGCCCGGTGGTTATACAATATCTTAATAATATTATTTACACAGTCTTTTGGTTTTAAAATTTGGAAAAAATTCTGAGCAATTGCAGAAGTACAATGAACATCTGTTGAACCCTTTATAAAATTCCCTCTTTACTGTACCCCGTGTCTACACTTGCTAGACCATTTCCAAGTTAATCATCCCAGACACTATTATCATGTCATCATATTAATTTACCTTCTTCCTAAAAAAAAGTTATGATTTACTCATCCATAAAGGAAAAGAATACCTTTCTTTTTTCTTTTTCTGAGATTCACACTAACTAAAGTCACTGACTCCATACCACCAAGAATGTGGCCTTAAAATCTTTATCACTAAGAAACTCTAGTAAATTTTAATCACTGACAAATTTTACATACACTTGTCTAGGACAAAGATCAGGAAAGAAAGAGGGATGCAAGGATCAACGCAGTATAGCTTACAATTGGTGAATAAGTAGGAACGGCCTGAGAGGAGCGATGATGAAGGTGCCATGAACCCGAGGAGACGCATGGTTAGGAGGACCGCTGAATTCGGTTTTGAGATATGCTGAGTTTTAGATACCATAGGATATTTACATGAGAATGGATAGCTAGGAAGTTCTGTTTTGCCAACTGGGAAAATTCCTTAGCTTTTATATAAAAAATAATAATGTTAATAACACCTAGTTAAAGACTTCTAAATGACACAGTTTAAAACAGATCAATGTCTGGTGTGTGTTAGTTACCATTTAAGGTTAAGGAAACTAATTGCATTTTTGGATAGGTGTGTGACTTATGATCTTAGAGAGAGTATTTGAAACTATGAAGTGAAAGGTCAAAGGGTATGTGTAGTATGTAAAAACCAGAAGGGGCCTGCACGGTGGGCTCCTTTTATTTCAGCCCATCAACGCCTCTCAGTTACCACTTTATCAATTCTATAATGACTTTTCTCCACAGTGTTAAGCATTCCTGGAAAAGAGATGCTTCTGAGGATCTCTCTTCACTTGCTAGCACCTTAGATTTGATGTGGAGTACACAACGAGGGATCGTCTTTGCTAGCACCTTAGATTTGATGCGGTATCCACAATGAGTGATCTTTCTTTTTGAGCCTCCAAGACGGAGTACATGAAAACACCCTTTTATATTTATTATTGTATACCAGAGTTGTTCGTCAACTACTAAACTACAAGATCTCGGTAGGTCAAGACTGTGAGGGCGCGTGCAATGGCTCTGCCTATCAAAGGACCCCAATAAAAATTGCTTTGGTTTCATTAAATTGAAAATAGACAGTATTTTTAGAATTTCTGATATATCTCTATCTCTATCTGTCTATCTATCTATCTATCTATCTATCTATCTATCTATCTATCTATCTATATCTATCTATCTATGTATACACCCCATTACTCTTAGGTGCATATAGTTGACTGCTGGGGATCCTGGGAGAGAATAAATATGTAAGTGGTTGCCACTCAAAGTTCTGTATGTAAACAAGGAAGGGTAATAGAACTTCATTAATAAGTAGAAAGAATAGACTTCTGCAAAGACTTCTGAAAAGAAATCTGTAGCCATGCATATCAAATTAACTAGAAAATGAGAACATCAAATAGTAGAAAAATACCAGAAATTCTAAAAATGGTTTCTATTCTGCTTTGGAATTGAATTTAGTCAAAGAAATTTTTTTTGCAGTTCCCAGGACATTTTAAGCCTACTCTCTTATAGAACATGCTTGGAGCCATTGCAATGGCCAGGTGAATACCTTTGCTATGTGTCAGCTGAGCTTTCTACCATCTTTCTGTCCATCCAGCCCTGTCATCTCACTGACCAAGACCTAAGGTTACCTCTCACCTCCTAGGTCCTCGGATCACACGGGGACCTTAGCATCCCCACTTATCCAAGGCTATGGCCTCTCCAGTGCTACAACAGGGAAGAGGGAACTTCATTGCTGTCTCTGGAAACTACTATTTGGTTTTTCTCTTTTCTCTCCGTACACTTCCTGTGACAGTTGGCATTGTTATTTATCCCTATTTATCAGAACTTCTTTTTCTCAGTTCAGCAGCAGAGTTGTATGTGTTGATATTTCCAACCCCAATAAGCCCATATAAAACCCACACAATCCAGTTATTATGATTATAAGCTATATGCCTAGATTGATCAGACCTAACGTTATCCTAACGTATTCCCCAGCTATGAGATCCCTGTGACTTGCAGTTTATCCTGGCCACGTGGCTCTGCTCCATCATGGCTTCCTCCTCCATCTTTCCCATCTCCTTCCCCCCCTCTCCAAAACCTCCAGCCTCACCTTTCCCCTCCACTGCCCAATCATCACCTGAATATGTGATCGACTGTTCCTCGGGCAACTCCTTTTGAGAAAACAGAATTAACATCAAAGTACAAACAATACCAGGACAACCCACAACATTACCCAGTCCTGTCTTGTTTTTTATAACTTTGACAGAAGTGAGTTGCATCACCAAGCCTGGGGGTCATCCTAACCCCTCTCTGCATTGGACCCACTGGCTCTTCTCTGTGGGCTTCCACACAATCAGACTCCCTATGCCTAGACTTCTGACTTTATGCCTGCTGTTGATCTAAACTGGTATTTTCCTCTTTCTCTTTGGCCCACTGAAATGTTCCCACACATCTAGGACTAACTAACTCAAGAAGCATCTTCTCCATGAATTTCTCAATCGCTACTGGAAATACTCCCTTCTCTTATCTTACAGTACCCCACCCATATGGCTTTATTTGACTTACTTTATTGTGTATTGAATGGCAATTTGTACTTAAATATCCAATTCTTCATAAAATTCTAGCTCTTTGTGGGTAGGGTCCTCATCTTAATTCTTTTTATCACCTTCAACAGTACTTTGGAATGCTTAAGTGGGTAATTACATGAAAGCAGAGAGGTTGTTTTTAAAAATAATAATATGAATTTCATAAAGCTCATTAATAGTCAAGAGAGGTAAGTTAAGGATTTGGAAACTCTTGTAATTTTGAGCTTTCAAATCAACAGGGAGATCTGTTCCTTGCAGAAGAAAGCTCACAGGCCTGGGAATAAAGACATCCGTGTTTCTGAGTCAGCTCTGCCTTTGGAAGGTTCCATTTTCTTCTGGCTCAGTCTCTCAAAGCTTAGATAGGTGTTTTGCTCTATATCAATTTTTTTTACTTTTAATTTTTATAGTATCTGCACAAATATTTGCATTTTATTTGCTTAATCGTTTTCTTTAAGTCACTGAGGCCTTAAATAAGGATATCTAGGCAATCTTGGCCTCATTGTAGTAGCTATCATTTTTTAACACAAAGTAAGTGTAACCATTAAAGTGACATAAATCTGTGTGCCATTAAAATATCTTTCTGTGTTGCTAACTGTATATGGAACATGCTTTGGTAGGCCATAGTCTAGACTTAGCTTGTCTCCCTTCGCTCTTAAGGCCCCTAAAATCTTCCCTAGGGGGAAGCAGTAACTCCCTCTTGAGCCATTAGGCAAACCCTTTAAATGAATGTGTCTGAGGGGAGTGAGTCAGCACTAGCCCCTGGGATCAGAGTGTAACTTAATAAGCCTTCCCTCACCTCTAATGACTGCGTTCCACTTTCTTTATACCTCCCCTCTGAGCACACTGCTGTTTGCACACCGCCTTTTCTGCAGTCCCCACCTCCCTGCACAGCCCTGTATGTATTTGCCTGCCCAGATCTGCCCTCTTGAGAGCCTTTTGTGTTCACACACTCTGCTGGTCCCGCTGGCTCGCCTAAGTAAACTCCCGTTTAAGGACTATACATTTTGGCACAGTCTGGTTCTCTACGGAATTCTTTCATCCATTAACACCTCTTGTCTTGCAGTTATACCAAAGTCTTTGCTGCTTTTGCCTCAAGCGAGTAAGTTCACACTATTTGGGTATTTATAACTGTTCTGTGCACTTTCATTTATTTTCTATACTTTCTATAATGGGCATAATATAAAGTTTTTAAATGAAATTATAAATTTTAGTTTTTACAAATATGAAAAAGACATCTTACCACAGATGACAGAATAAAGACAATTTAACTTTATTCTTTTTCACATCCATTTGATAGCAAAAAGAGCGAAAAACAGAGTGTTTAAAAAGTCCTATTATCAACAAAATAAGGATGTTCAGGATACTGCATTAAGTTTCTTTAAAGTAGAATAAACTCTTGAAATATCACTGCCTTGAAGGCATCCTCTTGTTAGCATAAAGAAAGCAGAGGGTGTAGCTAGCCGCTAGAGAAACGCTGGCTCTAGAAGACTTAGCTCCTTTCCACAGGAGTGAGTTGAAGAATGAGCCCCTTTGATCTTCCAACTTTATTTTCTATTATGTGTACTTATAGTCAAGCAAGACTGACAGTGATGAACCAGCTCACGGGGTTACAGCACAGAGAGACAGGCCTAAGTGGAATTATGGAGACTGACCTCTGGGATGCAGTGCACACAGCTCCCATAATGATATTTGTAAACAAAAGATGGCTGCATTCAAACATGAGTAATACACAGAATAGGAGAGAAATAAAAACACGTTATTTTCCAACAAAATCATTGTATACGTAGGAAAGAGGATTCACATGTGATTAAAGTTCAGTGAGTTATTCTGAGTATATAGTTCAGTAGTGGAGTCTTGTCTGACAAGCATGCGGTCCTACGTTGAATCCTTAGTGCGTGCGCGTGCACACACACACATTAAATTTAACAATGCCATTAGATATGAGGCTGGCATAAACCAAATCAATTTTATTATTATACACTAGGAACAACTACATAGAAAATAAAACCTTAATAACCAACACTCGTTCAATATCTACAACTATATCTAATGATAGGTGGGGCAGACCTTTACCCTGACAATGATAAAATATTATGAAGAGAAACTGAGAAATCTAAACAAATAATATTGTAAATAATATTACAATAATATTGTAAAATATTACAATAATATTGTAAATAATATTACAATAATATTGTAAAATATTACAATAATATTGTAAAATATTACAATAATATTGTAAATAATATTACAATAATATTGTAAAATATTACAATAATATTGTAAAATATTACAATAATATTGTAAAATATTGTCTTTTTACCTTAAACTACAGCCTCAGTTAAAACCTGTGTTAAAATTTTAGCAAATTATTTTATACAAATCAGTAAGCCAATTCTAAAACCAATATGGAAATACAAAAGACCAAATGCATAACTAATTTTTAAGAAGAAATAAAAGCTGGAAGAGACTTAGATCTCTGGGTATGAAGGCTTCCTATAAAGCTGTTGTAATTAAGGCACTGAGATTTTGGTGTAAGAACAGACAACTGACAAATGAAACCTCAGAGTCCAGAAATTGACCTGCATATGTACAATATTCTGATTTCCAACTTGGCAGCAGTTCAAGGCACTGGGGAAATGATGATATTATTCAACAAATAATGTCATGTTAACCGAATCCACAGGAAGAAATATTTATTGACTCCCACCTAATAGCCAATTCCAGGTACATTCAGATATGCACATAAAAGGTGAAATGAAAGACTGTGGGAGGAAATGTGGGGAACATCTTTGTAACAGTAGAACATGCAAACCATACTGAAACAAGATCATGAAGGCAGTTCAGAAAGGAAGACTGAAAATCAGATAATGATAAAATTCAGAATAGATTTTCACCAAACACCGTAGAAGGAGCACAAAGGCAAGTGACTGAAGGGAAGAAGATATATTCATAGTACAAGTATTTCTCAAAAACTTCATAGTCAGAATACAGACAAATGGATGGAAAGAGGATCAGAAAGCCTGAAGAGACACGTCAACAATGTGGCTACCCTGCCCGGTGAGCACCAGGAAGGATGCTCAACTTCACAGTGATCAGGACAAGAACTGACAGACTCACATCTAGAGTGGCTGAGATGAAAGAAAAAACGTGCGTGGAGTGGAGAAACTAGCGCCTCTATGAACTGCTCGTGAGAGTGGGGATCTTCACAAATATCTGGAGAGTGTCTACATGTACACAGCCTATGGCCCTGCCTCTTCACTGCTAGGAATACAGTCAGTGGAGCTGTGTGTGTCGGAGCTGGAGAGACGGCTCAGTTGTTAAGAGCATGCATTGTTCCGTAGGAATCAAGTTCAGATCCAGGCACCCATGTAAGGTGACATCTTGGGTGTGGGGCAAGTTCCATGTATCTTTGCCCCCTCACCAGCTGCTTGTTTATCATGGTAGCATCTGGTCATAGTTAAAATAAAACTGGCTTCTCAGCAGAGGGAAGCAGAGAGCAGGAGGCACTTACCATCATTATGAAGACCTAAAATCTGCTGTAAGATTGGAGGATTTGGGGGGAGGCTGGGGGATGATTGCCAGTGTTGGCAGAAGAGCTTGAAGGAGTCAGGGTAGAAAGCTGGGCAGGGATTGCAAACGGCTACCACCCCAGCTCTGCACTCTAAGTTTTAAACTTCACCACAAATATTGTGAAGTCCTGAGTGACTCGCACATAGTCCTCTAGTAAGGGGCCAACTTCATTTCCTAGCTTACCCTTCCCAGGCCCCTTCAGTAGTCCAACTACATGAAGCACTTTCTTCAACGTGAAATAGGATTCAGCCTTTAACCGAATCCTCCTCTTCACTTAACTGCATAACCAAACCCAAGTAACTGCCAGTTCTTTGAAACATAGCCCAGGAGCCATCTCTTCCACAGGACTCTAGATCCTTTGCATCCTCCCCGCAGACAGAACGAATCTGGGACTTGCTTTATGTGCACACTACCTCTCACAGGCCCTTTACTTCTCATCAGAGGGTAAGTCGCTAAAGAGTAAACTGACCATGAGCTCACCTGCCCCGGAGGGAAATTCAAGCATGTAATAGGTTATGTTTATGAATTTTTAATAGCCAATGGTGAATGTTTATTCAATTGGTGGATAGGTGAGTTAGTAAGGACATAGAAAAAGAAAAGAGAAAAAGGAGCCCATCCCCCACTCCCAGACCCCCACACCCCACACCGCACTCACAGCCCAGGCCCAGGTAAGTGGGTGGGACAGCACAGGCAGCAGAAGGTCACCCTTGCTCTGAGTCAGAGGAACAGGGAAGTGCATGAGCTTTCCTGGCCATCCAAACCTTGCCTTTTCAACCCCTCTGCATCCCCTGCTGCCCTGAGAAGCACCAAGGAGGGCAGGCTGCTGGCACTGTGGATGGTGAGCAGCGACTCACACTTGCTGGCACTGGCGCCTCCTCACTCAGTCCATTTACACTAACACACAGACAGGCCTGGGACAGACATTTGGACTCTGTCATTAACTGAGCAAGTTCCTTAAATCTTCACGACTCCGTTTTTTCATCTGTAAACACTTTTAATACTAGTACTAAATTTACAGGATCTCTTGAGGGTGAAGTGTGTTCGCATATTTATATACGCTGGTAACTATTGTCATAATTTCTTTATGTAGTAATCTATATTCTTCTTTCAAATTTATAGTTATCCAAGAATTTGCTAATGTTCAAACCCACAGTATTTCTTTCCTGCCATCTGAAGCAGAATTTTATGGCTCCGTCCTCATAATGGCTGCTCATCTACATCCACTGCCCACAGGACAAAGCAATTTTTGTTTGGCAAATTGAGTAGTTAAGAATGTTGTTTCCATTAATTTTACTACCTACGTACCTCCTGGAGGCAGGGCGAGGCAGTTTAGTTAAACCAAACAAAGCGTTTTAAGCATTTAAAAATGAGTGCTTATTTGCAGTTGTTCTAAATCATCTCAGCCAGATGGGAATGTCTGAAATGTTTCTGAGGGGGGGGAGAGGAATCATAAGTTTTCCAGTAACCTACATGCTTCCAACCCTTACTGAAAGTTCTTCTGAAGACTCTGATACCCAGGCTGACCCCACAGTGTATTATCTGACCTGGATGTTTGCTCTTGACCACTGGAATAGACTGGGGCAATGTTGGGCAAACTGCAACTCTAGTTACCCTTCTGAATGCCTTCTTGCTGAGTGAGCCCCACAGCTCTACTTAGTGCGCAGCAGAGAGGAACACTGGCTCCAGTGGTCTGCACAGGCACTTTATATGCTAAATGGTCATTTTTTGTTATTTTGTAAAGTGGAAGAAGGAGGAGGAGGAGGAGCAGGAGGAACAGGAGGAGGAAGAGGAAGAGGAGGAGGAGGAGGAGGAGGAGGAGGAGGAGGAGGAGGAAGAGATAGAGGAAGAAGGAGGAAGCAGCAGCAGCAGCAGCAGCAGCAGCAGCAGCAGCAGCAGCAGCAGCAGAAACTGAAGTCTAACCGGACAAAAACCCAAGGGATTGTTTTGCTTCTCTGGCCTCTTTGCACTGGATGGCCATACTTACAGAGTGCTTAGCATGAGCCAGAGACAGCGAATGCTTCCCATGTATGATTTCATTTCATCTTTACCTAAATAGATATTATTACCAGTTATGGCACCACCATCATCTTGTTTTGCTGAGGATGGAGGGGAGAAGAGATTGCAAAAAAAGAGGAGGGGAGGAAAAAGAGAAGGGAAGGGGAGAGAAGACAATGGAAAGAAAAGAGCATTTCCCTAAGGTTACACCGGAATTGGAGTCCAGAGCCTGGGCTCTTAGCCATGGTGCTCAGGTCTGCAGTCTGGCAGGAACCCCCGCCCTGACTGGCTGTCTTCGTAGCCCTGCATTCTTCAGGACACTATGGAATGTACCACGTCTTCTTGAATTCTCACAGCTCTGCCAGGTGGCTAATGAAAATTTCATTTTTTCATATGTAGTACTGAAGAAAATTGGTGCTCAGAGAGAAAACGCATTCTGTACAGGGAGAAGGTGGCATAGCTGGGACTGTGGCCCAGGACTGAGCTCTGACTATGACGTTCCTCTAAGAGTGGTTTTGTTCCTGTAGTTGAAAGCCTACCACCTTTGAACACATAGGGTCTGGCACAGTGACTGATTATGGGGGGCATTTAGTGATCACCTCTCCAGGGACCTTCCAACTATACTTCTCAGTCTCCTGTGTTTTTTCCTGTTCTTTGTGAAGCCGTCCTAAAGACCTGCGGGGCCCACAGAAACAACTCTACATTGGTTTTAAAGTCAAGCTTCATCTCTGTTAGGGGGTAGTCCCTTGCCCACTTCCCCCCAGCCTTTGTGCAGCGTCGAGGGCAGGGAGAGCCATGTCACTGAGCACAGGAAGAGCTTGTTGCTGGAGAGACTTTGCTCATTCCCAGGTTGCTTTGATTTTGTTTGTTTGTTCGTTTGTTTCCCAAGGTGGAACACAGAAGTTCTGAGTTAGAGGTTTTCCCACGCAGGGGGAGGGGACTTAATTCCTGTGGCTCCAGAGGGAAGGACAAATGAAAAGACAAAAGGACAAGTGTAAAGAAGGTGAAAGTCATCTGAGTCTATCTCTAGTCCTCACCACCATCCTTCGAGAGCCCTGTCTGTTCCCCAGACACTGAGCTCTTCATGAATGCACATACTCAAATGGGAGGCCACAGTTTGTCTGTTGGGGAGGAAACAGGGCAGTCCGCACTGAAAAACAAAAAACGAACAAAAAAACAAAACAAAGCAAAAACTACTCAGAGAGCAAGGGGCATGCAAACTCCTAAGCCACATCCCAGGGACAGTAGTTGCTCGGCATCTGCATTAAAAACCAGCCCTGCTGACTTCATAGGCAGCCCAAGCAACGCTGCTGCAGGGGCATTCCTGCTTGGCTTGTGAGACAGGATGCAGTGTAAGGCAGGTGAAGGAATAGGGAGAAGGGCTCGCACACGTCCCTTCTGAGCTGAACCATATGGCTGGGTGAACTTTACTCTCCAAGTCTTTCTAATATTAATCTTCTTTTTGGATGTTTATTCCTTGGTTTCCTGACAGAGAATGCTTGAGTGACATATGAGGTGAGAGATCTGGGGTGTAATAATACCATGTCGTGGAAACACTCATAAAGCCATGACCCTGTGGCATAGGAATTCTACATGGGTTTGCACAGGTATTAAATGTTCTGTGCTTGGCTTTTGGAAGTCTGCTCTATCCTGACACTAGGATTTCTAAGCTGGCCTGCAGGGAAGCAGGCCTGCAGCTTCCTGGTGTTTGGAGCAGATGGAGAAAGAGTCTGAAATACTCCTTGTCATCGCCTCTGGCTGACAGACCACAGGCAAAGGAGGCAACAGGGAGAAGTCAGACCAGTTGGTCTGAGAGAAAAGAGAAATCAACAGGGGTGCTGTGAGTGCTTCCTTCTCTGTGTTCACCTCTAAATGGATGGGTGGACAGAGAGTGCGCATGTCTGTGTGTGTGCATGTGTGCGTACATGTCTGTGTGAGTGTGTATGCATGCATGTGTGTCCGTGTGAGTGTATAACACTTGTCTTTGGCTGGAAACAGTAATAAATCAAGGGTTACACAACCACCACTAGCCACCTCCTGCAGGTCCTGTCAAATAAACCGGCCTCTGAGAGCACAGCTGGGCCGGCAGGATCCCCAGAACTGTGGGTCCATCCCATGGGATGAAAATCACACATCTGGGATCAGGCTTTCCAGATGTGCACTGGGCTAACACAGAAAAGACACTGCTAGAAGACCATATAGTTCTCAAAAACATTTGTGGAGAGCTCAATTTTTTTTCCATTTTTTTCTTGTATGTGGGGGTGGGGACGTATGTACCATGGTATGGGAGCTATGGGTGTGGGAGCCACGGTGTGGGAGCCATGGCATGGGAGCCTTGATGTAGGAGCCATGATGTAGGAGCCATGGTGTGGAAGCCATGTGAGGGAGCCATGATGTAGGAGCGATGGTGTGGGAGCCATGGTGTGGGAGCCATGGTGTAGGAGCCATGGTGTGGGAGCCATGATGTAGGAGCCATGGTGTGGAAGCCATGGTGTGGGAGCCATGGGCATGGGAGCCATGATGTAGGAGCCATGGTGTGGGAGTCATGGTGTGGAAGCCATGGGTGTGGATGCCATGGGTGTGGGAGCCATGATGTAAGAGCCATGGTGTGGGAGCCATGGTGTGGGAGCCATGGTGTAGAAGCCATGGTGTGGAAGCCATGGTGTGAGAGCCATGGGCGTGGGAGCCATGATGTAGGAGCCATGGTATGGGAGTCATGGTGTGAGAGCCATGGGTGTGGGAGCCATGGTGTGGGAGCCATGATGTAGGAGCCATGGGCGTGGGAGCCATGATGTGAAAGCCATGGGTGTGGGAGCCATGGTGTGGGAGCCATGGTGTGGGAGCCATGGTGTGGGAGCCATGGTGTGGGAGCCATGGGCATGAAAGTCAAGAGGAAAACTTGTGGCAATTCTTCCACTGTGTGCGTCCCAGGGACTTAGGTCATCAAGCTTAGCAGCATGTGCCTGTTCCATCAGAATCATCTTATTGACCCCTTGAAAACAACCACAGTAAATGCTTGAGCTGTTGGCTGTTCAGTCTGCTGCAGTTCGTTGCCCTGTAGTGTCAAGAGATAAAAACTAGGACTGAATTGCTTCTAAAAAGCCATGTTGAGAGACTATGGAGATGGCTCAGTCAGTAAAGTTCTTGGTACACAACCATGAGGATCCGAGTTCAGTCCTCAGCATCAGGTAAAAGCCAGGCTTGGTGGCAAATGACTGTAATCCCAGTTCTGGGTTGGTGGAGACGGAGGGATCCCTAGGCCTTCCTGATCCTCCAATATGTTAGAGTCAGTGAGCTCTGGGTTCTATGAGAGACCGTGTCTCAAAACAAATCAGGTGGCACACAAAAAGGAAGACATTTGACATACACTTCTAGTCTCCACATGCATGTACACACAAATATACAAATATAAACACCCTTCCCCAGACCCATACAAAGCCATGGTATGGAGTTCCTTTTAAGGTGCTAAAATGACCTCAGATTAGACAGCGGTGATGGTTGTATAACTCTGTAAATAGAACAAAACACACTGAATTGTGTATTTTTAAAGGGTTAATTTATGGGATGTACATTATAGGTCATAAAGCTGTAAGAAATGGGTCTTCCCATTCTTTTACTATTTTCCAGTTTTAATTAAACTATAAGTTATACTTTAATTGTACATTTAAATTATTAAAATAGAAATTTAATTAAAAAGTGAAGGACCCTACCATACAATGAAGCATTTCAGACTATAAAGACAGCCCTTTTCTTTCCATAACCATACACAATCTCTTCTTCTTCCTCTTCCTCTCCTCCCCTCTTCTTCCTCCTCCTTTAAATAATACTATACCTGTCAAGATTCACTTATACTTCCTAGATTATCTCAAGCAGTCTTTATTGATCTTCTCTTTAATTGGTTAAAAAACATGTGCTGATTTATTCCTATCTGTCTGTGAAGACAAGACTCAACATGTGCTGACTTATTCCTATCTGTCTGTGTAGACGAGACTCAACATGTGCTGATTTATTCCTATCTGTCTGTGAAGACAAGACTCAACATGTGCTGATTTATTCCTATCTGTCTGTGTAGACGAGACTCGGTAACACAGAAATGAGGGGTGGAGGATATTAGCAATACCCCTCTGATGGCGTCCTCTGTTCAGAAACTGTCTCATCCAGCTCCCTCAGGAAAGCTGAGGTTCCATCTCGGCTCAGGACCACACCCAGGTAATGCCCTTGCCTGCTGGATCTTCCCAGTACAGACTCCCAAACTGACCACCAGAAGAAGCTTCCTCTGCTACCATTTCTACTTGCTCTATTGACAAAGTAAAGGACCAAACATGATTCCACTTTCTTACGGAGTCTAGGTGCTAACAGTCGGGCTATGCCCTGGCACCTCTGGCTCCCTCACCATGCTTGCTGTACTCCAGGCAGGCAGTCTAAGTCTACTTAAGGGTTTCTTCTTTGTGGCTGGAATCTTCTCCTCAGGGTGCTCCTTCCTTGCTTCTTGCCTCTCCCCAAAGTCAGATCTGAATATTCTTTCTTGAAGAAAGACCCCCCCCCCCTGGGGGGGGACTTCTCCCATGTGTCTGGCCTTGCTGTCTTCAGCTGTGGTCCATTAGTTTGGTGCTATCTATGTGATGTGGCCTCTGACTGCATTTGCTTCAGCTGTGTTATGGTCTGTGCTTAGGAGGTTCTCAAAGGACTGTGTTGATTTGGCTTTCTTTTAAGAAACTCTCTTCTCTGCCCCAGAGTTCCTAGTCTGGCCTAAGAGGAAGAATTTGTTGTTTTTTTTTTTTTTTTTAACAATAAACTGACAACTAGTAAGTCTTAAACTGTCCACACACTAGGCAATGTGGGGATTATTTCATTTCTTTAAAAAATGTGGTCATTACAATAGAAATATCAGCAGTGAGTAGTGGCTTGGTAGCTGGATACACTGCCTTGTCTTTTCAGCTTCCATCACCTGATCCCCTTGACTTCAGAAAAGGCAGAGATACTCAGTCTGTTATCAGAAATATAGGCACTTCATATAATCTAATCTGGGGCCCTAGACCAGCAGGGGTCAGGGAATGGACAACAGCCGGGAAAGGTCAACTGGGTCCCTTATAAACTGT
Source organism: Uromys caudimaculatus (assembly GCA_028551405.1). Taxonomy (NCBI): domain Eukaryota; kingdom Metazoa; phylum Chordata; class Mammalia; order Rodentia; family Muridae; genus Uromys; species Uromys caudimaculatus. Next base: position 17,376,847 of record CM052703.1, on the reverse strand, counting down.
ACCTTACTTGCAGCTTGAAACAACCATCATGTCCAACTTCAAAAAGATTATTTCTTTCTGATCCAGTTCTAACTATATATTACTTATGGCTGTTTAACATTCTTAGAGTTGTATTGTGTAAAACTTAAGGTGTGCAAATTTGATGACTTAGCTTGCTGTAATCTCACCGAGAGCATCAGGACTATACAGCTTTTAAAAAAACATATAATTCAGGGAAAAGGCATTAAGTTATGCTAGTTTAATGGGAGTTTTATTACCTAAACTTTGGAAAGTCAGGGAACTCCAGAGTTGGATTCCATGAGAGATATTTCTAGAAAAGAAAGGAGAAAGACTTCATATGTGTCAGCATTTTGTCTGTTCACTGCCTAGAACAACAATTCTTTGGGTTAAGCATGGGTTTCATATTGCACAGACTCTAACCTTGCACAAAGCAGACCAATATTTAATGAAAGACTGCTGAATGGTTTCAAAGTAGTAAAATATTTTCACTTTTTCTTTGGTTTTTGAGACAGGGCTTCTCTGTGTAGCCCTGGCTGTCCTGGAATTCTCTCTGTAGACCAGGCTGGCCTTGAACTCAGAGATCTGCCTGCTTCTGCCTCTCAAGTGCTGGGAGAGGCACACTCCCCCCATCTCCCTAATTTTACTTTTTCAAATAAAAGCACTTATCTTGTCACAACTGGCCAGTTAAACTAAATTATCTGTTTTAAAAAAGAGAAGACCACGAACTGGAACATGAATACAATCATGTCTCTAGTGTCTCCACAGGAAAATCAGGACTAGTAAGTTTCTTGCTCTTAAGACTGATTGCAACTTTGAAGCTGTAGTGCTCATGGGCTGCTGACATATTTCATGAAAGTAAGAAATCGTGAGTGTAAGCGAGGTGCCCAGAGATGCTTCCAAGATAAAGCTCCAAAACATTCACGCACAATGTAACTTTTCTGTGAGGAAGGGTCTTCTCTTTGGACATTGTCAGCTAGGCCAGCTGTACCGTCATAGCTCCGAGTCTCCTTGTAGCTCCTGTGCTATGTGTCTATCCTGGGACATGACATCTTGGAGTTCTACTTCAAAGCAAGAGGCCTCCCCGATTTGTTTCTACAGCGTCTTTTTCTGTTGAGACCAGACGCTATGGATGGTGCTTTGTTTCTTCTCTGGAGAGGGTGTCTGCATGTCCCAGAGATCATTTGATTTCTATGTATATTTGGCCGCATGCATCTTAACGAGCATCTCTCTGCGTCAGCCTCTTGTTCCGATCCGACGCGCACATGCTCATGTGCACTGGGACGACTGGGGTTGAACTCTTGCAGCTGAAGGCACTTTGTGAACTCTCAGACCTGTCATTTTATCCTTCCAGTGCATCCTCCCATCTCTCCACGTCCCTGCTTCTTCACCAGTGAACTCACCTTCCATGACTAATGCAATCCGTAAGCGGCCTTCATGCTGGTTCCACAGACTTTAATTTCCTAACATTTCCCTTTAGACTCCCCCTAACATCCTCTTTTTAAAAAAGAAAATCCCTTCTTGGAGTTAGTCGGAGTCTCCACATGGCCCCCTGTGTGAACTCTGTCCGCAGGGTTCAGATGCTTCAGGTGTACATAGCTGTGCTCAGGTGTGGGCTGCTCAGGGGGAAGTATAGCAGACGGTCCTCGGGTGGACTTTCAGCTGCCACATGTGCTAAGTCCCCTGCTAGGAGTGGTGAACGAGGCAGGAGCGAGCCAGCTAAGGCTTGTGATCTAAAGGAGCTCTTGAGTACTTAGTATGGTCTTCAAAACTGTAACGAAGAAGATGGCTCAGCTCGGTAGGATGTAGCTGGGAGGGTACTGGCTTCCGGTAGAGATCCGGGCTGGTTACTTAACCATATGTATCTCAGTGGTAAAAGGAGATGACATCTATCTCATGGGAGTTCTTGTGAGGCTTCACCAGTGCAATGCTGTACATTAGGCACTGTACATTTCATTATTTATTGCTATTAGATTTTAAAATGTAACAGCAGCATTTAATGCTGGGACCTTAGAGTTATCCACATAAAATATGAAACTTACTTCTACTGTAGAAAAGCTTTTAGAGACAATGCATACAAGAAGGAAATTATTTCAGGCTTTCATGAGTCTGATTCTGGACACCAGCATGTACAGAGCACCTTTCTAGCCTTTCACATCACCAATGGCCTATTTTTCATCCACGAGGCAGCTGAAGGTCTGGGTGGATACACAACCTGAAAGCTGTTGCTTGTTGTTCACTGGCTCCCATCTAGAGCATTTCATATTTGATTCTTACTCTTAGGAGAGGAAATGAAAACCAATCCGAGCTCAGGCTTTGTATAGCTTTTACTTTTTGAGAAGGGTCATGGATCAAAAGATTACATACAGTTCAAGTCCATGAAAACATTATCTGCTGCTGAGGAGGCCAAGCTCAACCTAGAACATGGAGCTGTCGACGAGGCCAAGCTCAGCCTAGAACATGGAGCCATGGACGTGGCCAAACTCACCCTAGAACATGGAACTGTGGATGAGGCTAAGCTCACCCTAGAATATGGAGCCATGGACGAGGCCAAGCTCAGCCTAGAACATGGAGCC
>CM052703.1:17303795-17373774 GCA_028551405.1 Uromys caudimaculatus | reverse complement strand
ATCGAGCCTGGTTCTGTGTTTTGATACCACTGCAGGGAGGTGTGGCCTATTTAACCCAGCTGACCCCCCTCTCCTTCTTACTTGAAAGAATGGGGGGAGATGTAAGGAGCGGCTAGAGTATTCGCCATTACAAGATGGCGCTGACCTCAGCTGTCGCTCTAAGGAAACTTACGGTTAGCGCGGGAAAACCCCCGAAGCGCATTATGGATGTACATGACTATCACCGCCCACTCCCGGGGCACACCAACCAATGGAGAGCACGCTGCCTCGGGGCTATATAACAGCGCCATTCTGGGGCCCCGGGGTCTTTCCTCTTTTCATTATGCATTAAACGCATTGCTGCAGAAGGATCCGTGTGTCCGCGTGGGTTCTTGCTGGCGAGACCAAACAGCGCGCCGGACAGCAGCCATGCCAAAGCCCTAGGGTTCTGAGTTCCCAGTGGGTGATTATATGAGAACTATCAAACACTGGGGTCAATTTCAGGCTCAGTTGGATTGCACTGGCTCCTTTGAAAAGCTCTCAGGAAATAAACTACCAACCAAAGAGTACACATGGAGGGACCCATGGCTCCAGCCACATATGTAGCAGAGGATGGCCTTGTGGGACATCAATGGGAGAAGAGGCCCTTGGTCCTGGGAAGGCTTGATGTCCCAGTGTAGGGGAATTCCAGGGTGGGGAGGCGGGAGTGGGTAGGCAGGTGGGTGAGCACCCTCATAGAAGCAGGGGGGAGAGAGGATGGGATAGGGGGTTTCCAGAGGGGAAACCGGGAAAGGGGATAACATTTGAAATGTAGATAAATAAAATATCCAATAAAAAATGACTATATATATATATATATATATATATATATATATATATATATAAGCTATCAGCAAATCTTATTTTGTAAGATCTTCTGTATATCTGTGGATTTTATATACATTTTTAGTATTTATTTCTTATTATATATTTTTAAATGATTGTCTTTTTTAATAAGTAAAATTATTGCATTCAAATAAAAATATAAAGAAAAGAAAAAAGAAGAGGGAAGGCGAGGTTAGGTCTCTGAGAGGTTCTGTGGAGGAAAGACTGGAAGTGGAGGAAATGCAGACAGCGCCCTTGCAGGAGGCTGCTTAGACAGAAGAGGTGAAGAGACTGATTGGAAAGAGTACAGTCATGACTGGCTAGCTTGACCTTGGCTCTCATTGTTGAGCTGGACTTTCTTATGCTTGGAGAGGAGCACGATATGCAGACTGTATGTATGTGCCGTGAGTAATCTCTGGGTAAATCACACGCATTCTCTGGGAGCTCTTTTCTTCAACGGCAAGCTAAGGGTAATACAATAATACATGGTAGTCCATATTGAATGGACCATCAACGGATGAGGAAGAACCTTGTCTCTTTCCTTTGTCTAGGGCGAAAGCTCTGAGCCTTTCTCTGCAGAGCACTCTGCTGCTTGTGGGTTTGTCACACACAGTCTTTATTATGTTGATACATGTCCCACCTATAATTAATTCACTGGTGGTGAATGTCAGTAATTAGAAACTTACCACTTGATACAGGGCTTGGGTAGACTAAAAATATTGGCAGTTCATTTGGCTGATATAACACTGAAAATTCAAAATAGCTGCCAAAATATCATGAAAAGGAAAATACCTTCATCTTGGGACCTATAGTAATCAAGAGTATGGTATTGGCATTACAACCAAAATATGTAAGTCAATGAAATAGATATATGGTCCAGAAATAAACACATTTGTAACTAATTAATTTTTAGCAAGATCAGAGGACAGAACAAGACAAATAAACTTACTTTTCATCCTTCTAAATATAGCTATTTTTAAATGAGAGAAAACAAAGTATTAAAAACCCTAAAAGAAGCTAGGAGGGAAAAGCCATCTTACTCATAAAGAAAAAAGATATGTACTACATCTGACCACTCAAATGTCATGTAAAGAAGAAACCAATGTTTCATATTTGGGATTTTAATGGGGGAGTGGGGGAAAGAGAAAGATAGGAAAGGAGGAGAAAGGGACATTGAGAAGGGAAGAGAGAGAGAGAGAGAGAGAGAGAGAGAGAGAGAGAGAGAGAGAGAGAATGAATGATTATTGAGATATAGGATCTAATACTCTTTAAACATTGAGGAAAAATACTTTCTCTAACAACCGATCCTGAGAGAGTTTTTGTCAGTAGACTTGCTATGTAAGAAATAGCAAATGAATGTCTTTGGAGAGAAGGAAAAGAATACAGAACAGAGACGTGAATCCACAAGAGAGGTAGAATGTCAGTAGAAGAATGAGCTAAGCACTAGGCAGTGCTTGCTTCCAATCCTAGCACTCAGGAGGCTGGTAGAGGCAAGTGGATCTCTAGGAACTGGAGGCCAGCTGGGTTTATAGAGTTCTAGGACATCCAGGGACTCCTAAAAAGTGACAGTGAAGTTAAGATGGACTCAGCAGGTTGTATTTATATATTTCTGCACACATATAAGTTATAATAATAATCAAAGATAAAGAACACACCAATTTGAGAGGATAGCCATGGGAAGGGTTGAAGAAAGGAATGGGAAAAGGGGAAGTGATATAATTATGTTTTAATTAAAAAGAAAATGCATTTTGTTAAAAATTTAAAATATTTAATTTTATCTTATCTAATATAATAACATTGTGTTCAAGGTGATACTAGCAACACTTGTTTGATTGTCTATACTTATGTATCATATATCTATATCTATATCTATATCTATGCTTCTGTATGCCTACAGTTAAGTAAAACGAGTGATGACATATTAAAAGAAACAACAGGGAGGAATGGGAACTATTTTATCATAATGTACTCATGTTACCATGAGCTGAATTAGTGTTATTTGAAAGTAGCATTGTGTTAATTAGAAATATGTATTATAAATTCTAGGATAACAAATAAAAAAGGAAAGAAAAGTAATTGATATTTTAATAAAGAAGAGAAAGAATCATATAAAATACTTAAAATCATGAAAAACAGGAATAAAGAACAAAAGCAACAAAGATTAAACAGTAGCAAATACAGTAGCTCTCAATACAGCTATATTGATAATGATTTTGAATATCAATGGCTTAAACACACACATAAATTTTCAGAATGTGTCAAAAACCAAAACAAACCAAAACTACTTTGAACCAGGCAGACTTCCTGCAAATTTTCCCTTCTCCTTCTGTCCCCCAGATCCAGTCCCCCAGTCTAATCCTCAGCTCTGCATCAGAGCTTTCCCTGTGCTCCCTGGACTCCTTCTAACCTCCCTTCCCCCTTTGTTGCTTTGTCTCAGACCCCAGTCTCAGCAGGTACCTCCTGCTAATTCCAGGGCCTCTTCTGCCAGGTAGGCTTGGAGGCAGATCCACACCTCTCCTCTGCTCCTCTAGATCTAATCCCCTACATCTTATCCTTAGCTCTGTAGCAGAAAATCTGCAGTGATCTTCCTTTGCTCTCTGACCTCATCCCCAAGGGATCACAAAGACTTTCTCTTCCAACCTTCCTTTCCCAACTCATCCCAACATCCCAGTCTCAACACAAGCAGGCATTCTCTGTAAACATACCAGCTGACCAGGCCAGAGAAACAGGTAAATTGAGACCTTCACTACTCCCTCCTCTCTTCCAAAGGCAACCCCCAGTCTCATCCCTAGTTCTGCAACAGAACACCTGCTGCAGCTTTCCTTCCCCCTCTGACTGCATCTCTTGACTCCCAACCAAAAACTGTTCAGGACCAGATGGTTTTAGCACAGAATTCTACCACACTTTCAAAGAAGAGTTAGTGCTAATACTCTTCAAATTATTCCATAAAATAGAAACAGAAGGAACATTGCCCAATTCATTTTATGAAGGCACAATTACCTTGATACCCAAACCACATAAAGATTGGACAAAGAAAGAGACTTAGAAAACAATTTTCCCTATGAATACAGGTGCAGAAATAATAACAATACTTACAACCCAAATCTAAGAAAAAAATAAAAAAGATCACAGACCATGATCAATAAGCTTTATCCCAGAGATGGTTCAATATATGAAAGTCAATAAATATAATCAATCATATAAACAAACTGAAAGAAAAATAAAAACCACAAGATCATCTCTGCATAGATGCAGAAAAGACCTCTGACAAAATTCAACACCCCTTCCTGATAACAGTCCTGGAGAGATTAAGGATCCAAGGGCCACACTGAAACATAATGAAGGCAGTGTGCAGCAAGCCTATAGACAACATTAAATTAAACTCACAGCAATTCCACTCAAATCAGGAGCAAGACAAGGTTGTCCACTCTCTCCATATCTATTCAATATAGTACATGAAATGTTAGGTAGAGAAATAAGACATTTGAAGGAGATCAAGTGGATACAAATTGGAAAGGCAGAAGTCAAAGTACTGTTATTGAAGATGATATGATAATATACATAAATGACTATAAAATTCCACTGGATAGCTCCTACAGTTGATAAACACTTTCTGCAAAGTAACTGTATACAAAATTAACTAAAAGAAATCAGCTCCTATATACAAATAGCAAACAGACTTAGAAAGAAGCCAGAAAAACACCTTCCACAATAGCCTCAAATAATATAAAATATCTTAATCTGATTCTAATCAAGCCAGTGAAAGACTTGTAAGATAAAAACTTCAAGTCTTTGAAGAAAGAAATTGAAGAAGATTATCAGAAGATGGAAAGATCTCCCATGCTCTTGGATTGGTAGGATTAACATAGTAAAAATGTCCATCTTATCCAAAACAATCTACATATTCAATGTAATTCCCATCAAAATTCCAACACAGTTCTTTCAGACCTTGAAAGGACAATTCTCAACTTCATATGCAAAAATAAAAAACCAAAACCACCCAGGATAGTTAAGCCAATTCTGAAAAGTCAAAGAAGTCTTGGCGGTCTCACCATTCCTGACTTCAAGTTGCACTATAGCTTGATAGTAATAAAACCTTGTGGCACTGCCATAGAAACAGACACATACATCACAGGAATCAAATTGAAAACCCAGACATAAACTTGCATGCCTATTAACACCTGATCTTTTTTAAATAAAGAAACCAGAAATACACATTAGGAAAAAGACAGCTTCTTCAAAAAGTGGTGCTGGTCAAACTGGATGCCTGTATGTAGAAGAATGCAAATAGATCCGTAGTGGACTGGGGGCAGGTGGACATGGGAATGGGAGGATCAGGTGGTAGGGGGACTGGCAACAGGGTTGAAAGAGGGACTGTAGGGAGAGACAGCTGGAACTGAGGGACACTTGAGAGATGGGATGGAAACTTAGTGCTGTGGAAACTTCCTAAAATATATGAAGGTGCTTCTAATGAGATCTAATAATGATGGTGGATATAGAGTCCCAACTGACCCTCTCATCACCAAATGAGGCTTCCAATAGCAGTACTGGACTGCATTCGATTGAGTTGTTGGCCAAGGGGGTCCCATGGAAATCTCCAACAACCCAGGCTGTTGCTAAGACAATGGATTGCTCTCTGCATTTGCTGTTTGCAAATTCAGGGCTGCATTGTTGTGGAAAACATACACACAACTCACTGTACATAGAGAAGTTCAGCTGGTGTCTACATGGAGTCTCTGATGTACATTCTAGTTAGTGTCTTTGTTATATAGGAAGAAGCTCTGCAGGCTACCAAAGGAAAAATGTAAACACTAACCTTTGACAATAGAACCTTTGACCTACAATCTGTCCTATGTGTGACTATGTGTGTCCTCTGTGCTAGAGTAAAGGTGACATAGAGCTTGTGGGAGTAGCCAATCAATGTCTGATTTGACTTAAGGCTCACTTCATGTGATGGAACCCATACCCAACACTGCTTGGACTAATGAAGAACCAGAAACCAGATAACCCAGAGAGCTAAAGTAAAATGAAACACTACTGATAAAAAAAAAGTATCAATAAAATGACTCTAACAGAGATTCTGTTATACTCATGGATCTGTACCTTATTCAGTTATCATCAGAGAAACTTCCTCCTGCAGCAGACAGGAACAATGCAGAGACCTACGGCCAGACAATTTATGCAGAGAGACAGTCTTTGGAACACACAGCTCTAAAGGGGCTGTCTCCATCAAATCCCTCCACTCAGATCTCAGAGAACCCTACAGAAGAGGAGGTGCTAAGAGCGTAAGAGTCAGAGGGGATGGAGGACACCAGGAGAACATGGCCTCTGAATCAACTAGCAAGGCTCACTGAAGTCACAGAGACTGAAGCAGCAAGCACAGGGCCTACATGGGTCTGCACCAGGTCTTTTGCATAATTATAACTTTTAGTACATTATTTTTTATGGGACTCCTGAGTCCCATAAAACAATGGGGTCTCTGATTCTTATGCCTACTCTTGGGGCTCTTTCCCTTCTGCTGGGTTCCCTTGTCTAGCATTGATGTGATAATTTTGCTTTATCTTATATTTTCTTTTGTCTTGTTTGGTTGTTATCTCCTAGAAGCCTGTTATTTTCTAATGAGAGACAGAAAGGGAGTAAATCTAGAGGGGGAAACAAGGTGGCAAGGAACTGGGAGGAGTAGAGGAAGAAGAAGGTGTAATCAAGATATATTGTATGAGAAAAGATTCTATTTTCAATAAAAGGGAAAAAGAGACCATGGATTAGAAATAAAGCAAGGGGGAGTGTATGGAAGGAATTGGAGAGAGGAAAGGGAAGGGGGAAATGATGTAATAATATTATAATCTTAAAAATAAAAAACAAAAACAAACACCCCAATACCTAACTGTAGGCTTTCCATGTGAAACTCTTAAATATGAAGATTCATGTAGATTAAAAATTAAGTAGAAAGATAAATAAATATACTAGGACTCATGGTTTAGGCTAAGTGTCAACTTGACAGAATCTAGAAACCTGGGAAATGGGCTTCTGAGCATGTCTGTAGAGATTGTGTTGATTACATTAATTGAGTTGGGAAGACCAACTCATTAATTTTTAATAGAAGAATGTTGAAAGTCTCCAGCTATGATAATGAATTCATTTATTCCTTTAGTTTTACATGTTTTTGTCTTGTGTAATTCTAGAGTCTCTTGTTAAATGCATGACCATAATGGACACCGTTATTTTCATGCTGTGTTCCTCTGTACACCTTATACATTTATTTGCTTTGAAGACATCTTTGTCTGAAACTAGTATATATATATATATATATATATATATATATATATATATATATATATATATATATATTTTTTTTTTTTGGATCTGTGAATGTCTCGATTTCTTTTCCATTGCTGTGATAAAATACCATGACAGGAGTGACTTAAGTGGGGAAAGAGCTTATTACCATTTACAGCTCAAGGTTGGTCTGTCACTCCAAGAGAAGTCACATCAGCAAGCCTATTGTGGCGTCATCAGAAGGAGAAGGCAATGAACACATGGAGCCTGTTGTTCAGCTCACTTTTCTTCACTCTTACACAGTGCCTGGGGGTAAGTGCCCTTACGTATGTATAGCAGGAATACCAAATGGTCAAAACATTTTGTAGTAACATTTTGGTAATTCTTCAAAAATTTAAACACAACTTTTCAGAGGAAGCAGTAGTTCTGTTCCCACAGAGTTTAGTCTACACTGTTGGAATTGCAGTTTTCAAAGTTCAAGAATTTATTTCTCATGGAGGCTGAGATTAAGGTATTGGAGTGGCTGGTGTCTGGAGAGGGCTGGTTTTTGCTTCTAGTAGTGCTTTGTTGCTGCATCCCCAGAGGGCGGCTGTGCTGTGTCCTCATTGGGTGGAAGCAATGGCAGGGTCAAGAGAGCATAGCCTTAAACTTTGTGCCCTGTTATAAAAGGGTATTATTACTCTCATTCATGATGAAGGAGCCTATGATACGATTGATGTCCAAAGGCCACGTATCTTAATATTGCTGTATTGAGGATAAAGCTACAGAAGAAATTTTGCCACTATTCAAACTGTAGCACTAGGTATACACCCAATAAAAATGAAAACACACTATACATTGCAATGCATGGTCAATTGAACATTGTCATACTAGACAAAAAGTGTAAACAGCCATAATATCTACCAATAAATAGATAAAAAATGCAGCACACCTATATGACATGATTGTAATGGCTAAATTTGGTTTTCAATTTGATTACTTCTGTTTTTTCTTGACTGAATTATTTGAGGTGGGAAGACACACCTTAAATCTGGACCACACCTCTAGTAGCAGCCCAGGACATGCAGAGGAAGTTTATGCTTTTTGTCTGCTTGTTCTCATTCTCACTGGCTAGTTAGCTCATCTCTCCTGCTGCCGAGGCATTATTCTGCTGGCATTAGAATCTACTTCTTTGGGATTCCAATTAGCCTAAAGACCAAATGAGACATTCTCCTGAACTGAACAACTATTGGATTCTTGGTCTTTCCATCAGGAGACAGCCTCTGTTAGGCTAGACAGACCACAGCCTAGAAGTTAGAAGTTACTCTAATAAACCCCCCTTTAAATCTATCTATCTCTCTCTCTCTCTCTCTCTCTCTCTCTCTCTCTCTCTCTCTCTCAATTCTATTCCTCTAGAGAACCTGATTAATAGGATCTTATTCAGCAATAGAAGAGAGCAAAGCATGATACATGCTACAACATAAATTAACATTATAACATTATACTAAGCAAAAGAAGCCAGATATAAAATGCCACATGTTGGGCAGGGGGAGGGAGCGCGAGTGGGGATGGAGTCTCCTGGTCCTGGTCAGGGATGGGAGTGTGATCCCCGAGAGACCTGCCTGTCGGGGCATGCCCTGTGTCGAATCAGGTCCTGGCCACAGCGCAATCCCCACAAGACCTGAGGTTGCTGTCAGTGCACGCCCCACCACTTGGCCCAGAGAATGGATTGCTTTTCGGGCCGAAAGTGTTACAGCTTGTTGGACAAAAGGCTCTTAGATGCTGGAGCAGTTTTACACCTTTATTCCTTCTAGATGGCGGGCGGTGGGCGTACGCGGGAGCGGGCAGGGCAGGCAGGTGGAGCAGAGAGAGAGTGCTACTCAGGTCCGGATGGTCCGATATACTGTTTGGGAGGGGTCAGGGGGTTGGCAACTGATACTTCTCATTGGTTTGGTCTGGGGGCTTTGTAGTGCCTCATTTGCTTGTGGGGAGGACTCAGAGTTGCTTTCTACGTGACAAATCTTACATACCAGGCCTCTCTCTATACAGGGGTTGTGAAGGCTGTAGCTGTTTTACAGGAGTCTTCCAGGAGCGTTGGCCAAAAACATAATCTGGTCCCTTGTGAAAATTTCACGGGGTCTCCCAGAATTTTTAGCCTGTGCTCAACCGGGTGTCAGACTGCCTGCCACAGACCACTGCCCCACAGCCACACACTGCACGATCTATTTATGTGAAAAGTCTAGAAAAAATAATTAGTGGTTTACAGAATCTGGGGAAAGACAGAATGAGGAATAACTACCGATAAGCATGGAGTTATTTTTCAGGTTGTACATCTGTATGCCTATACTAAGTATACTGAAAATGTGTGGTGTATGCATGTGTGCCCGTGTGGAGTGGATGTACTTACTGTGGAGGAATATGCAAAGGCCACAGGTTGACTTTGGAATGTCTTCCTCAATCACTCTCAATACTATTTTTTAGAGCAGTCTCTCACTGAAGTTTACCACTGGCCAGTGAGCCTCTGGGATCTCTCTGTCTCTGCTACATACTGCTGGAGTGACAGGCTTTCATGTATGTGCTAGGGATGTGAACACAGGTCCTTATGCTTATATAGCAAGCAATGGAATGAAATCCTTAGGCCCCTCAATAAAGATGTTATTAGAAAACCAAAGCACTGGGCTGGGGAGATAGTTCAGTTGGTGGATGCGTGCTGTGGAGGCACGAGGACCCGAGGCAGATGCCCAGGGCCTGTGTAAAAGGCCAGCATGGTGGGGTGCTTTTACTCCCAGTGCTGAGGACGGGGAGAAGACTTGAGTCATTGGAGCTTTCTGGCCAGCCAGCCTGGCCTAATTATGGGCCTCAGGTACCAGTGAGGGACCCTGTTTTATAAATCAAGGCGTCTCCTGAGGAACTATATCCAAGGTAGATCTCTAGCCTCTCCACGCGCCTGTATGCTCGTGCACACACACACCCTCCCCCCAAAACCTCCAGTGCTATTTTGGTTTTGTGGTGAGATAGTATCTGTGTCCTCCTCTTCCCCTACACATTCAATGGCTGTTTAAATAGAAATATGAACTCAGCTTGCCCCATTTCTAGGGAGAATCAATTCTGAGAAACTTTGGGAGAGGAAAAATGCAAACTTCCATGGATTTGTTGAATGAAGATGCCTAAGTCACTTTCATAGCTAAGTTTTTTTTTTTTTTTTTTTTTTTTTTTTTTGGGCGGTGGTTGTGAAAGCTGTGAGCTCTTTAAATCAGTTATTAAAGTTTGGACTAGCTTACCAGCAGGGAAAATAAATCTAAAGGGAACGTAGGGTAGAGAGTCTTCACAATAATTCGGTATGGCCAGGCAGCTTTCCCTGCTGAGTGTATGCTGTGTTGATGTGCCACAGACTTTGGTTTTGAGTGGTCATGACCTTGAGAATGAGAAGAGTCACATATGGGGCAGGATGTGTCCCATAGGAAGAAGGACGCTGAGTGACTTCTTAGAGTCCATATCCATACGCTCCACAGCCTCCAGTCCACTAAGTCTAATGTCCAGAATAAGTGAAAACATTGTGTTTTCTTCAGTCCTTGCTTAAAACAAAATCTGAGATGAAATAAGATATTGCTAAGAGTTCAAGATCAGTGACAGAAGTATTTTATGGCTGATTGAGTTCTGAGAACTTATAAATTGTCGGGTATATTTAAATAACTTAAAACCAGAATTTATGTTTACTTCTATTTCCATGTTTGTATAGCCGCTTCTTTAATCACCTTTCTGCCCTAATTTTTTATGTATGTATGTGCATGCATGTATGTGTGCATATGAATATTCATGTGTGTATGTATTCATGTGCATGTGCGTGCGCGCACGCATGCGTGCTGAGTGCTGAATCCAGGGCTGTTCTATTTCTAGAAAGAATTTTCACTTAAAACTAATAGCTACTAATACATAGAAACAGATTTAAGACACATTGTCTTTGGTTCTAAGAGTCAGTAATCAGGATCTTCTTGTTGGTTCCCAGAATTGCTGTCTGTCACAAATCCAGTGTCTTTGGTGGAATAATCTTAAATTTGTCTCTCTGGGACACTCACCAGAAAGGCTTCTCACCCTCTAAAGGGCATTTCTCCCCTCTCCCACTCCTTTACATCTTTCTTTGTTTCCTCTCTCTTTCTTGGGTAATTTTTCACGGTCTGGGCAAGCTGACCAGCTTAGGCCGACCTGGTTCACCCTCATCTGCAGGTTGCTTCAAGGAGCACAGCATGCTCCTAAACTCAGACACAGTGATGCTGTGGTTGCTTCTTCTCTCTGATTTATTTAGGTTGTTACACAATCTGCTGTAGCTGTGATCTCCAGCATTTCAATCTGGGGACAAAATAAAGGGCTGATGGCAGAGTAAGATTCTCAATTCTTGCTACTCAGTGATTTACATAATATGCTGTCATTAGCACTTAGCTGTGACATATCATGGTTTCCAGGGCTTACTGGGCCATGCGTAAACACCACATGAAGGGGTTACATTGGCAATGGAGCCCTGTCAAGGCCTTAATTGCTTTCACTGGGAAAGTTAGGCAGCCTCTTTGCAGGAGGGGAAGAAAATAGAATATTTAGTTTGCCTTTAACTACGCACACTCAATTCCTCTCAAATTCAAAACCATAGCTTTCCTTTTCTTCCTTTAATTTTCTGGCAATTTAATTTTAAAAAATCTACATTTCATATTTTATTCATTATTACTTGCATCTATTTCTATAAATCTATACAAATATTCAAAGATTCTTATCACAGTTATATTCATGTTATTGTTAAGAATTATTATTGTGACTTATAATTTTGCATCTTACAAAGTCACTTCATAAACAAAAGTCCTTGACAATCATTGAGTATTTATGACAGGGGGAGAGATACATGTGCCCTGGCTCATGCAACTCTTTATAACCCTCCGAGATGGGCTCTGCTCTCTAGGGGAGGGAGGAACTGATGTCCGCTGAGGTTTTCTAGTAATTTCAAGTACATATAAGAGGTAACTGGAAAAGCTGTTCAGGTAGATCTCAAAGTTGGTGTTTGAAGAAGTAAATTCCAACACTCCCTGCTCTCCAACCTTGGCAGTTATCGCCCACTTTCACAGAGGAAATATAGGCTCACGTGACTAGAAAATCGGTGTTGCATTGTGAGCCTCATCTGCTCCACGCCCAGAGCTACTTCCACTTCCCAGAGGGGTGAGCTTACAAATACCGGTGTGTGTTGTTGACGTACTGTGCATATTGCTCAAGTTGATAAATAGAAAAAATGTGAGAATGGGCAGAAGGATAATTAGAGAAGCTTGTATGTAAGGGCATCAGTGGCCAAGTTCTGCCTGCCTGGTCAGACATGCAGAGCAAGGGTCGGAGCTCAAAGCCCGGGCTAAGAGACACAGGAAAAAAGAAGCAAGTCATGTTCACTGGGCATGCAGCCCGGTGCTCTAGCCACTGATGGAGGCAACCTGAGTCCTAGTGATTGATCCCACAGCCAAGGCTGCCCTTCTCTCAGCAGCAGCAGGCTCCCACAAAGAAGGCTGCACATGGAAAAGTCTTTGTTAGGGCCCCTAATGACAGGATTGAATTTCACATCACAGCTACCCCTAAACAGGTACACTTTGCTTCTTTCACGTTCCTGATGGATCCCACGGGAAAGGAAAGAGAGAGAAGAAAGGTCACACTAAGAAGCAGGCCACAGGCTGCTTTGTCTGGGTTTCTACCTCCCCTGCCATACCACCTACAGGTTTTTAGCTTTTGAATTTTTCAATTTCACACACCCTGTGTGGCCATGGGACAGCAATGGGAAAAACTTTCTGTGATAATTATTCATAATTCATCTACCATGACTCCCTGGAAATGAGTGTGTCTGTGTATGTTACTGCTTGTGTTTAGATGCTCTCCCCCATCCACACTGGCCATTTACTGAGGCTCTACCTAGGCACTGCCTCTCCCTAAAACCCTTCCTGGGTAGCCCTGGCTGCCTTCACCAGTCAGACTTTTGTTTTCTCGCCTATCCTTTCAAGTGGCTTTCGCCATGGTCCCTTTTAATCTATTTAACATCTGTCTGTCTCTGTGGGGCCAGCTTCGTGAAGTCGGATGCTGCCTTCAGCACAGCGTTCAGCAGTGCGATGAGTGTAGTGCGTCCCTATGAAGAAATGGAGCGCACATAGGCGGAGGGTTATGCTTACTCGCCTATTTTAAAGGCAGACTTTAATTCATTCACAGTCTTTAAAAATAAAGATCTCCTGTTTCGGATTAGAAAAAAACAATATTATTGATTGTAACAACAAAAAGTCTACAAAGAAGGAATAAGAAGGTACCGGTATTTGTCTCGCTCTGAGACATAGTCCCATCCAATAATTTTCTATACTTCATGTAAATGTAAAATCAAAATCATATGCTCTAAATGATTCTCTCAAGCACAATGACAATGACTTGTGGAGGTTCACAGGGGAGGCAGTCTATCGTCACTTCAACTCAATCAAAGGGAAGCCAGGAGCCAAAGACACATGTAACTAATGGTAGAACGAGGACCCACAAATCTTGTCTCAGTTCTAGGCTGTGTGGCTCCCTGTTTGGGTGGTTCAAATCTCAGTCCATCCAGCAACACTGGGATATGGGTTTGTAATGAGGCACTCCTCCTGAAGAAGGGCACACTGAGCGGAGCCTGTGCTTGTATCTAAGCTAGGCTGTGCATGGGCGGTAATCATCCCTAACTTCTTGAAGGAGGAGAAAGAAAGATGGGATACTTAACAAACCACTTGTCTCAGAATTCAATGACAGCCAGGTAGCCAAGCAAGCCAGACTGGCAATAGTAAAAGGCAGAGCTTCTTTCCAAAAGCTAAATGACATCTCAACAGTGATGGCTTGGCTCTGAATATGTTGCTATGGTGACTGCAAGCATAGGTTTAATTTCATTATAGACTACGGAGCAGTGCTCTAATCCATGACTGATGATGGTACACCGGAACAATGTACACAGAGAGTGTTCAATGGGTGTGCACAGGGCTGGTCAGTATTTGTTGTTACTCATCAAGGATAATAAGCAGAAATGAGTGCTGATAGCACACAGCTACCCCACTATGCCCAGAGTGGAAATGTTAAGTCAGCCTGATAGAGCTCTTTACACTAGTCTAAACAGGACTGAGCTGTCTCTCACAAACACACAGGGGGTTACTGACTCTGCAGATGGAGACCATGTCTTATTTATCTGTATATCCACACAATGGTGATGGAACTCAGAGCTCATTTTTTTAAATTGAATTATATCTGTGTAAAGACTTCTTCTGCTGTCCTAGCGTGGGAGCTAGGAGGATGCCGACTAGTAATTCCCCATTCCTCTCCCTGAAAGCTCTGTAAATCACACTCTTAAAAAAAGCAACAAGCCGAATTCCAAAGCCCTCTCGGAGGAGAAGTGCCCGGGTTGGTGGGGTCTGGACTCTGTCCACTGGATGTGCAGAACTCTTCTGCACAAACATCGGCGACTCCCAAGGGAGCTCACAACTGATTGCTCAGCTGTGGAGACTCACATGTCCCCTCTTTCCCAGTGGTGGGGTAATCAGGGGTAAGGGGGAGCCAATGACAATGCATGGCTTAACTATATGTGCTCCTATCCTCAGGAGGAAGAACGGCTCACAGCAGGAGGAGGTGCCACTTGGCTAGCAGAAAACCAGGGAGGAACAAGGAATGTAGCTGAAAAGTTACTTCCTGAGCAGAACAGCAGAGCAGAACCCTTTCTCAGTCTGCCCCTCCCCCCCCTTTCCCCTTCTTCACTCTACTTCTGTTGTAGAAGACTTCAGGTGCAGTGGAAACCCAGCCCACAGATACAGAGGTGCCCCCGTGTGCTGTTCTCACACCCTCTTCCATCATCAGCATCTCTCACCACCATCAATGCCAGAGCGGAGCCCACACACTCGGTGGCATGGGAAGTGCACACTTTACAGTAGGGTTTACCTGTGGTGCCCATTCTGTGGCTTGGGATTGGCCTATCAAGAACCCACTATTTAGTATCATTCTGAATAGTTTCCCTGCCCTAAAAATCTTCTGTATCACTTTCCCTCACCCTGACTCCTAGAAACCATGTTCAAAGTGTCATCCTATCCTGCTATTGCCTCTGACCTTGGACAGGTACTTCTGGAACAGGCCTGCCAGAGCTGAGGTGGAAAGCAGCAAAGGTAGAGAGGAAGGGGAGGGCTGGTGTGGGACAAGGCCTGAGGAGCCCTGAGGCCCAGAGGCTTGCCATCTCTGGATTTACTCAAGAGCACCAGAAAAATAGAAACAAATTTGCTAATAAGATTCTTTCCTGAAATATACTAAGTTGGGTTTGAAGGAATGGGAGTAGAAAAAATGTATTTTCCAGGAGAAACTCAAGTGCAATTCACTCTAATCTCTTAAACTCTCTTGAAGAAGCAGCACAGTGTAAAGGCCACAGGTTTTTATTGGCATTGTTTAGTTATCAGTTCCACAGCTGTCTGACATGGCGACAATATGATCCTCAACTCGAGCTCCATTACTCATCTTTGGGTCCAGTCAGCAACATCCTGGTCTGTCTTGTAAATTCTTTCCAGGGGACATGTAGGACACTCTCCCAGCTGTGGAGTTTCCTACTTATAAGGTACAGAGGTTGCTCTGAGGGAAGACAAAAAGGAACTTGCTACCTTTTAAGTGCTTTTACCTATCACACCTTTATCACAGCGTGGTGCCTCTGGAACCACAGCTGCCCAGCTCACTTGGGCTTTCGTGCTATCTCTGGGGACACTGTTTCAGCATCTTAGAGGCTTATGTGAGCTCTGGGGCCATCAGGAGTCAGCTGAGGATTTCTGTGCTCTGCTTTTAAAGAAAGCCACGGGCAGTTACTCTTATTTGGGGAGAAAAAAACCATGAAAGTTTGTGTCTTCAATGTCCATGGTCCTGGGTAGTCACACAGAGATGTGGTAAGACACCCAGGTGTCTAATCCCCGGAAGGAGGCCTGTTGAGTCTTCCAACACCCACCCTGCACCGGCTTGCTTCCTTTGCTCCTATTTATCTCCAGACCCAAGTCAAAGGCAGATTTTGCCTCAGGCAGGACAAAGACACCTAAGTGAGCGCTGTGTGTCTTTCCTTACCTGCCACATGGTAAGAAAAGCTCTTCCTATATACACACCATGGGTTCTAGATGTATAATAGAATAATAATATCCTATTATTTATTTATTCATTGTTTCCTCCCAACTCCTGTTGCTCAAAAAAAAAAAATCCTTATATTTATTCCAAATAGAAAACATGATCTGTGTTTGTTTAATACTCATGCTTTGGAGATAGTTTTCTAATTATTTGGTTTATTTACACAAATATATGAAAACAAAATAAATCTCTACGGTTCTAAGCAGAAAACTCTCTCCCCTCTTCCCTCCCTCAGCCTCATGTATATACTTCAAGACTTATTCTCCCTCTGTGAATAAAAACAATGTGCCAATTGGTTTCAATTTTGAGACTTGAGAATGATATTCTTGTGGGCCACACTCCTCCTGTTCTGGACTTGAAGGCCTCTTGACTTGGAGTTTGGAATGTAGATCAAGTTGGGTAGAAATAGGTATGGGAGGCAAATGACAGGACCATGAGCTCATGCACCATTCTGGTTTATTCCCAGGGTCCTAACAGCAGTAACTCAAGGCCCAGAACCTGGTCTAGGGCTGGTGTTACACTCCCTTCCCATCTCACCCTCAGTGTCCTTGTCCAATAAAGCAGATACATCATCTCAAAGGCAACCACAGGTATGTGGAGAGGAGTTTGGCTTTCCACCAGGACCATGATATGATGCCCATGTAAAAGAACCATTTGTGTGATATTTCTAAGGAAAAAAACAAAACCCAGCTTTTCTGGGCTAGCTAAGATCTCTCTGATGATGACATAGCAGGTCACTCAGAACTCTGCCTTGGGGCAAATCTTCATTGTCACATAAGGGTCAACATCTACCTTTGAGTGCATTTCATCCCTTCCCTAGGAGATGGGCTGCTGTTGTGTCTGATCTTGGTGAACAGCACATCTGCTTTCAGCATGCTGCATCTGATGTTAGCCAGTGCCTCCTATTAGCATTAAAAGAAAACACTCTGGAAAAATTCACTCTCAAGCAGAGTTCAAACAGTCCACAAGTAGATGTGGAATCTTAACAGTCCAAAGTTTGCTAAAGTAAAAATAATAAATGTATACATTATACACATACAAACGTATGTACACATATGTGTGTCTGTGTATAAGTGTATATGTGTGTCTGTGTAGGTGTTGTGTGTGTAGGGGGAGGTGGTAAAGCCAAAAGCCCATGGAAATGGTTCACGAAATCAAAGACAAGAGTGCTCCATCTGATTTATGAAAGAGACTGCCAATAGCAAAAGAAGAAAAAAAAATCTAGTGTGGAAAAAGGCATGATCAAAAGAACCAAATGATATGGGAATGAATTGGGACTCTTTATCCAGTACTTACTGGTAATGGGTTAAAATTCTGGTCCACCAGATGGTTGTATCCATGGTCGAAAAATGAATGTCGTATCACGACATCAATGCCCTGACTGGCCAGCATTCCTAAAGTGTTTAGCCATCTAAAAGAAAAAGAGGAAGAAAAAAAGCTACATCAGCACATTTTAAATGGCAGCTAATGAGCCCTGTGAAGATTAGCTACAGCACAGAGGTAATGCCACCAGAACCAACACTTTTCCTTGATGCTTTAAAGGAGAAAATCATTTTAGGTGCTGAACAGGTAAGAGATCTCAAAGATTATTGCATCCAATCTCTTACTTTACAGGAAAGGAAGTCTGAAGGAATAAAATGAATTGTTCATGGTCCCTGAGTCATCACAGCGTTTATGACTTGCATTTCCTTCTAGAACACTAACAAATGAACACTGCCAGCACTTAGAAGCCCAGTGCCTCCTCCTGGCCACAAACACACAAGCACAGGACTTCACAGTACACCTTGCATCCTCAGGCTCCTCCCTCAGTAACAGTGCACATGCTTTTCACAGGACTCTAACCCACAGGGGCCTACGACCTATGCACACCAGCCTCGGTGTCTGCACCCCTCATGTTTCAGTGTCATGGTCAATGTAATGCTGTTCTCTCCCTTGGCGCCATGGTCACTAACTGTTCAGGGATTTAAGCACAGTACCTTCTCATGTGTGCTGCAACGGGAAACCTGCACTGACCATGTTCTCATCCTGACTGTGCAAAATGCCTAGTCTATACAGCATGCTCCTCAAAGCCTGCCTTCTAAGCTCCTCCCAAATGCCCTGGCCCTGCCATTGTAACTGACAGATACAATTCATTCACCAGTTTAGGCAGTCATGGTTTTCTCTATCTATCACCACTGCTGAAACTATCACTCATCTTTGCTTTTAGCTCAAACGTCATTCTCCATAGGTCTACGTTGCACAAAACTACTTCTGAATAGCCACTGTAGCACGCTCTCTCGTACTGACCCACGTTTTACACGTTTCCTCCATCTTAACTCCTGCTTAGCATTTTCTATGGCCCTCCTCTAACTCATTTCTTTCTGTTTCTCAGATTTCTCACCACATGTTAATGTCCTAAGCTAGTGCTGTCTGCTAACCTCTGGCATCCTAGTCGGCTGTGTCTCCTTCCACCTTCACAGAGCTCTCTCCATGCGTGCCCTCTGCCAGCCTGGTGGATGCTGAGCACGCAGTATCTCTACCATTCCCCATCGGGCACAGGTCCTCAATCACACCGCAGATGAATTTATACTCACAACACTTCCTGGCATGCTGTGGGTGCATAGCACTGTTTAGGCTGACATTTGTCTGGATAAAATTAGATTCTAGAAACTTTGAGAATCACCATTTAGCACGTGGGAAAAATTATGCATAGTTATGATTTCCCAAATCTGAAACCATATGGGGCTCCAAACCCATGACTTCTAGAATTAAATTTTTTCCTTGCTGGAATAAAGAGCATTTCTAATTCTTATATTATGGTTAAACAATGTTCACATTTTCAAATCTTTTTTTACATTTACAATTTTATTTTATTCTCATAGAAATGAACACATTTACTGGCAATTAGAACTGCAAATCGAAACCCAAAAGCAAAGCAAAACATACACAAAACAAGCTTTAAGTCAGAAGGAAAGTCTGCATACGATAGAGTAGGACCTCGTGCTGCTGGTTTTGTTCACACTGGGACACTGTGACCCAGAGAATTGAAATTACTTTGAGAACATCACATGGCAAAGCTACTTGCCTTTAGTATTTTCATTAGTTTGGCAAGCCTGTGAAATCAGGATAATAGGTTCAGCTCTTGCTCTAATCTTGAGGCACAGTAGAAGACGGATTACCAAAGACGCTCGTGGTGAAACTCCAAGAACTCTGGGTGAATGCCTCTTAAATCAGAGCTCTAGCCATGTTCATGAAGCACAAAGATATCATGGCCTATATTTAATATTGAACTATAAAAGCAAATATGGAGTTTCAACTTCTAGAAGAAATATATCTGCATGATGGTATCTGCATGAGCCCCACCGTCAGCACCATCTGCAAGGCATCATGGGGCTGGCTCTTGGTGCTGTGTAAAGTGGTCCCATTGCTTACTTGTTAAGTGTCTACTTATTAAGTATTCCATTCCATAGGTGTCTTATTAACCACTTGTATTGTTGCATGTTCTAGATGCTGGAGACACGACAGCCTACCAGGATGAATTTTCCGTATTTCAAAGACTGACAAGATAGTGTTCTCCTTGAGTCGCAGTAGCAGACTTCTGATTCATGTGTGTATCTTCACGTGCCCTAGGAAGCTCCTGGTTATGTGATATATCAGAAGTCCTGGGGAAATGTCATCTTTTCACATACTCCCTAGCTTCTTGAATGCTTACCTCTATTATCTTTCTAGGAGACAATTTGTATACCTTCAAGAACACAGTGCATTGCTGTGTGCGGCCAGTGGGCTTCAGATGGGATGGATGACAAGGAAGTACGAGGGAAGACCAGGAGCAGAGTGAACTAGATCTATCTGATCTCTGCCAGCCAAGCACAGATGAGCTGAGCTACAAGTCAGGTATCAACAGCTACGCTCATCTGCAGACCGGTGTACACACCCACAGCTATTGGACTGATGTCCATGCAAGGGCAGGTCTCTGTCTCAGCTGCCTCAGTGAAGCTCTGTGGTACTTTTCCGTTCACACCACTCCATGGGTGGAAGGGTGTTTCGGATAGCCCTAGGGCTGCTTGTATTCTGATGTTAATTCTGTTCTCCTGGGAAGGGCTGAGAACAGGAAGGAGTCAGTATTCCGGTGAATTCTTGTGAACCTTCTCCCCACCTTAATTTATAAAATAAAGGCTAGAGCCGGTGATTGGGTAGGAGAGAGAAAGGTGGAGCTAAAAGTTTGGGAGGAGTGGGAGAAAAAAAAGGAGAAGAAGGAGAAGGAGAGGAGGAGAGGACGCCGTGGCCTGGAAAAACCACAAGTTATAAGGGGTCACTTAGATGGGGAAGAGGGTAGTGCAGTGGCAGATCTGCCCAATCCAGGCGTGCAGCTTGATTCATAGTAATTGAGTTGTGTTTTCTTTGCCCGGGCTTATTTGGACTGGAGATTTACCGAAACAGAAGAGTATTCAGGAAAACATTCAGTATAACTGGGCTGCTCACTGGACCTCAAAGCAGAGTCATTTGGCAATGGCTGAGCAAAAGCCATTTCTGGGCCGATTCCAAGGGGTCCCCTGAGCACTGACTGCCAACCTGGCTTTTCACCCTTGTAACAGGATTCGTATCAAGCTAGCAGGGAGTCCATTATGAAAGAAGCCTCTTAGTAACACTGCATTAAATGCTGACTCACTCCATTTCATTAATTTGAACCATGCTTATTGGGCTTCTCTGTGAAACACAATGTAAGATGTTGAGGTTATGAACACAGAAGACCCAAAGTAACACCATGAATTACACTGAGCAGTTATCTTCATGTACCTTTGACCTTATTCCATCTGAAAATGCCATCTACTTGGCTGGCCTGACCTGTTCTTCACAAATGTATTAAAGAAGCTGTTTCAATGGAGTGGAGCTGCAGCTGTCTAATTAGGAACAGCTGTTAGCAGCAAAACACATAGCTGAGGGCAAAGCTGCAGTTCGTGCATTGCTCAGCCAGAAAGCCTGGGCCAAAGGACTACAGTGGACCAGGAAAACCCCTTGGTTAGTCTCTGGTCATAAGGCTTGTCCTGGCTACATGACACTGAGAGCCAGGCAGAGCTCGATGCTTCTGGCTCAAGTCATTCTTCAGGCAACTATGGTAGCCTTCAAATTCATATCCTCATCCCTTCCGAGATCCTGTGCATAATATTGACAAGGTCTAAGTTTTAAAATGCTTGTCCGATTATCTCTTCTTCGATATCTTCAGTGACTTGGTAGAAGGCCAGAACAAGGCATCATTTTCTTTGCATGGTTTTCAAGACCACCCATCATCTGGTGTAAACCCTCTTCACAGTCTCGGCCTTCATTCTGTCTCTTCAGAAAGAAGGCTTTACTTAGCATTACCTGCTGCCCCTCTGCTGTGCCTTTCCCTTGGTGTTTCTTCAGCCTGAGGTACCTCACTGTCGGCTCTACTACTCTCCACCTGGGAATGTCCCACAGAATGCCAGCTTGTCTATGGAACCCATCTGATAATCCCACTCAGGGGGTTTTTATTCCTCCAGAGCCCACCAGTTTTCTTTCATAGGAAGGCCAGGGAGGCAGAAATATGTGGCCTACTGTATGGGGAAATGGCTGGATTCTGGAGAAGGCCGTCTGGGCTTGAGTCTGATCTCTGCCACTAGTTAAATGAGCTCTCTTGGCTAATTTACTTCAACTCTGCTTTTCAACTTCTTTCACTGTAATATGAGGACACTAGCCTCTGTATGCTGGCTCACTGTGGGACTGTGAAACCCTGGACTGTCTCTCTTCATCAGGATCTGCCTTGGGGAACAATGGAACAGGCCTTCGTCTAAAGAGCCGCATCTGGTCTCCCGCAGAAGGCCTCTCAGCGCTCCCAGCCACAGCCTACACCAAACCAAACCAAGTGAGCTAGCCGGTGACAAGCCACAGACCCCGGTCCCCGCAGGACCCAGCCAGTCTCCTCCCTGCTTCTCCAACCCTTGGCCCAGGCTAGATTCGGCCTGTGGCCTCCACTTTGTTCTCAGCTCTTCCATGGCATCCAGCGGTGTCTGAGATGCCCAAGAGCATGGGAACCTGACAGAGCCAGCTTCCAGTGGTCCCGGGACCACAGGCCTTGCTACCCTACCCCAGGGCGGTGTTCCTGTGGCTTCTCACAGCCAGACATTCGTGGGGGCTGAGGGTGAGCGCAGTCAAACTTCCTGCGTCTCACCTCTCTGAGAGGCAGGAGAGCCTGGGGCGGATGCGGGACTCACACCACATCTGCCAGTTTAGCCCAACAGCTCACCACTAAAACCGTAGCACTAATCTCATCGGCGGTCAAAGTATTAAAGGATTTCAGACAGTGCTTGGCTCTTGATAGATCCAGTATGCATCAAAGAATTATTACAGCATAATTATTCTTTGCAATGTAGTCATCTCTCATACTAGTCCTTCCAGTCATGTTTCTGGAGGATAAAACCTTGACTGTTTTTACCTAACTCCCAGAACTATGGTAAAACAGAGAAGGGAGAATGTAGGCTGCTGACTCCGTGGTGGGTTGAACTACAGACTTACTCAAGATGTCATCTGTGATCTGATGCTCATGTCTGACGAAATGTTAGTCGCTGGAGAAGTGACTAAGTACAGTTAAATACATTCACAAGTGAATAGATGGAAAACCTTTCATTGGAAATGAGCTTTGCCTTGTGACCCATAGTAGTGCTTTACAGTTTCACTGTCCTTTCCTAAAAGTTCCTGGGAGTGAAAATGTGAATTACTTACAAGAATCCTGCAGCATAGGAATCTGACAGATTGTTTGTGCCTCCAGCTGAAGTGGTCACCACTCCTTCCAGCCAAATCTTCTTTCCTGGAGTGTATGTGTTGACCACCTGTTCCCACAACAAAAGCAGAAGAGGACAGATGAGATTTTAAAAGCTATTCCCAAATAAGAAGCATCATCACTCCCTAAAGGAAGTGTCTCTCATTCCCTGCTCCCAAGTGGTCATGAGTTGTCCTTTACTTCATGAAGAGGTGTATCTGTTGCTTTCCTTTTATAGGAAAACCATGAAAAGAGGGAAAGAGGTAGTCTACTATAGTGGTTAAAGGGCTAGACCCTGGCGCATGCTCACCAAGTGAGTTACCACACGCACTCAAAAGCATTAATGTTCACTTTTTCCCTTAAGTGGACCCAAGTGATGGTGTATAGAACAAATGCATATTCTAGAGTGTAAGATGACTTTAGGGAAGTAACATCCTTCACCAAAAAGAATAACCACAGCATGTTTCTATAGTAACAGGTCCCGGGAAGCGATGCTTTTCAGGGTCATGTTACAGAACTTTTATGATAAAGCACACAGTCTACGTATCGGAGTCTCGAACCATGAGTAGGAGAGAAAAACTCTTCCAGGGAACTGTTGTCTAACGAGCATGGCATGTAACCAAGTAAATATAAAAAGAAAAGCCCCTGACCCGTGTGTCAGATTCTATACACGGAACTACAGCTGTGTGCCTTCTAAGCAGAGGCAAAGTCTGGTTAAAATGTGTCCCTCTGAAGTTTTGAAATTACCCAGTCTCTGTTCTACAAGTTGGAGGCTGGCCAAACTATTCTGATCAGGGTGCAGATACACTGGAAAGCAATCTGGCAGTTCTTGTAATGGGTAATACTAGTAGCTTCTGAAAGTACGTTCTGAGTCATAAGCTTGTCTATAGCCAGCTCATTTGAGGAAATAACACCAACTAGCAGGAATAGTGAGCCACAAGACTAAAATGGGGAAGAGGGGTTCCTGACCTCAGTCCAATGGTTAGCTGTAAATATCTGCATTTGTCTCAGTCAGTTGCTGGCAGAGTCTCTGAGAGAACAGCCATGCCAGGCTCCTGTCTGCACACATAATATGGTTACAGTAATAGTGTCAGGATTTGGTGTGCATGCATGGGATGGATCCTGAGTTAGGCCAGTCTCTGGATAGCCTTTCTTTCAGTATCTGCTCCATTTTTGTCCCTGCATTTCCTTTAGATAGGAACAATTCTGGGTTAAAAATTTTGAAGATGGGTGGGTGGCCCCATGCTTCAACTGGGCCATGTTTATCTACTGGAGGGGGTCTGTTCAGGCTCCCTCTCCCCACTGCTGGGCACTTTGGTTAAGGTCATCCCCATCGAGTGCGGTAGCCTCTCACATCCCAGGTCTCAGGGACTTTCTGGAGATTTCTCCTGTCCCCTAATGCCCACTGCTGCGTATTTCCATTCATTCTCCTGGCCCTCTGGGCTTCTCTCCTGTCTCTCCACATACCAGATCCTGCCCTCCCTTTTCCCCTTCCTCCTCCCCTGTCCCACCCAGGTTCCTCCCTCCCTCTGCCTCCCATGATTATTTTGTTTTGCTTCTAAGTGGGTTTCGGGTATCCACACTTGTGCCTTCCTTCTCATTAAGCTTCCTACTGTCTGTGAGTTGTATCATGTGTATTCTGATTTGGGGCTAATATCCACTTATCAGTGGGTACATACTATGCATGCCCTTTTGGGTGGGTCTGGGTTACCTCACCCAGGATGATATTTTCTAGTTCCATCCATTTGCTTGCAAAAGTCATGATGTCCTCGTTCTTACTAGCTGAGTAGTACTCCATTGTGTAAATGGACCAAATTTTCTGTAGCCATTCTTTGGTTGAGGGACATCTGGGTTGTTTCCAACTTCTGACTATTAAAATAAGGCTGCTATGAACATAGTGGAGCATGTGCCCCTGTGGCATGGTGGGGCATCTTTTGGGTATATACCCAGGAGTGGTATAGCTGGGTCTTCAGGTTATCTATTTTCAATTTTCTGAGGAACCACCTGATTAATTTCCAGAGTGGTTCCACCAGAAATGGAGGAGTGTTCCTCGTTCTCACATCCTTGCTGGCATGTACTGCTGCTTGAGTTTTTGATCTTAGCCATTCTGATTGGTATAAGGTGAATCTCGGGGCCATTTTGATTTGCATTTCCCTGATGATTAAGGATGTTGAACATTTGTTTAAGTGTTTCTCAGCCATTCAGAATTCCTCTGTTGAAAATCCTCTGTTTAGCTTTGTACTCCATTTTTAAATTGGATTGTTTAGGGTTTTTTGGAGTCAAACTATTGAATTCTTTGTATATTTTGGACATTAGCCCTCTAGCAGAGACAGGGTTAGTGAAGATGTTTTCCCAATCTGTAGGTTGCCATTTTGTCCTATTAATAGTGTCCTTTGCCTTACAGAAGCTTTTCAGTTTCATGAGGTCCTATTTGTAAATTGTTGATCTTAGAGCCTGAGCTGTTGGTGTTCTGTTCAGGGAACTTTCCCCTGTGCCCATGCATGTGAGGCTCTATCCTATGTTCTCTTCTGTTAGATTCCGTGTGTCTGGTTTTATGTGGAGGTCCTTGATCCACTTGGAATTGAGTTTGTACAAGGAGATAAATATGGATCAATTTGCATTCTCCGACATGCAGACCACCAATTAGACCAGCACCATTTGTTGAAGATGCTTTCTTTTTTCCACTGTATATTTTTAGGTTCTTTGTGAAAGATCAAGTGTCCATAGGTGTGTGGGTTCATTTCTGGGTCTCAATTCTATCACAGTGATTGACCTGTTCTCTGTACCAACACCATGCTGTTTTTATTACTATTACTCTCTCTCTCTCTTTCTCTCTCTCTCTCTCTCTCTCTCTCACTCTTTTCTCAGAGTATCTCTCTCAAAGGGATTTAGAAATCATAAAAAAATAAGAAAGCAAGAGAAACAGCTGACTAAAAGAGAATCATACAGTGAAGTTGAAGACTATATTTATATTCCATAGCATACACTATATCTGTACACCTGGTAAAGCCTTTACTTCCTTTATAATTAATTAGAGCTGAAGAATGTATATGTTTTCTTTTCTTTTTTCACCTTTGCCTTTCAGCCAATTCATAGTTTAACTTTGTCCTTAGAGATACACTCTGAAAACATGCTAAGCGAAAGAAACCCAACATACAAGTCACGTGTTATATAAATCCATTTATGTAAATGAGCTAGATTACTGTCTAGAAAGTCTGCAGAGGTGCAAAGTAAATTAGTACCTCCACAGGGTTGATAAAGAGGAGGAAATTTGAGGTGGGAAACAAAAGGGAGTAGCTTACTAATGAGTATGAGGTTTTTTTGTTAGTCTTGAATATGTATCAAAATTAAAAAGTGGCAATTATTTAAAATTTTAATGAATATACTAGAACTTGCTGACTTTCATATTTTCATATGTTATGAAAGTGTTATGGTATGGGAATTATTTCTCCATGTTTAATGGAGAAATATACATGTTTATCTAATATATTATACATAATATACATATATATTATATATGTATATATTACATATATGCACATATATTATATATGTATATAATATATTACACACACATATATAATTAGCAAAAGAAGAGGTGGTATCTAGACATGCAAAAACCCATAATGTAGAATGTACCCTGAGAATTCTTATATGAATCATAAACTAGTTTTGACTTCAGCAATCATTATCTTGGACTTAAAATTTTTTCATTAACTTTAAAGGCATGGGTTTGAAACAGACTAACTCTAAGTCCTTTCTGAAAATAATATATTAAAATGTATTAATATTTTATAATTTGAATGCATATCTCTTTGGCTCTTAACACTTACTGTTTAAGGCTGTCTTTGATTACAACCTGTTGAATCCCATGCATTACGATAATAACTGGTTTAGAAAGACATGGTGTAATAGTGGCATGAACATCAGGGAGTAACCAACCACTGTCTGATTGCTTCATAAGATAAAACTCCCCATACTTGGCACCATTATCAGGACAAGAAACTCCCTACAGTTAGACAGGTCATAGGCCCCAGAGAAATGTTGTTACTATTAAGCTGCTAAATGGACACAGTATTAAAGTATTTCCAAATGATATCATTATACCTATGGATCAATACATTTCTCAATCCTTATTTCATAAGAAGCTTCTATTTGTAATAGCTGGTCACTAACACAGAGACCCACACTGCCCAAGACGCAGAGATGAGAGACCATAGAATGCTCTAAAAGGAACATATATACCGTCTCTCCCTTCCCCAAGGCTCAGGGATCATTGTGGGAGACTGAGGAGGAAAATGCAAAGGCCAAAGGTATAGACCATCACAGGTCTTTTAGACAGCTGTGCATATGAGCTAACAGTGCTCGCAACAGTCTGTACAAAACCTGTGCAAGCCCGAGTCAGACAATATCTCAGCAAGGAAACAGAAGTTACACACAAAATTCTGACCCTAATTGTGGAGCTATTGGCAACTGTTAGCTTCCAGGAAAGAGACAGGCAGATTTCTCTGTGAGTGTAGCCCTTAGTAATTTTGACAGTGCTGCAGAGGAAGAACATACACCGAAGAACATTTGAGCTCCACTAATTGGATTTGGTGGGTTTAGACGAACAGGGTACGAAGCTGGACGGCTAGGAAAGGTGGGTGGACCTGAGAGATGTGGGAAGGGTGACTGTGAGTAAAACACACTGGAGTAAACCCTCAAAGAGCTAACTCTTTTAAAAAGTGTGTGCTTGATTACAGAAGTTAAAACTAACTAGGCACAGAAAGTTAAATACAAACGAAGGGTAAATACACCTTTGAGATGATCATCTCAGAAATGAAGATCTGAATTGCTGAGGAGTCATTAAAATTGTATAATAAAATACAGAAGTAGGTGAAATTGTCTAGCGAGAATATTTTTAAAAAATAGAGTAGAAAGAGGTAAGGATTTCATTTCAAAGATGTTGAGGCATTATCAAATGCTTTAATTTATCACTTCAACATTTATTGACCACTTCCTAAATGCTAATTAGGGCAGGTATACCACAACTGATTTCCATTGTAGTCACTCCAGGTGACTAACAGTAAGTAAACAAACAAGTAAGAATAATTTCGGTGATAATAGGAGCCAAGATGAATGCCCTAGGCAGGAGCTTGTCGGGAAGAAGGGGTGCTTTAGACGGAGCTCAGCCTTCTGTAAGGTGGTATCCGAATTAAGAGGGAACCAGGTCCTTAATGTTCCCAAAGAAAACACACAGAAAAAGGATGTTAGGTGAAACAGGACCATGCTTGTAGCACCAGAGGAAGGCCATCTGGATTATAGTAAAGACTGAGCAAATGAGGTCAGAGAAGAAAGACTCGCGGTTGCATTCTGATCGTGGCTGAGGCTATTGGAGGGATTTAAGCAGGAGAGGGGGCTGATCTGACTTATGCCAGATTACTGTAGCTGCTATGAGGTCATACATATGTCTTAAAAGGATTGTGAAACCTGTAACATGATATACAAATTAAAAGGTCCTGTTATTTCTGTGACCACTTTGAGCTTCAATGTCCTTATCCATAGATGGGATAATACCCGGAAGGCCTGGGCTAAGGAGCCCAGCTGTTTGACAAGGAATAAGTAACATGAGGCCAGTGACAGGGTAATCCTGAGCAGGTGGGAGGGATGCAGAGCCAGCAGGTGAACACTCATTTATGGGAGCTCTTTAGTGTGGTGAATGAATTCAGAGGACTAGCTCAGACAGTCCTCAGCTTGGCAGTGGGGTCTGAACCACTCATGATACTTCCAGGAAGCCGTGAACTACAATCAGTTTGGGTCAGAAATCCACTCATCTCTTCTTTTTAATGTATTTTTTTTTATTTTTAAAATGTGTGTGTGTGAGTGTGTGTGTGTGCCCATGCACACACACGAGTGGTACAGATGCCTATGGATGCCTCTGGACTTTGATCTTCCTGGAGTTTTAGGCAGTTAGTAAGCTCCCCAGTGTGGGTGCTGGGAACTGAACTCGGGTACTTTGGTCTTAACTGCTTAGCCATCTCTCCACCACAACCCTCAGTCTTATTTTCGTAAGTGCTTGTTTCCTAGCACAGGGCTTGGCACAGAAGTGGGGCTTCATTGAAAGCAGAGCACTAGTCACACAAAGGAGCTGGTGCAACACTAGATCTGCCCTGTGCTAGCTCACAGTAAGTCCCACGTTTGAAGGACACTAGATGACTTAAAGGGTGATTAAACTGGTCAAAGCATGGAAAGCATGTGCTCAGCTTGCATGAAGCCCCAGCTCACCCTCAGCTAGCTCTCCCCACACCCCACCATCCTGAGTGGTGAGTTAGCATTCAGGAGCTATGGACTCTGGAGACAGGGCCCTGTATTTCAGTTCTGGCCTTATTGTATATTCACTGTGCGACTTTGAGTATTGTAAATTACTTCTTTGTGTTCTAGTGTAGAATAAAATATCTTCATCAGTGTACTTTATGATTTAACTAATTAACATTTGTAAAGGAACTTAGAAACAATTCTGGCTATATAGCAAACACTTAAGCCCAACTATTTTCTGGATTTCTCTCCCCGTCCAGGGAGCCTGAGTTTGTGTTTGGAAAGCTAACTTCAGCATTGGTTGCTCTTACCTCAGGTAAGTCACTTGGGTTAACAGATAATATCCCAGATATATGTTAAGCACTAGGAAAGGGCAGTTTAGAATTTTAAATACAAATGGATCATAAACATGAGCTCAATTAGCATAATGAGCATAATTAGCATATATGCACTTATTCTCAGCATAGGCATCCTGCTACCCCCATGAACAAAACATGCAATGAGGTAAACTGATACACACGGAAGCAGTTATCCGAGGAGGGGATACTCCGAAAGCACTAATGTTCAAAGTTTAAGGCGTCAACACAAATTGAGCAAATGCTTTCTAAGCCTTTTCTGCGGAGGACACGCTGGGAAATTTGATGAACTGGGAGTCTTCCAAGAATGGAGAAGGCCAGCATGGTGAAGTGTGGTGGAGGAACGGATGCTGACGCTGATGCCGATGCTGGTTGAGCCTGGGGAGAAAAGCAGCTTGGGCTGAAGAGAAGAAAAACCAAACAAACAAAAAAGAAAAAGAAAAAAAAAAAAAAAAGAAAAAAAACCGAAACAGAAAAAGTGGATGGAACCAGCTGCAAAATTCTCTCAGAAAAGGAAACGCTAAGAAACCAAGGGCTATAGTTCAACACTGTGGTTTTCTGAGTAAATATGATTCTCCCTGTGCTGGAAGAGAGAAAAGGAGAGGGCTCTGGAAAGGGAAAGGGCTCCTGGTGAGAAATGACGTGCCAGTGAAGGCTGTTCAAAGGGTACCCTGGGGAGGAGGAGTGTGGGCGGATGGGCCGCGCGGCTAGAGGACGAGGCCGGCTGCTCCGCCCCCTTCCAGCTGTTCTGTTCCCAGATAGACTTCAGTCCTGGGGGGCCATGTGGTCAAGGGAGCTTTGGGGCACCCAAAGAAAAGTTCATTAAGTGTCCATTGGCTGCTCACTATTCCCTACTTTTTTCTAGAGGCAGAGAGTTATGAGGGGCAAACCTTTTCAGATTCCTTCTCTCACATTTCAGAAGCAAGAACTGCTTGAAATGTTTGGTGTATTTATGGAGATTCTCTGAGGCAGGGAGATGGAGAAGAGATGTGGTGTGCAGAGGGAGAGAGAGAAAGGGAGAGTACACTTAGGGAAATGTTTTTGATATTTTAAAAGAAAAAGTAAAATAGGAACACAACCATTTATGGGGCACATTTTTTCACACCTGGTCCTCCCTTTCCTGTAGCTCCTTGATATCCTGTCTCTAAAGCTGAACCTAAGTCTGAGAAGACTGAAGACCTGGCTTCAGGCACGAGCTATGCAAGAGATGGTAGCATTGTTGCAGCAGACATGTTGTTTATGGTTATCCAAAGCAACACCTTCCTTAATGAGAAAGGAAGCAATAAAACAGGAGCCGTGGACAGGCCAGCTGGGCCAGTCTGCCCTGGCAGGGGGCCCGTCCTCCCTAAGAAGCTGGAGCCCATTAATTCCGGACCTTTTGTATTTGGGAGTCACCCTTCCCCAGGACTTCAGAAGAGCAGATGCTCTCTAAGTGACCAGACATATCTTCTACATCGCTGGCACAAAGGATTCCTTTAGGAAGTCTCTTCTTCCTGATTTTTTCAAACACAATCTAATATTCTTTACATATTGTGTGTGTGTGTGTGTGTGTGTGTGTGTGTGTGTGTGTGTGTGTACACATGCTGCATTGTTCGTGTGGAGGTCAGAGGACTATCTGAGGGAGTTAGTTCTCTCCTTCCCACCATGTGGGTTCTAGGTTCAGCTTGTCAGTTTTGAAGGCAAGCACCTTTACCCATGTGGCATCTTGCTGGCCCTCAGGAAGCTCCTTAAGCCTTACCTATATCTCTTCCTTGAGTCTCAGCAGTCTTGACTCCGCATATATTTTTGAGTGGTCAAGGTGAACTCTCGATATTGTTTCTGTTTTGTTTGAGGAGGGGAATAACACTGACCCTGTTTTTTCTTCCTCTCTCTTCCTTCCTGAGTTCTGACTTACATTTCTTTCTTGGTCCCCCTGCCTGTCTCTTTCTTTTCTGGAGCGTTCTTCACCCTGCTGCCCTTTCTTAGCCATGGAGCCCTCCCCAGCTTTAGAACCCTCATTTGGTTTCTTGTTGCATTGCTAGCTGTAGGGAGCAACCGTTGTTCTTTCTTCCTTGTTTGGTCACTGATAGGTCTGTTGGATTGCCAGAGAGAACAGAAAGTAACTTGTATCTGATGTTACCGAACTCAGTGACCACTGAGCCCAATTAGAATTCTGATGGCTCTATTAAGGTGGTATTTACTACCTTACAGAAGCGGTGCTTAGTCACCCATCCTCTAGTCCTTTCCCTTAAAGCCCATGCAGGGTGACCTTACTACTTTAGAAAGGTGTCTTGTACTTTGGCTTTTACTTGCTCCATCTGCCCCTCTCCCCCATGTCTTTGTTAGTCTTCTCAAGGATTATTTCAAATGTTATTTCCTCTAGAGACTATTCCTCAATTCTTCAGAAAGTTTTCTTCTTTTGTCCAAGTCCCAAAGTTATCTTACGGCACATAAATGTAACTTTGTATTTTCCCCTTTTTTCATGCCCCATGAACTTCCTGACAGTGACTTTATTAAATAATCAGTCAGCAAATGAGAATATTTCATTGATGTAAAGGCAACTAACGGCCTCCAGCTAGCAAGGGCAAGCACCATGTGCTCACGGTTCCAGTCAGGGCTCTGTTATATTCTAATTGAAGTTTACTGCTTGATGTCTGCCAAAGTGAGGATCTGGTAGTTTAAGATCTATGAGTCCCACGTAAATGAGCCCGTGTGATCCTCTTGGCTCTGTCTGTACAAATAGAAAGCATGACCTAAGAGAATCTAGCTTTTGCCCTTCACACAGGCACCAGTGATTTAATTACAGGAGGAGCTAGCCGAGACTGATCAGAAGAAAGCCAAGGTTTCATTCCTGCCGTTGTATGATTTCTAGACATGGAGATTTATAGACTACACCATCAACTCAACAGCAGCTAGGAGCAAAGGGGTAAACTGCAGGCAAGTTTTAATTGGTAATGCTTATGAAAAGCACTCTGATTTCAAAAGCACTAAATTAAGAAACTATATCATCATTTTATAAAATATATTACCTTTTGTTTACAAATGCCATTCACTCATACATTATTAATCTGTGGTAACTTGCTCAGGGCCATAGAGCTTGCTTAAGTAGTAAAATGAAAACTCAAGCTCAGACCCACTTCACTGGAGAACCCATGCTCGGCCGTTATTACATTGTCTGTATTTGACATCTATTAATGATTTATTCCTTAACCTATGCAAAACTTCTTTCTAGCCATCCAAGATTAGAAGTGCTTTCAAAGAAGAGCAGCCCTGTTCTTGGTGAGGGAATACCAGTGTGGTCCCACAATTAGTTGATAACCTGGGGAGACTGCCCTGAAGGTGAGGGTTGGATAAGAGTTTTAAAACTTTCATGGTGTTTGACAAGTCTTTTCCATATTAGGCATTGATGCCTTCTGCTCCATACCCATTGTTGACAGAGGACAGGGAAAGGAGTGACGATGCAGAGGAATGTGCCACCTGTGGGTGGCTGCAGAAATAGCTCTGTGTACAAATGGTTATTTGGAGCAAAAAGGGATTATTAGTGGGAGGGGCACCTGGAGGAAACCTTACAGCATTCCCGCATGGAAGTAAGAGGATTGGTTCTAATGCTTGTCCTAAACAAAAGTAACATTACCACCATTACCAAGGTTGGTGGAGTCTGGCATTTGAGTGGGCAAAGTATCCAGGAGCCTGAAATATTGGTTAGTCAGAGAAAAGGTTGGGGAAAGGAAGGCTTGGGTAGGCAGCCAGTAAGTGCTTTCCATTCAGTCTTCACTATTGCTTATCATTGTGTTGGGTTTCTGGAATGTTCTTCCTTGTTTTCTTTTGTATGCTCAAAATGGCTGACTTCATCTTGACTGTGTGTGTTCGGCATAAGTCTTATACAATGGGGACCTTTTTAAGAGAAAGTAAGCAGAGCCACCAAGGGCTTCACAGGTTAGTATCTCTAAACTTTATAAAGTGGTTCTGCTTTCTTTCTCTTAAAAAGGTCCCCACTGTATAAGACTTATGCCCTGTAAAATTTGGATCACCCATGGATATCATCCCAAGCCATTAATGCAGTACATGTTATATTTGTGGTCCTCAGTGTATTCTCCTTTTGATCTGCTTTCTTGGCTTGTATTCCTGTTCCTCTCCACTGATATCTATGCTTTGACACTAATATCTCAGTGTGGAGTTTAACCAGGGTAGTTGACATTTTGCCAGGTTAATATTTCACATCATATTTCTAAAATAACATAAAATAAAATAAATCATTGTTCTCTAAAATGGAATATCTGGCATATACA
Organism: Uromys caudimaculatus; assembly: GCA_028551405.1. NCBI lineage: Eukaryota > Metazoa > Chordata > Mammalia > Rodentia > Muridae > Uromys > Uromys caudimaculatus. The sequence continues at coordinate 17,339,845 of CM052703.1, read as the reverse complement.
AACAGATTATAACATTATCTGGGTCCAAAAGAGAGCGCTCCTTCACCTCTACCCACATAGAAGACACTCTCCTGGTACGCCTGTATGCGACACAGTTCTCAGGGGTCTCTACGTTCATCTCTGTAGTGTCAGACCACACTGTGAAGGTAGCCACAGACTAAGCTTTCATCGTGAACAGCACACGAACAACTGTGAAGGCACTAAGTCATCACTTCTTGCTCATGTATCCCACTTACCTTGTGTTTTCCTCCTTTCAATATTTATCTGCCAAGTGATATACACTGGGACAGTAAAGAAGGATGCAGTATTGCTGAAGGAGTGAATGAATTAAAGAATGATTTCATAAACACTGTGGTTTTGGGGTTGTTGTTGTTGTTCTTTGGTTTTGTTTGTTTGTTTGTTTTGGGTTTTTTTTTTGTGTGTGTGTGTGATGATATCGGTTTGGTCTCAAACCCGGGACAACAGGCTGAGGTGTTCATTAATATATCAAAGTGGAACTGGCTACTAGATTCTCCCATTATCCCTCAGTCTCTACCTGTTACCAGTCCTCCTGGCTGGCATACACTTCTCCCAGCTGCCCTTCACTATATAATCCAGCCATTTTGGTTACCTGGCCCTTTTCATCTATTCTTCATCCTCCTGGCTTCCTGGTTTGGCTCTCCCATCTTGTCTCTTCTCACCTGGGCCAGCTCAGTCTGGTCATGTCCACTCTGGACTCTCCCAGATGTCCCTGCCTCTGACTATACTCTCCTTTTTATCTACAGTAAACTTTCTCCTCCACCACACCTAGGAATAGTCATGTTTTCTTTCCCTCTCCCTCTCTCTCTCCCTTTCCCTCCTCCCCACCCCCATTCTTCTGGTGCTTAAACACAGAATCAGTCATGTCCTTTCTTTTTATTTTATTTTTTCACTCAATAAGTACAATTTTTAATCTATTGATGTTTACATTTTCTAGTTTCTCCCCCTAAAGAATAACATTATTATTTCCCTCTCTAATCATGCTTCTAGCTATTCTGCCATCCTCAAGAGTAACTATTTCTTAATCTGTTAAGAAGCTCATATAAGTGGACAGACTGACAAACCAGAAGGTTCACTGAGAACCAAGTTTCTTTCTGATATGTTTATTACTTTACCAGGATTATTTTTCTACCTTACTTCCACAGCCTAACATCTAAGATATATTGAAAGCAGCATAATATCATTATATTTTTTGAGTCTTCAAAAGAGTTGACCTTTATTCAATAACATAAGCAAGAAGTGAATAAAGGACGTTAAGTGTGGCGCCCGTTGCCGCCTACACATCTTCCAAAACCTTCACACGACCAATTTCTAAGTAAAACTATGTGCTGTGCCTTATTAGACTTAACTCTTAGCTGGGCGCCTCCCTCTGATACTCGTTATGCTGTGTAATCACCAGGGCTTCCTTATCTTCTAGTTACAGCCCCTCTTCTTTGACTACTGAGTCCAGGAAACAATCCCTGGTGAACCAATGGACCTGCTAGACTCCTCAGGCTGCGTACAAATCCACCACTCTTTGTTCTCGAAAATGCTCATGGTATTTTCCTCTCCTAGGTAGCAGCAACTTACAGGAAGGACAATCAGAGGGATGGAGGGATGGAGGGAGGGAGGGAGGGAGGGAGGGAGGGAGGGAGGGAGAAGGTAGCAAGTGGCTGTTTTAGATACCTGTGCGTCATGTGACATTTGGCATTTTTCTCTGAGGTCTTTTTAAGGACCACACCCTCACACATCTACCAATGGCACTAAACAGTAGCCTAAGAAAACCTGCACCAGAGAGGCCCTTTCTTTGGGTGTCACTTGCTCTGGAAGACTGCTCACAGCTTCTCTCCCTTTACATTGTAAGATGGATAAATGCCACACGGGTTCCCACAACACACTATTGTAACCGGCACTGCACATTACTCTCAGCATGCTTTGTTGACTGCTTTCCACTAGACTATAAGGTTGACGAGGACAAATGTCACATTAGCTTTGCTTACTATTGTATTCTCAGAAGTCTGGAAAACACTACAAACAGCCAGGTGATAAATGAATGGAGAAAGGACAGAGAGGAAGAAGGAAGAAATTAACTTTTCAAATACTGAGGAAGCCAACTGTAGTTTATTTAATATTCAAAGTGCAATCATATGGACACTACTTTTGGAAATACTTTCCTCCTGACTGGGATTTCACCAACTCCTTCCTGTACTTATTGAATTGCTGAAAATAATATAAAAAGTGTTATTTCCTCCTCTGATTCCTCCAGGAGATGAAGACACAAATCACAGAGTCCAAATGACTTAAGCCAAAGTGGTTCTTCTTGGTTCTTATGTCATTGTTTTGGCGTCAGCCCAGCTGTCCACACCATACCATCTGCGCTGTGTCCTAAATGTCTCTCACTTTTCCCATTTGACCTGTCTCTGCATTGTGAGATTCTCAACTCTTCCCTTTGACTCATCTCCCAATACTGAGATGATCAGCCTTGTTCTAATGGGAAGGCGTGTGTGGAACATCCAAAGGTGGGGGCTGTCCAGACATTTCACTGGCTTCCAAAAGTACCATATAGATTTTCATCTAATATGATAATTCACTGACTGCTGAGAAAACAAGAGTTCTTCTCTAAATGGCAGTCCAAATTTGGAAACCACAGCTGCTTTTAGCAATTGAGTCATTGCCTTTCAGGTGCCAAAAATATCACCTATCATATTCTCCAGGGTTCAAAGTAAGAGGAAAGAGAGAAAAGGCAAAGAACAAATGGAGAATAAAGGTAGTACGGAACATTGCTAGTCACAAAACTTATTGAAGTAACTGTAGTAACTAACAGTATAACAGCAATAATGAATTAATACAACACCTGTGTGTAACCACCTTCATTTCCTTAAAGAGGAGAGAATGTAGAATTCTTAGCATCTTCACTTTATAGGTAAAAAAATAATAATAAAGTCTTGGAGCCCCAACTAAGGTGAAAGCTGACAGCTGTTATCACCAACACTAGCTGAGTGAAAATGCCTTCTAATGATCCTGCCTGATCATCCTGATGCACCCAGCCATAAACTCTTCCGACTAACAGTTTCAGGTACTATGGAGCAGGTAAACTATCCCGGCTATGCCGTGTGCAAACTCCGGCTTATATGTTCCATCCCTTAATAAATGATGCTTTCGCCATGACGCTTTGGAGAGATTGGTTACACAGCCATAGAATCAGAATAGGGACCATGCATTGAAAGGACTGCTGGGCATGTTATATTTATAATGGCCAAAAGGTGATGCCTGGTCCAGGAGGCTGTTACTTATAGGTCATTTCTCCTGGGGCCTCCAAAGTTCCTTCCTGAAGTGGGAGGCCACTTCAAGGGCAGCAGGCACATTTAAAACGGCTTGAGTCTCAATTTTCCTTTTCCTTATATTTCTGGGACCCTATATAAAACAAGAAGTGAGCTTTGCTCCTACTTTGGCTTTTGGATGTTCTGTGAAGGTTAAGGACTATGCAGTGGTAGAGGGTGAGATGGAGAGAGAATTCCTTCACCCCTGTTTTACCTGCTACACTTAACTAATAAGATGCACACAGTAGGACCGTCTCTCTTGGCATGGTACTACTAACACCGATCCTTTACTCAAGTTCAAAGCTGGAAGAGCAAAGGGACTTGAGTATTTCCCACACTGCTGCAATAAGAACACTTAGAAGGCACTCTGAAGCACGAGTATCTGCACGGCGTAGGCTGAGAGGATAACTTACAAGTAAATGAACAGAAGCACGTTCCTTCTAGGGTCCTTCTAGGGAGCAACACTTTAATTAGCAGAGTGAGTCTAGAAAAATTGCAGGATTCCATAGATTGACTTCTGTTTGTTTTTGAGGCAGGGTCTCATTAGCCGAGTCTGGCTTCCAACTCATGATCCTCTTGCCTCAGCCTCTCAGGGGCTAGGTTATAGGCATGCACCACCATGATTAGCATTAGGTGACATTCTTCCACACCAGGCAACATGTTAAACCTATTCAAATATTAAAACTTAAGACTGAATTCCTTGAGGCTACATTTTATTCTATTTTGTGTTTCCGGAATCTGCCACTTTGCCTGGTGCTAGTGATACTTCCCACTAACTGCTGTCAAACAGACTGGCAGAAATATTTCAGAGCATTTAGCTCTTCTTGCCTAATACAAGGTAGTGCGAGAAAAAGGTTCTAGTCGGTGTACCCTGGAGTGCGGGGATCCATTCTAGCCTGTGTACCCTGGGGTGCGGGGATCCATTCTAACCTGTGTACCCTGGGGTGCGGGGATCCATTCTAGCCAGTGTACCCTGGGGTGCGGGGATCCATTCTAGCCAGTGAACCCTAGGGTGCAGGAATCCATTCTAGTCAGTGTACACTGGGGTGCAGGAATCCAGGGGTCTTGAGAATTCTCAGGTTCTAACATTCTCCAAGATTTGCTGAACATGGAGGCTGTATGTTATTAGCATATGAAATTAGGATGAGTGTAGTGGCTATTCCCGATTGTCAGCTTGACTATATCTGGAGTGAACTACAATTAGAGTGAACCAGAATTAGAAGGCTCACCTATGATCCGGATCTTGAGTCTGGCAGACACAAGTTTCTGACCTGGATCTTGGCATGGAGATCTTGAGGCACAGTGGCCATGAAAAGCTTAGGCCCAGGCAAAGGAGTACACGCCCTTAATCCCAGGAGACTGAAGCAAGGAGATCTCTGAGTTCAAGGTCAGCCTGGGACAAAGCAAGTCCCAGATCCAGGCGTGGTGGTACACACCTTTAATCTGGGCCATACCTTCTGCTGGAGTCCTATATAAGGACATTGGAAGAAGGAAGATTAACTCTTCTTTGCCTGTGTGCCTTGTGGGACTGAGCAACTGCTAGATCCTTGGACTTTCATTCACAGTTGCTGCTGACCATTGTTGGGGAGTTGGACTACAGACTGTAAGTCATTAACAAATTCCCTTACTATATAGAGACTACCCATAAGTTCTGTGACTCTAGAGACCCATGACTAATACAGATGAGAGTATAAAAAATGCTCCGACTTCCACTTTAGTTCACAATGGTGCTTTTCTATGACAGCTTCAAGAGAGGTTTCTTTCAGAGGTAGCTTTAAATAGGAGCCATTCATTCATCCACCTACCCCTTCACCCCACATTTACAAAGGGCCTACTTGTTGAGAGGTATTTTATCTGCTCAAAAAAGATAGCTGAGCATCCTCAGAGTCCAAATTTCTGGAAAAGAACCTGACTGCACAGCACAAGACACTTCATTTTAATGAGGCCCAGTAAAAATTGTAGACACAAGATACTTGTAATTCAGGATGAGCAAATCTAAATATCTCAAAATGTGACCCTCCCTGTAGCCTATAATCCACAAAGTCACTAGGCAGATGACCATTTAAGGCAGAGATGTCCTCTGGCCACACCAAGCAGAGCACCAGGGCCGAGACTAACACATTGCTAAGGACCCTCGCTGGTTATTTGGATCAGACATTACCTAAGGGGTCTTGCTGGGAAGGCCTACGAACAGCTGCTTAATCTGATTTAGTTCCCTTTTCCTCTTTACAGACTCAGCTCTTGCATGGATATGAATCAGAGTCATTTGCTCTCAAAACCAGAATGTCAATGAATGTGAGCAATGAGCATCTCCTTAAACCCGCATAAATCCCCAGGGAAAAAATACAAGCAAACTTGCCATTTCTTTACTAATCTACTTAGAATTAACTGTTAAAGTATTATTTTTATTAAAATAAAGAAGCCTTCTAAATAAAAATAAGAGTTTTGCTTCATTTTACATATAGAACAAAGTTGGAAGGATGAAGAAAAAGTCTGTTTTTTAAACAAACCTTTAATATGATTCCCATGTGGAGTTTTTGTTCTTTGAATTTTACTTTTTGTTTTAATTAGTTTATAATAATTGCACACATTTATAGGATACTGTGTACTATTTCAGTTGTACAATAAAGATTTTCACCTCCTCATTATTTCTTTACATTTAGAGCCTCTGGACTCTCCTTCAGTTATTGATAAACTGCTTTACCGTGAATAGTTACCTTTTCGTGCTGGAGACATGAACATATTTCCACCGCCTCACTGTGTTATTGTGGTACTTGTTATCCAACTTTGCTGTTTTTCCCAGCTCTCCTCTTCTAGTGTCTACTGCTTTCTAGTTTGAGTGAACTGTTTTGCCTCTTGCACAAGGAACACGCAGTATTTCTCATTCTCAGTTGGGCTTACTCTATCCCCATAATGACCTCCAGTTCCATCCATTTTTCTGAGAATGACAGGATTTCATTCTTTGAAGCACAATGAATGTTATACTGTTTCTTTATTTGTCAACTGATAGAAATCTCGGTTGATTCTGAATCTTGGTTATTTTCAACAACGCTGTAGGAGGCGTGGGAGTGCAAACAGCTCTTTGGTACGATGACGGTGCTTCCTCCCGACGCCTGGACCGCGCAGCTCTATCCCTGGCTTTTCAAACACTTCGGCACGATTCCCCACGATTACACTACTTCCATTCCCATCAACACTGTGTAAGAGCTCCACGCCCTCGACATCATCAGTAAGAACGGATCTAGGTCTTGATGTGACAAATAACTGAGAAACGATGATCCACAGTCATCACCGAAAGAGTGTGATGCTGGCCACGCCCATCGGGACGCTTTTCCTACCCTGGTTCCCACAGCACTGAATTCCAGCTGAGACCCCGTGACCTCCCCCTGTCTTTGTTCCAAGCTCATCAGCTCACAGATAATTTTACTCACTTTCTGAATTTTCCTAATCTGGTCAGAGAGTGTATCTAACAGACGAGTTTTCAGGAAGTCCATCACCTTGACCACCCGGCCATCAATGTAGCAACTGGAATAGAAATAAAATAAGAGTCAGATACAATCTTGAACAGGGGACTAGAAATATATTCCTCTTAGCAGAAGTCTCTGTTTCTTGAGGTAAGGTTGGCCCTGAGCTTCATCTCCTGATAGTTTTGACTCTTAATGCTTTTAAAGCACATACTATACTTTGTATCTTCTCTGTTTGTCAGCTGCTGTGACTTTTTTTTTTTTTTTCAGACTTGCTTAGGTAAAATCCCATTTCTTGCTTTCTGGGAAATGACAGAAAATTCATAATCTAAACTGGGCAATAGAAAAAAACGTACTTTTTTCTTGGGAAAGGGACTTAGCCTTCGATCTCATGGCTGCTTCTATCTTTACCTTAAAGCAATGTAAGCATGGGAGAGTTTTAAAGGAATACCCAAACATTTGCTAGGTTTCCGTTTTTAAATAAAGAAAGAGATAACAGAGCAAAATTCTGATGCAGTGTCTCAAGTGTTTCCAAAAAGCTTGCTTCCCTGGTAAAATTCACTAGAGCTGAGCTTCCCTCCATCCCTGGGAAGAATGAACGAGTGAATGCAGGAAAACTGAAATCCACAGATTAGCCCAAAGCACTCTCCTGAACTAAAGGGCTGGGCGCCTTTGATTTGCTTTCAGTCTGGTTTTCATTAGAAGCTTAAGGGAATCATCAAGTTGCACTGACACTGTGCTGTGAACATTTGGCGAAAACAGGCCCATCCCACTTCATGTGGCCCTCCTTCCTGAGCAGACGCGCTTCAGGTCAGGTGGCCTTCAGGGCCTCGAGCCTCCCCTATGCCTATCATTGCAAAATCTGAACTAAATACATTTTTAAATGCTTATGATTCCCAGATGCCTAGCCTAATCTACTAAAATCTTATTGGTTGATAACTAATGATAGATTTTCTTTCTTTTGAAATAAAATATCTATTTATTAGTACACACAGACCTATATGAAAATTCTTAATGTTAAATCTCCATGCCAACACATGCTGTATTGGATGCTTGGGTTTAAAATCTTTTATTATAAACAGGTGCTCTGACTGAAGTAAGGAAAGGGGGCAGGTCTTTCTCAACCTCCTGCTGGCATCTCTCACCACCATAAGACATTTCCAAAGAACCCAATGTTTAAATCACTGATACGTTAAAAAGGATCTGCTTCTGGAGAGGTCTGAGTTCAGATTCCAAATTTGGTGTTTGCTACTTATGTATCTCAGATGCTTTCCTCGTCTGTACAGACCTGTTTCAGCATATTTAATTGGTTTTATCATCTATCCATCCATCTATCTATCTATCTATCTATCTATCTATCTATCTATCTATCTATCTATCTATCTATCTAATCTATCATCTATCTACTCACCTACCTGTCCATCTATATGGCTTTTGTTTGCATGCTTGGTTTTGAGACAAAGTCTCATTTTGTAGCCCAGGCTAGCCTGGAACTCACTGTGTAGCTCAGGCCATCTTTCCCCTTTTCCTTTATTCCTTTGTTCAAGTTACACAGACCTTAGAGTTAAAGACCCAAGTTCAATATGTTTTGTCACCTACTACCCAGGTGATATTGGGTCCCCACCCCCTTTTCCAAGTTGGCATAAAAATTAATGGGTTTAACTGTACCATTTTCATACAAACATATTGTTGGGAAACCCTGCTATTTAAGGTTGCCTTCTACCATGTCCTGAAAGCTCCTCTGAGCTCTGTGCAAGATGGAGGACTCCCTTTTCCAGCAGGGCTTCCTCTTCTCTGCCTGACCTTGTCTGGGGAGCCTGACCCCCACACCCTCTACCTGAGGAAGGTCACATAGTCCTCGACAAACATACAAGTTCAATTTCCTTTCCACTCAGCAAGTCCCAGGTATTCCTGGAACGCCTCTCCATGCACATGAGGCAGACCCAGTATGTTAAACTCCAGCCAATGACTTACATTCATCTGAAAACTCCTTCCCACGCTCCAAGGTTCCTTTATAGCCCTTGTCAACCCTGAATAAAGTGTACGTGCACAAGCCGTCTCACCGAAGATCATCTGAAGAGAGCTGTTTCATTGAGTGTCATCTAAAAGATCTGTAACACTAAAATCCTCAGGGATGGCTTTCTCCCGCCCCTGCCCCACCCTTCCGGGCTCTGCTTCACCCTTCCATCCCTGTGTGCAATGGCACCTGGACACAGAACTACAATATATTTGGATTTCTCTTTCTATAAGATGGGTTTAAAAATTCAAGCCTGGAGCCAGCAAGATGGCTTAGTGTGTAAAAGGTATTTTCTACAAAAATCTGATGATCTGAATTTGACCTATGGAACCTATCTCTGACTTCCACGTGTGTGTCCTCCCTCCCACTCCTCCCTCCCCATCCCTTCCCATCTCTGTGTGTATCTGAGTCTGTCTGACTGACTGTCTCATATACACACTCACCCAATACAAATAAAAATGTAAAATAGTAAAAATTCAATATTTTTGTGAGGTTGCTATGGTGAGCAAATAAAGAAAAATACTGGCCATAGAGCCTGTCTAGCACATAAAAGGTATCCAATAACTAAATATGGTCTGTCAGGTTACTTAAAGGCCCAAGGTAGCAGAAACTTAACTGAAAGGCTGTGGTGTGAGGTTGCAGTGGGAGCCTCTCTCCAGAAGAGAACACACTCACCCACTGCGAGGCTTGGAGGAGGGAAGCAGCAGTAAAGACAGACAGACAGGACTCCTTGCAGGTGAGGCAGAAGGAAATGTGCCCCAAATGGCTGTTTGGTCAGACTGGTGTTCTATTTTTCTGGATCCAGAAGTGGTCCAATTGTTCCTTCATCCAGCAGAGGAAGAAGCTCCAACAGAAACTCCAACTTAAGCCTTTTACAGCCTATTATTGACCCCATTTTTAGCCTAACAAGCTGGATTTAATTATTCTCAGTTGTTCCTTGGCTACTCCTCAGTACTGAATTTGGCCTGGAGCAGGTAGAGCCACAAGCAGAGAAACTGGGGTACAAAGTTACCTTGATGGTGTGGGTTAAAAAGTGATCTGGCTCTGTACGAGGGAAGGCATACAAGTGCAAGTGCCCGGCTATGACGAAGCACTGATCCTTAGAGGACGCTTTGGAGAACATTATTCGGAGGAGGAGGACATTTAGGAATTGGAGCTGGGCCACAGCTTGCCAAGGGAGAGGGGATTCGGTTTGACATGTCAAAGATGCGGAATGTCAAGAAGGAAGTATGTACCAGGTACTTAGAGATAGAGGAAAATCCAGATGGACAATGTTGACATGTCTTCTTCATCTTAGGAGTCACGGGTTAAGCAATGGCCATAGATGAAGATGCTGAGCAGATAAGGGAAGGTCACAGAGACGGCAGAGGCCCTTTAAAGTGCTTCTCAAATACTGCCCTGGGCGTTGTCTGTACCATTGACCCAACTAAGGGGCCCTGTCCCTGCCCTAAACAAAACAGCATCTTTCTAACAATCCCAGTCTAAGTCTAATTTTAATTAGACTGAGAATTTCAATAATTTTCATTTACAATTTAAACTCACTTTTGTCTTAAACTGTTTAAACAGGAACTGTGGTCACTAAAATTTGGGATGTTACTGAAGAGAGGGAAAGGGGGTCTGTTAACAACTGCATGAACTGGATAAACCTGAAGCCTCTTTTATTATATTTTTTTTCTAAATTTAGACAGGAGCTCACTCTAATCAAGTTTAGCCTGGAACAATTCACTATGCATCACAAGTTGGCTTCAACTCACAAACAGCCCTCCTACCTCAGCCTATTAGAGAAAGCTCTGCTTATCACAGAGAGCTTTGGTTCCAATAATACATCTCCATAGTGCCACAGTAATGGGCCCAACATAGCACACAGATACTGGCATAAAAAAGTGAAGCAGTCTGTGCCCACCATTTAGTGATAATAAACTGCTTATATGATGATGAGGGCTATTTAATTACTCATTTATTTATTACATACATAACTATGGCCCAACTCCAATAATACTGATTGCTAACAAAGACTGGGTAAAAGGAAGCCAGGCTAGGTTACTACAAATTTTTCCAGTGATTTGGGGGCAACTCTCTTTTTTGCTGTCCTTTGTCCTCAGAAGATAATGGTGATTCTTAGCTACCCACCTACAAGAGATAGTTAGTTTAGTAACAGCTGCAGAGGATCCGAGACAGATAAATAAAATAGAAAGAAACTGGTGGGGGAGAGCAAAGAACGTGTTCAGTTGGAGAAACTCTAGGAAGCTTTATCTAATCCCGACAGTGTGCTTTTGGAATCCTCTCCGGTAACACTGTTAAGTAAACCTTAGCTCTCCTCCGAGCTCTTATAAGTCCTAACTTTGCTAAGGTCACACAAAGAAAGGAACTCAGTTGATGGGTGATGCCAGGAAGGGAGTGTTGAAACAACCTTTTCATAGCTACTGTAACGAGTTGAAACGTTTGGGCATGGTCAGAACAGTCTGTCTTGCTTGATGGCAGCTACTGTCACTCTTAGAGTGGCAGGTCGCCCCAAGCATGGCAGGAAGGCTGAGTAATCAAAGCAGAAGTGGCCTCTTATCAATAAAATTTAAGATTTTATTTCCTATATGATATACTTCATTTTATGTTTTAAAGCACTGCTGTGTTTGTATTAAAAGAGAAAGAAATGTAGATTAAAAAGTAAGGACAAACAAAAAAGTAGAATAAAATGAGTACTCACTTAAAAGAGCAACACTTCGAATCTTTGTTCACATTTTGATAAATATCCTTCCAGGATTTTTTTATAGTCAGTATACATGAAAATCCCTACAATGTACTACAGTAAAATCTATTCTAGACCCCATTGTACTGACATGTAAATGTAAGTTTGTCGTCTCACAGACACACTGGCCAAAGCATCCTGTTGATTTTTACCCCCATCCTGATCCTGAATCCTGAATCCTGAATACCCTGCCATGCAGCTGCAGCTGCAGCTCTCCACCCGTCTCCATCCCAAATCCTCAAGACTCAGTTGTAGGATTGTTTTACAATTAGCTACTTATGCCCATTAGCTTCTTAAAACATTTAATGAGGAGAGTTTGTTGGCCCCAGGGGCAGCTGGTTCTGTTTACCTGGCCCTTTGCTTTAAGAGGAAAAACCTTTGCCCCTTATTATCTGACCCCTTCTTTTATTTCAGGTAATTGCATTAGGGCTGGCTTCCCAATGCTCAGGAATTTCCGGAGCTTTTCCCCCCGCCTGCTACTTTCAAAAAGGAGGGGCAGTCTACTCAGAATTTTAACACCCAGCCAGCTAACTGAGCAGGTAATTCCATAAAACTGAAGTTTTCCCCTCCAAAGGGGACTGGGGTTGGGGGGGCCTAAAAATCATTGGAACAACCTTGTCGACTTGTAAAACCTAGTCTGACACCTCGAAGTCAAACAGTGGAGAAAGCTGATTGGAGACTCCATGGAGCTGTATAAAATGTGCTTGCCCTCCTCCGAAGGGCCTCACTCCGGGCTCCTGCTGAGCTCTTTGCTCTTGCTATAGGGTTTGATTCTGAGGCAGGGCCATTCTTCATCTTCCCTGCAGTGGGTCGCACTTCCTATCTTGTGTTTAAAATTACTTGGGGCAGGAAAGCTTGAATGAAGTGAATATTCCGACAAAAAGATTCTAGACGATATAAATGCTTTTTAAGTGTTCTTAAACTTGTTTGAGTAATTCCATGCATAAGTTACCCAACAGACTAAAATATTACAGTTAATTGGAAAGAGTTTGTACTATGAAAAAAACATAGCAAATTAGTATACACAAAATATGGGGTTATGGGCATCCCCCAGCACACGATGGATACTCGAAGATAATACTCAACAGAATGAGTGACTGGCTGCGATTTAATCCATGCTGAGCCTCGGGTGTGGACCTGAGAGTGACGTGTCTCAGGCTAAGCTCCCCACTCCTAACCTGTCCCTCTCAGTTAACTCCTTGCAGATTTTGGATCCTGAGCCTGAAGTGTAGTATTTCCCCCTTGTATCCAGAATTCTGTGGAGGGACACTGTCTTGGCAGAGGCTCAAACAGCTGGACCTTGATCCCAGCACTGCTGGGGAGAGTTTGCAGGAAGCTGGGAAAGGAATGGGTGGGAAAATCCTGCATACTTCAGCCATGGGAGTGGGCTCTGAAGAGGCCTCCTCTAGGGATTCTAAGAGTTACAGCAGGCAATGGCACTGAGCTTGGGGACAGGAACGCATCCAGGTGTTTTATGTCTGAAAAGTGATTGTGGGGCCATCTTTGCAACGAGATCAAATGTACAGAATACAAAATTAGGTTCAAAAGTAAATATTTATACAGAATGACAAAATAAATTACAAGCTCCTAGAAACTTGAAAATCTTTCTTCTTTCTGTCTTTGTCCCCACGTCTTCCCCCATTTCCTCTAGTGCTCATTCTCCTGCTTCTTAGGCAATTTAACAGAAATGTATACGTAGGAACACTTCCTGATAGCGCCCTTTAGACAACTAACAATGCTCAGTAACTCCTAGCAGTCAAACAAAACCAAAACCAAAACAACCAACCAAACAAAAACCCGAGGAAACAAACAAACAAACAAAAAACAATTCCAGAAAGGGCTAGAAGTTAAAATCATTACCTTTTTGGTAAACCTAACAGTGGGGCATCAGTAGGAGAAATGGCAGAGCCTAAAATGCCAGAACTTACCACCCACATAGTATTTTTTAAACGTCTCTTTATTCTTGAAATGTTGATGTATGTATGCAATGAAATGTGATCACTTCCTTGTGCTGGGTCCTGTGTGTTGCAATACCAACCGGCTAGCTGAGATCTGCGCACTGGTACAACACTGGCACAGCTGTTATAGATGAAACTAACTGATTTCTGGTTGAAGATGACAGTATCTATCATGGAAACTTGAAGAGAAATTGAAGAAGACACTAGAAGATGGATAGAGCTTTCATGTTCATGGATTGGAATAATTAGTGTTTTTTTTTAAAAAATGGATATAACATTGTAACTAGTCTATAGATATAATGCAATCTCCATTAAAATTTCAATGATATTCTTCACACTAAAAAAAAATTTTCTTTTACAGAAATCCACAAAATCTTGAATAGGCAAAAATAATTCAAGCAAAAAGAATGCCAGAGGTATCAGAATATCTGAACTCCAATTATACTATATAGAACCATAATGACAGACACCATGGTTCTGGTGCAAAAACAGGCATGCAGACTAATGAAAAAACCACACAGAAGACCAAAAGTAAATGCATACAGTTATAGACACCTAAATTTTGACAAAGATGCCAAAATATACATTAGAACAAAGACAACCTCCTGAACAAAAACTGGATATTCACTTACAGAAGAATAAAATTAGAAATCTATCACTCTGAGCAAAATATCAATGTAAGGTGGATCAAGAACGTTAATATAAGATGTAAAATGTGTAAGAAAAACACTTTAAAATCTAGGCGTATGCAAGAACTTTCAGAAAAGGCAGTAACTCTAGGAACTAACTAGTCAGATTACATAAAAGTAAAAAGATTCTTTACAATAAAGGAAATAATCACCAGAGCGAATGGAGAGGGGTAAATGTGCCGAATGAAAAGGCCTACATGAGGCTGAGATAGAAACAGTTGGTAAGTTACCTACTTTACAAGCCTGAGGGCCTGAGTTTGAATCCCCAGCACCCCACAGCCAAGCTGGGTGTAGTGGTATATGCCTGTAACCCCAGGCTATGGAGGAGGTAACAGGAAGGTCCCTCAAGTGTGCTGGCCAGCCAGTCTTGGTCATTTGGTGAGCTCCAGGATCAGGGAGAAATCTTGTCTCCAAAGGTAAGGTGGTGAGAGACCGAGGAACACACTACACCCGGTCCACACAGGCATGTGCACACAACACACACACAGACTAAATAATCAATAACTACAAAAATTAAACATGATCCTTCCCCTGAAAACCGTTCCAGTCAATAAATGGACTGAAGAACTGAGTTGCAATTCTTGAATCAAGAGCCACAAATGACCAATAAATATTTTTAAAAGTGTTTAGTATCCTCTTAGCCATTAAGAAAAGCCAACGAATGCTACTTCAAGATTCTCTATCACCATAGTAGGAATGGCTAACACCAAGGAAACAAAGGAGAAAAAATGCTAGGGAGAATGTGGGAAGGGAGGAGTCTTTATTTGTGGCTGAGAAGTGTGATTGTGTGCAGTCACTACTGAAATCACCTCAGAGGTTCTTCCGAGAATTAAAATGAGAGCAAGCACGTGACTCAGCCTTACTACTCCTAGGTGTGCGGTGGAAAGACGCCGAGCTCTGCCATAGCGATGCTTCATGTTTACTACTGGACTCTCTCTAATAGCCAAGAAATAGGGTCAGTGTAGATAATGGATCAAAAATACATGGAATAAATATGTATATACAGTAGGATTTTATTCAGTTATAAAGAAATGAAGCCAGGATATTTACCAGTGAGCAAAAAAAAAGCCAGACTCATAAAGCTAAATACTGTATATTTTCCCTCATACAGGGTTCCTAGATTTTAATTTGTATGTATGCGTTTGTAATTACGTGTGTGTGTGTCTGTGTGTGTGTGTCTGTGTGTGTGTGTCTGTGTGTGTGTGTCTGTGTGTGTGTGTGTCTGTGTGTGTGTGTCTGTGTGAGGGTGTCTAAATGTCATACAAATAGAAAGACAGCCATGGGAAGAGATGAGAACAAGGAGCTTGTGTTGGAGGGAAGGGGCCATGGGTAGTACCAGTGATCTGAGAGTTGTCAGTCTTAGGAAGGGAGCCAACAGGAGGCCACTGAGACAGAACACAGGAGGGAGGCTGGGAGGCCAGCAGGGACCAAGCACTATGAAAACACCACACTGAAACCCATTACTTTGTATGCCAACTTAAAAAATAAAAACAAACCACAAAACAAAACAAGCATATATGTAACCTCTCCATGTTCGTGTAGTGTTACATAAATAAAGTTATGTGACTTATATGATTTTTCAAGCATACAAGCAATACTATATGGTTTATGGCTTCTCACGCACGTAGTAGAAATATTGAAATGTGTGCTAGAAGCATGCAATTTGAAATTATTCAGTTGTATGCCTGGGAAAATAACGAGGCTAAGCTGGGAAACGCGTATACTTCACTTTTATATTTGAATGTTCTGTTTCACATACAATATCACAAGCGAAACAAAACTAGCAGTGAAACTTACTATAAATGGTGGATATATATCAAACTTATATCTAATTCTGCTTCCAGTTTTTATATTTTATTTTATTAAGTCTACTGTAACAGTATTTATGTAGTTAAATTATCCTTTCTCCTCAGGAAGAGAGTCAATAATGAATCCTCTCTGAGAAAATGTATATACAAGAACTTTTTAAAATACAAAAACAAGCAAACATAGACACTATTTAGGAAAAGAGGTCCGTGTGTAAAGGTGGAAAGGTGAGTGGGCACAGATGCCAAGAGTGTTAATATTTTCCCCTCTGGGAGGCTGCATGGGACTAAACGTCACTGAGTTTATGAAGCTAAAAGCACAAGAATCAGTTTTCGTCCAGTTGAAATGTACAGAATCATTACTCAGACTACACTGCTGTACCTGCTAGTGACTTCTTCTCAGTCAGCAGGTGGGGCCTTGGGTAAACTGTCTGAATGAAGACAGGCCATGCTGTGCTGGTGAGCACACTGCAGTTTGGTGGGAAGGAGAACAGCCATGGCTTTCGAGTAGGAAGGGGGTGATCCCGAAGGGGTTCTTGTAGTTTTTCACAGCAGCTTATCCTCTAAGTTCAATTACTGTAAGGGTATACAGTTGGTGCCTGGTATTTCTTTTCATAGTTGTGTTCTTTCTACCTTAGAACTGGAAGGACTATATGACTTCGAGGGCCTTCTCATCTCCAGGATTGCAGACCCTGCGATAAACTTGTTGTCTTGTTATAAAGCTCATTCCTAAGTTTCCTTCAAGTACTTCTAAAGAGAAATTCTAAGTTCTCCTTCTACATCCAGTCCACCACTATTCAAAAGGCAGATGTTAGCAGGTACCATAGTCTCTCTTGGTCACAGGAAAGCCCTTGGCAAAAGGAGCCCACTGAAACCCAGAGGCACCTGCTGCCATTAGATGTGCCTCTGCACTTCAGCTTCCCATAATGCCCCCGTGTACTAAGGATGGAGTTCCACAGCCTGAAGATATGGGCACTTTGTGCTTCCTTGTCATGAGTGGTGTTCCAACCAAAGTTCCTTAATAGTGCTACTACAGGGTTATACACCAGACACCTCAAATCCTTTTCAGTTAACTCCTCTCTTCTGTGCAGATGGAATCCACCGTGCTTGGTAAGCATCTTTTCATCATATGTAGTTTCACTGATCCTGAGAATCTCCCCAGATGAGGGTCTGTTCTTCAGACCTTTCCAGATGAGAAAGCTAAACTGTAAGATAAGAGCCAGATGGACTGGCACGAGAGGCTGGGGCTCATCTCAGGACCCCCACTTTGAATTTACAATGCTTGACATTCCTCGCCCCCCCCCCCCCAGCTTTCCTGCCAGATTGTGCGTGTCTGGCAGAGAACACACTGGCGCCAGAGCCAGTAGGTACAGAATGGGATGTAGGAGAGGCACTGAAGGGAAGGAATGGATCCTATCCTTCAAAGGAAGCAAAACAAAAAGTCGTGGTGGCCGTGAAGCCACACGGGGTCCCGGTTCAGAACAGCAAAACGTGGTTTCTTGGTTTCCAGAGCCCCATTCAATTTTAGTTTGCAAAGAGCTAATAGATTCACATGGTTCAAAATCAAAAGGAAAAGAGTAGATGGTGAGAAGTTTCCCTTCTGCCTCTATCTTTGTGACCTCATTTCTCCTTTTTTATGCAATAAATGTTGCCAGTTTTTGTATTTCGGTGATTGTAAGCATACATGTAAGCAGAACATTCTACACTCTGCTTATGACTACTCTCACCTCTAAACACTGTCATGTCGAATTGTTCGAATTAGTACACAAGATCTTCCTATCTTTTAAAATTATATTAGCATTCTATTACAAGAATATACTATGGCTTTATTTAGCAAATTCTCTGTTACTAAAACTCTTTAGCTAAATTCTGTTATTACAAACAAAGCTGAACCAAGTAACACTGTGGAATGCGTGCCTAAGGGAAGTAGGTTTCAGTATGAGTTCTCACGCTCATAGCCCTAGGTGAGCCAGCTGGTGTTCTCAGCCTTTAGAGATGTGAATGAGAAACGGGATCAGCAGCAGTGTAGCATCTCCCCACAGCACACCCATGGGCACTTCCCCAAGACCGAGAACTATACTGAAGGAATATCAATTACATGAAAGTTTCACAAGCTGGTTTATTAGCTCATGCTTTAATTATTTAACAAACTAGATTATTAATATTGTTTACAATATATTTTGAAGAAACAAACCTAGTCTACCTGCAGTATCTTTTTGTTTCATAGCTAGAACTCAGTTTGGATGGCCAGCATCTGAAACGGAACAGCGTGATAGTTCATTTTGGTTGGCAGGATCTACAGTCACCTCGGAGACAAGCCTGTGAACTCGCCTGTGAGGGAGCTCAGGGCTGGGTTAAAGGTGGGTGGCACCGTTCCATGGGCTGGGGTCCTGAGAGCATCAACATTTACCATTCTTTGCTTCCTGAATCACAGTCCTGTTTTGTGCCTTCTTCCCACAATGGATTTGTATTATTGAACTGTGAATCAAAACAGATCTTCCTTTTCTTAAGTTGCCTTAAACTTTAGAGAACTTATTATTACATGTGTGTATGATGTGTTCCTTTGGGCATGGTCGTGCCATAGTGTGGACACAGGAGAGTAACTGAGGCACCCTCAGGCTTGTGTGGCAAGCACTCTAGGCACTGACCCCTTTCCAGCTTTTAAGTTGCTTTTGTTGGTGTTTTGTAGCAGTAATTAAAAAAAATGAACAAAAACAGCATTGGCCAATAAGTTAGTCCTACATCTGCCAGGGAGATCATGCAGCCTGAAAACAAATCTAGAAAGATTAAAACAAAACAAAACAACAAAACAAATAAACAAACAAACAAAAAAAACAGTAAGGAAAAACTTGATGGGATTAAGCTAGAATATGATACAGCAACTGGAGTTCTGAGATAAAGTTATTTAATATTTATGGAGAAAGAAAGACAATATAAGTCATCAAAGATAAATAGTCACAACAACAATGCAGTATGGGCTGAGCATACTGGAAGTAAGCCTGCCTAGGCCTCTAGGCTTTCCAACCTTCCTTCAATTCTCCCACTCAGCACTCATACCAAGGTCTACTATGTACCAAGTACTAACGATACTGGGGATTCAGGTAGCAAATAGGACAGTTTCTTTGTTCCTGTAGAGCTTACATTCTGGAAACGTTAAGAAGATAGCAAACTGTTTCATATTAGTGATAAATATAAAGAAGAAAAATATAAAGTAGGACCAAGGCATTACACAGGGCCTGGGTATATGGCTTGGCTGGTAAAGTGCTTACCTTGTAAAAGTGAGGACCTGAATCTGATCCTCCAAACCCACATAAAAATGCCAGGAGCAGGGTTCATGTTTGTGGCTCACATTTTCACTGAGGCAGTGGAGACAATGTAGTACCAGGTTTTCCTGACCTGTCCATATAGAATAATTGTGAGCTCCATCAAAGCCAATGAGGAATTCTCTCTCAAAGGAGGTAAAAGTGTTTATAAGGAGGACACCCAAGCTCCCATAGATTTAGGGGAGAAAGGTTATAGGCCATGGGAAAAGTAAATGCAAAGACTTAAGGAGTGGAAGCAAGCATCGCTAGAAGGTTTCTAGGAACAGGAAGGAGACCTGGGCAGAATCGCGTGACGCTGTGAGGACGGCAGCAGAAGAATTCAGGGAGTCAGTTAGTATGCAGCTCCATTAGCCACTTTAAGGGCATTAGACTTAGATTTATTTTTAGTTGGATTAAGGGACACTGAATGATTCTGAGAAAGTCATAAGGTTAACCTAAGTGATCACTGAAATGAAGCAAATGGACCCAGTAGCACCTGACTGCAATAGATGGGTGAAGAATTTAAGTTATTAGAATTTTGATTGTAGTGGTGGAAGTGGTTAAACATGTTTGGAATCTGGACCTCTTTTAAAGGTATAACTGGCGAGATATGATGATGGCTACAAACAGTAGGATATGAGCAAGTTCTGCACACAGAGTAAACAGACAAAACTATAATAATGAAATACAAAGCATGACTAAGAAGACACAGAGAGAGAGACCAAAAAAATTGACTGCAGTCAACACATTTAAATATTAACAAAACAACAATGAAAACAAGCTAGCTGAATGTATTACAAAACAAAATTTATCTTTCTCTTGTCTATTAGAAGCCTACCTTATCTTTAAAGATAGGTACCACTTTAAAGTGGTTGGATGAAAAAATATTCTAAACCAATCAGATCAGGAAATGAGCAGGCAGTGACATCCTAGTATCTGTCAAAGTAGCCTTCAAGCTAAACTAATCAGAAGAGATAAAGCCAAGCCTTCATTCTAATCAAGGTATCAAGACATTATCACAATAGTAAACATACATGCACCAAACTCTGGCAACTCTATGTCATAAATAGTGTACACATGGAATTAAATACGCAGATTAACATAAACCCTATAGTAGTAGGTGAATTTGACACCCGACTTTCTCTGATAGGTCATCTAGACAAAAGCTTAAGAGAAATCTCAGAATTAAGTGTCAACTTATATCAAATGGACCTAACTGATATCTATAGAATATTCCACCCAAACACCAAAGAATAAAAATTCTCATTATACTCAGTAACACATGGAAACTTTTCTAAAACAGACCTCTCACTAGACACAAAACTAGCCTTAATAAAACCAAAACACACAAAATCAAAATAATCCCATGTATCATATCTGTACATTATGCAAATATAATTAAAATTAACAGCAAAAAAAATTCTAGTAAGTATATAAGCTTATGGGGATATACAGCTCATTACTGAATGATGGGTCAAAAAAGAAATAAAAAAAAAGAAGCCAAATGTTCTTGGAACTAAATAAAAATGAACCCCCCCCCCACATTAGAAGCAGTCAGATGAAGGAAGTTTATAGTTCTAAGCACCTATATTAAAAATTAGAAAGAGTACAAATAATGACTTGATGATGGAAAAGATATCCAAATCTAGTTCATCACAAGAGATAATAAAAACCAAAGCAGAACTTAATGAAATAAAACAAAGAGAAAATCAAAAAGAATCAATGAATCTAAGGGCCAGTTCTTGGAGACTATAAACAAAATTGATAGACTCTTGCTCCAGCTAACCAAAGAAAGAAAGAGATGATCCAAATTAACACAACCAGAAACTAACAGGAGAAACATTACAGCAGATACCAAAGAAATTCAGAATATTATAGGGAATACTTAAAAACCTGTAGTAGAATAATTTGGAAAATCTAAAAGAAATGAATGAATTTCTTGCTTCATTCAAACTACTGAAGTTAAGCCAAAAAGAGACCAGCAATCTAAACAGATCTGAAGCCCATGAAGCTGGGTTTTCGTGGGTGATCACTAGGTATATAGGTGGTTTAACCCTTAACATTTTCTGCTCTTATTCTATTATTTGGCTTCTTTGAAAGCCAAAGCTGAATATGAACATGAGTGACAGGAAAGTAACTATCAATTATTGAACAGAATCTGCAAAATGTGCTGTGACAGAGAATTCAGTGGGTCCTTAGGATCTGTTTACTAAATATTAGATATATAGGTTTTGCATTCTTTTCCGTTAATTAAAATTCTTACTATAACAGGACTAAGAAAATGCTTGTCCACAGATGTTTCCAGAAGTGCTAGGAAGGAAACTATGTCATTCAGTAACATTCTATGAATCTCTGAGTAGAGGATTCATAAACCCTAGATAGATCATGATATTATATACTGCCTCTTTTCTCATGTCTTGAACCCAAACTCAAGCAATTAGTAGTCCCTGGGAAAATACATGACTTAGAAAAAGTTGGCTTGCATGCAGCTGTGTTGTTCTGTATGCCACCCCAATTCTTTCAATAGTGACTTTTTTAAAAGCATGAATCGCATATAAAATTTGACCAAAGCAATGAAGAATGGTCTAAGAAAGACTCTTCTTTGTCTCAGTACCCACAAGTCTTTCTTGTCTCTCTTATTATACACAAGTAAATTTATAATTTTATGGAGGTTTTCTATGCTCTATTTAAAATGCATTTTGAAAGTGTGCTTGGAGGTCGGGGCTTAGCAAAGTGTCGTATGAGGGCAGGAAGAAGGGTGCTCAGTCTTGGTCCTCAACTCAGGGTTCTTGTAAACCCAAAAAGGAATCACTGGGGTCTTGGCTATTGTGATAGAGGGATCTGAGAAATGGCTTACAATCTGAAGTTGTTTCTTGTGATTTCTGAAGTTTGTAGCTGTTCATTCTTTAGGCTGAATGTCAAGTTGGTTTCCTTGACATTAAAAGTGCTGGTGGTGATGTCCTTGTGTGCTCCTTGCCTGGAAGAGTTTCTGTACCCTCCACACAACAAACCTCAGCTTTTTATGGAATGAACCATCTTCCATGTTACAGGAAATCATTACTCTTGTCACTAAGATCATGCCAAATTCCCCAAAGGAGGATTGTTTCCCAAACCTCATTGGCTCCTCACTGCCCCCTTCCAACCCTATTAGGCTAACCCCAGAGTTACAGAGTTACCCACAGAGAATGAGAAATGCAAATGTTAAAAGCACTTACAATGCTTGGCCACATTTTTCATGTGATTCACATTAAAGCATCTCATGAGAAAGTTGGGCATGCATTGGAAAAACTATACTAATTACACACGGTGTAAGTGAATTTTAGAATTACAGAAAATTCGAATTCCTTGACGTCTGTGAAGGAACTTTAACAGAAGTGTTTGTTGTTAGTGGTTCTTTTATTTACTGCTAACTTTGTTTCCTTTTATTTGTATGAAATGAAGTGGGAAGGGAGAAAGACAGGAAACAGTGATCCATCTCCACACCAAAATGCCAGCAGGAAGCCACAATTATGCTGCCTGCTGTATAATCGGTGTTCAGGAAACTGTCTGTCCAGCAACAGCCATGGAACTTAGACAACACTGAAATTATTTTCTGTAATTCTCAAACCACCCAACATAAATTCTAATGACATTACACTTCCCTTTGTTGAACTCTTAGGAGCTTTTGTTCCTCAAGATAAAAGTGACGGGTTTTAGAGAAAAGAGTGGGGTGACAGTGGACACAGACGCAGTGATGCACGGTCATCAAGATGTATGGCTGCAGCTGCCATGAACCTGGGAGACGGGGTGAAGTTGCTTGACCATTTCTCATCAAAGAGAGGGAAAGTAGACACTTGGCCAAAGGAGAACAAATGTCTGCCAGGGCAAACGACGTACAGAATGTAGTCAGCCCTTTATCTAAGGACGGTAGCTGCGCTCAGTCTCTCACCAACACATCAATCATTCACATGCTTAAAAGGAAAAAATTAAGCTGTTTTTCATATCCTACAAGTGTGTCCAATTTTACTTTGAAAATCCAAATGGAGTGCCTCTTGCTTAATATTCTGGCCATGAAAAAAATTAAATGTAACTCCCAACATAAACTTACATTGGGATTAAGTTACAAAAGCATTGTTCATGAAGTTTACCTGAGGTGAGAAAATGGAATATATCACTACATTTGAGATTCTGAGGTGGCTTTGAAATCCGCACGGTTTTCCCTGATAACATCAGGTGTGGTTTGCTCTTGGAAATTAGAGTTTTGACAGTTACAATGATAGTTTGATAGGATCCTGAGTTCCAGTCACCTGTGAGGTAGCTATGTTCTGTAATCCTAAACTCCAAACTTCCAAATGAATATAATTATCACTGCATGTAATCTGAGAAATACAATCAGACATGCTTACTGCACCGAAAACCCCAAAGTCAAACATCCATGCTGAGGTAATACGGCTCTTAAAGGGATCAAATGACACCAGAGACAAATGTATCAAGTTGCTGTGGCAACTGATCCAAAGTTCAGTCCAGCTGTTTCCAGTCTGTTCTCCCAACATCAGAGACTATTCACTCAAGGCAAATCATAAAAATACCTCCTAGCTCATAAAAACGACATTTTCTGTTTTGTATGCCAGCTCGCTCATCTTCTCAGGCTAAGGTCTGTCTATCCCACTTGCTCTCGTCTTTTGCTCATCAGGATAAGGCTGTGGGAGAATGCTGCCAACAGTTATACTTGGGTTTTCAAGTACGACAGAAAGGTAAGTTCTTTCAGAAGCTAAGGAAGCACATGATTACCTCACCCCGAGTCACACACAAACTCAACTATCATCTTCCAGGTTCATTGTTAGAGACCAGGTGCTTAAATTCAGTCTGTCAGAGCAAATGCTTTTAAAGCAAAAATATCAAGTAGAAGCTGAATGATTACTTATATTATTTCTTTTCTAGAAAATAGGTTATGAAGTATGCTTCTTCAAAGTACTTAGTGAGGGAAATGGTGAATGGGAAGAACAATGGGTTCTGCTCTGTGAGGAAAAATATTAGGTAAATCGTGGACCATCATCGTTTCTCTGGGACTCCTCAGACAAGATGCACTCTTTTCGACACTTACTTGCCTAGGGAAAATTGATGTTAATGAGCTTTGTTTTGTTAGTGCGGCACTCCTGAGACATGTGTGTGTGTGTGTGTGTGTGTGTGTGTGTGTGAGGGTGTGTAACATCTGAGTGCATTATTAAACACACATTCTAATTTATAAGGACTGGAGTAGGGACTGGGACTTCCCTTTCGAAAACTCATAGGTGATGTTAACGCTGCTGGTTTGGAACTCCCTTTAGTACAAGGTCAGAAGAGCTTCCCCAGTTTACATTTATAAGGAGCCACAGCAATTCTGGTGCATAGAAAGCTTTGAGTTAATGTTAGTTCTTACCTCATTTTCAGGATACAAACACCAATTTTGGATGCATCTCCACTCCTGAGGATTTGTACCAGCACTGGGTATCTCTGTGACACACCTGACCATGCTGTTTTGGGGGAATTGTAGGAGTCTGGAACTCTGTCACAGACACTCCATTGAGAGCTCACTGAGCAGTTGTGGGAACATGGAAAGGAATGATGAGAGCAGTGCAGATGATGGAGACCTGGCTTAGGAAGTTCCAGAGAGAAGTGTGAGAGAGCCTGAAAAGCTCCATAATAGCCATGCCTGTGGTATTTTGTGTTAAGAATCTGTGGTTTCTGGTCAGAAATCATCTCTGGCTAGTGAAAGACTAAACCACTGAGGTGATACTTTTCCTTTACTGGGACATATGACACTAATTATCTGGGACTGAGAAATTAGATGTCTTCATGAAGAAACCACTGATAAAAAAGTAGTAAATGAATGCTTCCTAATGATATTCTGCTATACTCATAGGTCTGTGCCTAGCCCAATTGTCACCAGAGAGGCTTCACCCAGCAACCGATGGAGCAGATGCAGAGACCCACAGCCAGAGCTCAGGGAACCAACCCCATAGAAGAGAAGGAGGAAGGACTGTTAGAGCCAGAGGGATAGAGGACAGCAGGAGAGCACAGCCCACAGAATCAATTGAGCAGGGCTCACAAGGGCTCACAGAGACTGAAGCAGCAACTACGGAGCCTGCACGGATCCATGCTAGGCCCTGTGCACACATGCTGCCGTTGTGGAGCTTGGGTGGTGGTTTTTTTTTTTTTTTTTTTTTGTGGAATTCCTAAGAGTGGAAGTGGGGGAGCTGCTGATTCTTTTGCCCCCTCTTGAGATACTTTTCTTCCTACTGATTTGCCTCATCCAGCCTTGACATGAGGGCTGTTCTTAGTCATATTGCATCTTGTTATGCTGTGTTTGGTATCCCTGGGAGGCCTGCTCTTTTCTGAATGGAAAGGGAGGAGCAGTGGATGTGGGGAGAGAGGAGGATGCAGTTGGAATGTACTGGCATCACTGAGGTGAGAGCATGAAGGCGTATTTCCTCATGGTAGGTACACAGCTGTGGGCTAAAGTGGGCTAAACTCATCTTATGCTGACAGCTGAACTTGGTAGTGTGCCAGAATCTTCCAGGTAATACTGGTTTGGGTGTCATGAGAGCTGCAGGACAGAAGGGTTCATTGAGAGCAAATGAGCTTGGCACCACTGAAAGTTAGGAGAGGCCATTGGGGAAGGTGCAGCCTTAGCAGCAGTGGCCTTCTCCAAGAAGTGAAAGGGTCATAGAGAAGTTTGGTACTGTGTGGCAGAGTTAGAGTCCCTGAATGGAGGCCGGGATGCCATTGGTGGAGGTGACCCCAGCATATTGGAGATATCAGGACCTGGGGAGGACTACCAAAGGCAGCAGCAGCTGCTGAGTGGAGCTGGACTGACCCCATGAGATGAGCATGTGTTCTTTAAATGGCAGAGCCTAGATTCAGGGTATAACAGATACAAGGTTTAATTTAACATTGTTGGAGTTTGGGTTTGCTTTGTTCAGATTATGACTGTGTCCTAGTTCTTCCCTCTTAGAGTAACAACAAACTATTTTTTCTTTTCTTTTCCTTTTTACTTTATAGGAACCCATAGATATGAGACTTTGGATATTTTAAAGAGACTGAATTTTTTTAAGTGTTTGATTTTTTAAAAAAATTGTAGGGCTTTTAAAGTTAAACTGTGTTTATACTGTAATATTAAGACAACATATTGGGGATAAATAAGAAAGGAAAGGCTATAGTTTAGTAGTGATGTATTGGTGTATAAAGTAGACAAGAGATCAATTATGCTTTTGTTTGTTTTGTCAACTTGACACAGCATGTGGCAAGAGTCAGTTGAGAACAGGCTTCCATCAGATTGCTTGTACACAAGCATGTGAAACATTCTTCATTAATGACTGATGCAGGAGGGCATAGGACCTTGAAGGTGGTGCCAGCCCTGGGAGGTATAAGAAAACAAGTTGAGCAAATCATGGGGAGCAAGCAGCAAGCAGCACTCCTCTATGGTCTCTGCTTCAGTTCCTGACTGAATTGGAACTGACTCAGTTCCATGTTCCTGCCTTGCTTGAATTCCTTTCTTGGCTTCACTCAATGATGGAGTATGATGGAGAAATGTAAGCCAAATAAATTCATTACTTCACAAATTGATTTTGATCAGCGTTTATCATAATAGAAAGTAAACTAAAACAGAAGCCTTTTATGTAAAGTCAGTGAGAACCTGATAAAAGCAACTGAAGACACGGGACACTAGTCACGTCCTCTATTCTGCCTTAGAAACATCCTTAATACAGCAAAGCTTGCTCATTTTCGTGGCTCTTGACAAGGAAAATCATTCAGAAATTTATATTTATAAAATCACACACACGCAATTATTATTAACTAAACTCCAGGTTTTACTTGGATTTCATTAGATATTATTTTGCTAAAGCCCATTTTATTTCTTTATTCTGTGGTGTTAGGGAGTGCTCAGGGCCTTGTACACTAAAGCACATCACTCGTCACTATTATGCCACACCCCTATCTCTTAACTGCTGAGCCATCCCTCCAGCCCTCCCCCATCTCAATAAATACATTTTCCACTTCAAATAATTGTTTAAAATCTATTACTTATGGAAGAAAACAACAACTTTAAAAAGCTATCATCGCATGAATGTGTATATGGATCATCTTTAGAGACCCTGGAACTTACAGAATATTTAGAAATGTGACTTCTATAATGACAGAAGTTATAAACCAAACTCATTAAACTTGTAATTACAAGTACAATGGCAAGTGTCTTCACCATCCTCTCAGCTGGCATCACTACAGTCTTGGGTAGGAAGATTTACTGAGACACCTCGGACCCAGTTCAGCCTCACACTGTAATCTAGGTGCTCCCTCGCCAGAAACACAGTTTCCAAGGTGTTTGCTTAGATAATTCCCTCACTTATTTTTTTCTATGTGGCTCACATATCAGCTTCTAAGAGACCAGTCTCTAAATGCTGCCCCGACCTCCCTCCTTGTCTTCCCATCCTTCTCTCCTTCCCTTCTGATCTCTTAATAAATTTTCATCTGGCATTCTCTCCTTTAAAATCATCTGCAGGTGTCTTTCTGTGTAGAGTTCTGTCTTTCTGGTGGTGCCTAGAAGAATTTTCTTTCTCTGCTGGTTCTTACTAAGTTGGCTAATAATATCCCCTTTCTATTTGCCCTTCCAGAAGAAAGAGAACTAGCATTACTTTGCCCAAGTGATCACTAGAGGGATAACGCCACTGCTAACCAGAAGACTTCTAAGCTTCCCATGGCAATGAACTTTGGTTCTTTTTGCTTCACTGCTTATCCATAGCATTTACTATAGTACCTGCACATAGTAGGTTCTCAAAAAGAACATTTTTAATGAATTAATAAAAGCATAATAAAATTACCCTACAGAATCACTCAGTAAGCTCCTGAGGTTGAGAAGTCTACAAGAATGAGTTCTGACACATTCAAAGAGTGTTATTAGCATGGTCAGAAGTAAACATGAGATAAATATATCCATATTCTATAGTGAGATAATTTCATAAATACAGAAATAGCAGGGAGCTCACATTTGATGAGGGGGTCAATATAAAGTGTGCACTGGACCAAGTGCTGCTCTGTGTTATTTTAACCTTCACAGTGACTGCTGAAGCAGGTATTGACCCCAATTTATAGATGAGGAAAGCAAGCTTGGAAGGATTTACTCTTCTCCTACATCTACCAAGGACCAGAGGGATTATATCAGGTCTATTCACTTCAAAGGCTTTGGTATTTCTACCAAGCCATGATGCACAGTCCTAAAGGCCCTTTGCTTTCAACAGAGTGTTTAAGTATGTATTAAGATCTCTGCGAGTCACTTTCTTAAATACTTTCCAAGTTTTTTCTAAATAAAATCTGTATTTTGTTAGCATTTTTGCTCTGAAATTGGTTATCTACATGACAGATTTCTTTAACTTTTTCTTTTATGTGGAGTGTTTGTTTAGCAAGTCATTCTAATGCCCCATTGCTTGCAGGAATGCTTATGAATTAATGCTATTCTCAGATCTATTTTACTCTCATTTATTTATACTGGGGTATAAATTCATAGTTGCTCTGGCAATGAGGTTTTTAAATGTTCATTTATATTCTTTTAAATCTAACAAACCCTTAAATTACAAAATGCATCTCTTTAGGCCTCCAGCTGTAGCATACCTGCCATGTTTCATTTCTCTGCACAGTAGGACTCAAGATTGATGTGTATCATAGCTGACTAAAGTCAAAGACAGGAAAGTGTCAACTTTTATACGAGAAAAATTTACTTAAAAATTAAATGACTTCAAGCTATGATCTTGACAACCAAGAGTAGGAATTTTCTCAAAGCCAATTTCCAGGACTATATTCTAGATTTTTTTCTCCCATAGAACAGAAGCCTCTGTATTAAGTTTTGTGGCAAAACTTTGGTGACAAATGTATGCTTAGACATCAGATAGACTGCTTTCTTATCTTACAGTGGTTCCCAAACTTTCAAGTATATCAGAAGCACCTAGAGTTTCAAGGTTTCTTATTTTCTGGGTGATGGTTATTCCTGGTGGTCAACTTGACTACATTTGGAGTTAACTAAAACCTAAAAATAGAGGACACATCTGTGAGGAACTTCTGCTTAATTTGAACTAAGAAGATCTACTTATAATCTGGATCTTTGAGGCAGGAAGAGACATCTTTAATACATATCTAATCTGGATTCCACTTTTGTTGGAAGCTTACATAAGGGCACAGAAGAAGGAGGAGGAAGAGGAGGAAGAGGAGAAGGAGGAGGAGGAAGAGGAGGAAGCAGCAGCAGCAGCAGCTTTTGCTTTCAGCGTGCTTGCTCTTGCATTGCTAGCAAGTCCATCCCTTCGCTGGCATTAGAGCCCACCTTCTTTGGGGTTCTAGTGTACACTAAAGACCAGCTGAGACATCCAGCCTTGTGGACTGAGCAACTACTGGATTCTTAGAGTTTCTGTTCGTAGCAAGCCATTGTTGGACTAGCTGGACCACAGCCTATAAATCATTCTAATAAATCCCCCCCCCTTTCTCTCTCTCTGTGTGTGTGTGTATGTGTACACACATACAGAGAGATTCATTTTATAAGTTCTGTTACTCTAGAGAACCCTGACTAATATACTATAATAGGGTCTGAAAATGTGCATTTCTAACAAGCACACTGTGAGTGACTCCATGGAGTTTCAGCTCCCAGTGGTTGCTATACACAATTAGTAGGCTTTGGGGAAGTAGCATTCTCAATCTTTTCTTACTCTCAGAATCATCTGATCAGAAATCATACATCACTTCACAGGAAAACATTTAGATGATTGTCGTCTAAAGGACTAACTCTTTCTTGTATGACTTAACTGCTTTCAGACTTATGATAGGTCACTGGTGGTATTAGTGAGTTTGAAATTTTGATATTTTATAATGAAATATGTCAACATTTGGAAGATCTATATAGCTCGTAACTCAGTAGAGCAATATTTTCCAATTGATTAATTCAGGCCATTAGAACATTATCCATGAATAAGAGGTCTCTGAAAAGCTCAAGACCTGTGTGATCTAGTGGACCAGGGTATGAGAAGGTCACTTGCATAGTTTCATATTCAATACAATATATTTATATTGTAAATAACTCTGAAGAAACTATCACTTAATGCATTCTGCTTTTATCTGAGAATACCTGCAATTATCTGGAAAATGATATTCTAAAATTCCTTCCTCTTTCAACCACATCTCTTTAATGAAGCCAGAC
Source organism: Uromys caudimaculatus (assembly GCA_028551405.1). Classification (NCBI taxonomy): domain Eukaryota; kingdom Metazoa; phylum Chordata; class Mammalia; order Rodentia; family Muridae; genus Uromys; species Uromys caudimaculatus. The sequence goes on along the minus strand of CM052703.1, from coordinate 17,309,356 downwards.
TTTCTTTGCAGGCTTAAACCAAAACAATGCATGCATTAACTAAGTCAGATGTTAAGAGATGCAACAATATAAACTAAGTTCCCTTTTTCTAATTAATTTTCCTGTTTTTGAAAAATAAAGTAAATTTCTATGAAAATATATGTGTTCAAATATAGTAAGTTTATTGTTAAATAATTTAAAATTTGTTATAGCTCTAGCATAGCAAGTTGGTATAAACCTGATTTTTATATAAAAAATGTGGAAGATTTAATAGTTGCCAAGAGTGAACGGTGTCCTGCGATGAATGGGTAGGTGAACCATTGCTCTTATGGTTGTGGAACCCCCTTATTTCGGAAAAGCAGACCGACAGAGGTGGAGCTGGGTCAGGCCATCAAGTACTGGGGAGGTGGAGACCAATCACAACTACAAATGCAAGCTTCTAAACGCTGAGCAAATGCCCCTTTCCTTTCCTCCAAGGTGAGCAGACTCAGCTTGAAAGTCAGAAGAGTAGAGAACTCTTCTCTGGAACAATTAAAAGAGCAACTGGTAGGAATGGTTAAAAGTCTGATGCTCTGGCCGAAATTTCCTGTACAGACTTTCATTGGTTGAAGAAAAAAAAAAAATCCAACCTGCTCTTATTAACAAAACTTGAAACTCAAAATAATCAGAAATTTGCAAGAAGACAGCTTTAATTCCAACATCAGAAGTGAAGATAAATAAAGGAGAAAAGGGAAAGAAACAGAGGTTGCAGCATTAACGGGGGGCGCAGGAGAACACACCCGGGGAAAGAGAGCAGTCCCGAGCAGAGAAAACGACAGAAAGGCAGAAGGAAAAAAGACCTCAAAGAGATGACAGCATGGCCAGAAACAGGATGAGGACCAACAGAAAACGACTTTCTGAGCAACAGAAATGAGGTTTTGGAAGCAGTAGAAACACAAATTTCAACAGAACCTAAAATTGATATCCCTGGAGAGGAAATGAGAGACAATCTATCCAGAAACAAGGAAAGCTGTTCTGCCGGGTTATGGTCTGAGCGATAGAAGGGCTTTCAGAATGGACATTGTAGAGGAATGCCAACAGAAAATGTAGATGATAAAGGGGGCCTATACGGAAACAGAAGTAAGAATAAAACCGAGAAATACGTAAAGATCAGAGTCTGACTTGAGGACTGTCAATACCTGACTAGAAACAGCCCCAGACCGGGCTGTCTTCAAATGGGAGGATCCTTATCAAAGAAAAATGGTTCTAGGGTCTTCTTAAACTGAGGTTGGATTTCAGTCAGAGTGTCCACTATTTACCAACTGGACAGAATGAAGGGAGGGTCACATAGAAGACCCTGGGGACAGCGAGATGCTGAGATTATTAAGAGAGAGAAAAAAAGCCATCTAAATGAAAGGCTTGGAGAATCTTCAAGGTGTTGGACTTTTCAATAGTTACAACAAGAGCAGGAGGAGGACGGAGCATGGGTGGGTGTGCATTCCGAGGGAGAGCCGTGTGCACCTAGCATATAAATCAAACCTTGAGGCAAGGCTCAGCGTGTTCAGCTCTCATTTATCTTTCCCTAGTAAGTTCCTGGGAGAAATGATACACTAAGTCAAGGGAATAAACCTCAAAGAGGGGTTCTTATTTATCCAATAAATAAAAAAGTCAAGGAGAACCCCGAGGACGGTGATGAAGGGCGATCCCAGGACAGCAGCTGTTCAGGAAGCACCGAGATCGACTGGTCCAGATGGGAACAGTAGAGATAGCTGCAGGAGCAGATTTCTGAGCAGACGAAGCCGACTGCTACCTAAAGTGCCTGCATTTACAGAAATTTACCACTGTTTTAGAGTTTTAAGTTGAATTAGTGGTAGATTAAGAGGAAGTTAGCAAACAAAGAAAAAGGTGATTATTAACACAGAGGGAAATGGCCATTGATTCTCAACCAATGTGAAAAACCAATCAAAGAACACCGTGTATCTGACCTATGAGTTAAATTTGCGTAGTCTGAGGCTGGAGAGTTGGCTCAGCGACCACGGCCTCTTTCTGTGCTTTGGGGTCACAGCCGCTAAGTAACAATCTGGGTGAGACATTGCACACCACTGTGACTCCAGTAATGCAGGGCAGGGACAGGAGGCTCCATATCACTTGCTGGCTGCTAGCCTAACCCACTAAAAGTGTGGGCTCTAGGTAGACAGAGAAGGAGGGAGGGGGGAGGGAGGGAGGGAGGGAGGGGGGAGGGAGGGAGGGAGGGGTCCTGCCTCAAAGGAACAACATAGAGAGTGACAGAGGAGAGCACCTGATACCCTTCTCTAGACTCTGTACATGAGCACTGCACACACATATACACTGCACAGATCACATAACTCTCTCTCATGCAAACTAAATTAACTTTAAAATTAATAGTAACAATGTGAACAATGAAATTTGATCTAACCACTAAAAAATAAGATATTGGATGAGGGATAAAGGGATAAAGTTGTATGAGGCCAGAGGAGGAAGAGAACTAAATTCTTGCTTTCCATAGTAACTGATTAAGGGAACTGTGGAAAGTTGAGATAGCTAATTCAGACTGTCATTGTGAAATATGGAAATTAAGAATACCGGCAAGCAAGTCGTGCGAGCTGCTTTTGGAGCACGGAAACTAGGGTGTAGATGATGGAGCTGGGCACGGACGCTTTCTTTAATATGAGGAACAGGCATTACATACTTAATACAAAACATTAGATATCACAGAAAAGTAAAAATGAGCAAAAAAGAGCCCCCGTACTCTACACATCGAAGGCCTAATACTATTAATCATTGCTCTCTTTTCTTTGGTCTTCTTTTTATATTCAACTTTACGCAATTAAAGTATGATTTATACATTCTATGTTTTACTTTCCATAACAAAGATGGTTTTTCATTCATATTTTACATGAATATTATCATGGCAACATGTTATTTTATAATCAATAAGATATTTTAAGGTGTAACAGCTTAGGGTTCTCTTCAATATTTGAAAAGACCTTTTAAACCCAGAGATAAGCATTATATAGTACCCATCATATACCCATCGCGCGAGTGCTATAACATTTGCTGTGTTTATGCTTCCGTACGCCTGTCCGTCTACCTACTTCTCTATGCAGTCACTGGTCCATTTTATGTTCTGAGGCTTTTCAAAATAAATTGCAGTTTGTAAACAATTCTAAATGTCATCAGGCGTGCAATCAGCCAGAGTTCATCTTCATTATAGCATCTGATGAACTTGGATGAATGCATTTGTAACTCAAACTCCTCTCCAGATGCAGCTTGTGGCTGTCATTCATCCATGCCCCTTTCCTTAGAGACTGTCATTGTTCTGATTTATGAAATCTATCCGAGTACTTCATATAACTGAAATAATATGATTATTCTTTTTCGTTGGTTTGCTGTAGGTGTTGTTTTAATTTAACAGTGGTTTTGAGATCTATGTGAAGCTTCTTTCTTTGTTACACCTCTATTACTTTTACTTACTTTTGGCTGTTTGTTCCTTTTTACCTTCTTCAGATGACAAGCAAAATTACTGATTGACAGTGTTTTTTCTTTTAATAATAAGCACGGTAGGCTGCAGACCCCGCCCTTGCTGAGTATCATTTTGATATGATATATTTTCATGATAACCTATGGCTGTTATGCTTTGTTTCATGTTTTTGAGCTATAGATTATTTTTAAATGTGTTAGTTTCCAAAGTTACATTTTATAGGTGTTGTATTACTAATATTTATGTCATCAGAAATATACTTTCTGGGATTTCAAACTGGTGCCGTCAATATGGAAATCAGTGTGGTGAATTCTCCAAAAGCTAAAAATAAGTCTCCCATAGGACTCAACTCTACCCCCTTGGCATTTGCCAAAGGACTCAACGGTCTGGCCCATAGATACACAGCTCAGCCATGATAACTGCCTCTTTACTCACAACAGAAGTGTAAACAACTTAAATATCTTTCAACCAATGAATGAAAGATGCCATTATCCATTCATATATACATACATATGTACTAGGGAATACTATTCAGCTGTAAATAGTGAACTTGGCAGATAAATGGACAGAACAAGAAAAGATCATATTGAGTAATGTGACCAAGACCCAGAAAGACAAACGCCACATGCTCTCCTTCATTGGAGCTCCTAACTCCAATATTCAGATATGAGTACATATCCTTATCCTGGAGTAACTGTGGAAACCAGGAAAGTTAATGGCTCCATTTCCAGGATAAGGGGCTTGGGGAGCAACAGAGAGGGGAGTAACAGGGTTCCATGTGATCTGAACAAGGACACTGAAAAGGGTCTCTTTAGAGAGGGGAGGGAGGTAAATACAGACAGTGGAGGAAGTGATCTGATAGAGGAGACGGGAAAGGGGGCTCTTTAGGGGAAGGTAAACAGAAGGAGGGTATAATAACAATAATAATGTCTGAAAAACAGTAATAAATCCTAATCTTAAGTTTTAGAGAGACCTCCAGACTGACTTCCGTCGTGACTGCTCCAGGTTGTACTCTTACCAGGATCACCTGGGTTCCTTCCCAGTGTTCCTTGGTTTGGCTTTAGTGACAGACAGGCATTCTGACAAGGGTAAAATGAAGTCTCAAAGTACTTTTGTTGTGTGCATCCCCGGTGGCTGAAGGTGCAGGCCTTTTTCATGTACCTACTGGTTGCTTGTACTTTGTCTTTTGAGAAGCACTGTTCATTTTACTTGTCCACTTATTGACTGAATTATTTAGATATGTGTTGGTCAGATGTGTAGGTAACAAAGACGCCTTCCCATCCTGACATCTGTTTACTGGTTCTGTTCACTCTTTCCTTTGCCATGTAGAAGCTTTTAAATTTCATGGAAGCCCATTTGCCAGGTCTTGCAATGGTTTCCTGGACTACTGGAGTACTGTTTAGAAAATCCTTGTCTACAACCATGTTTTGAAGTGTTTTCTTCTAGCAGTTTTAGAGTTTCCTCTCATGCTCATGGACTGACAGAATTAATATTATGAAAACTGCAAAATTATCAAAAGTGGCCTGTAAATTGAATGCAGTCCTATCAAAATCCCAGTGAAATACTCACACAAGTAGACAATAGTCCATACTTCATATGGGCACACTGAATTCAAGTAGACGAAAACCATCCCAATCAGGAGCAATAATGCTTCGGGCATCAACACTGATTTCAAATACTACTACAGCGTGAAAGAACGGAAATAGCCCAGGACTGTTGGTCAAACAAGTCCTAGGGGATTCACAGAGACCAGGGGAGAGCACAGAGGGCCTAGACACAGAGACCAGGGAGAGCACAGAGGACCTAGACACAGAGACCAGGGGAGAGCACAGAGGACCTAGACACAGAGACCAGGGGAGAACACAGAAGACCTAGACACAGAGACCAGGGGAGAGCACAGAGGACCTAGACACAGAGACCAGGGGAGAGCACAGAGGACCTAGACACAGAGACCAGAGAGAGCACAGAGGACCTAGACACAAAGACCAACAAGAGCACAGAGGACCTAGACACAGAAACCAGGGGAGAGCACAGAGGACCTAGACACAGAGACCAGAAAGTGCACAGAGGACCTAGACACAGAGACCAGGGGAGAGCACAG